>JANAVB010003400.1:6751926-7068325 GCA_029216955.1 Iris pallida | reverse complement strand
CTCTAAAGTGTTTAGCACTACAAACACCCTCTTAGTCATCTTTCACTTGAGAGAGAGAGAGAGAGAGGGGGGGGGGGGGGGGGGGGGGGGGGGGGGGGGGGTTGGGTTAGAGGTGTCTCAATGCCACAAGCATTCTCTTTATTTAGAGTCTAGGGAGGGTCAAGATGAACCAATCCTTGCCCCAATATACAGGGAGACCCTTTTATCACAATTAGAAACCGCATCCTCCGGGATGCAAGAAAAAGGCTTAGTTTTGCGCCATACGATACCATCTTATTAGTCATCTTTAAATTACAAAAAGAATATTGAGTTCAAGAGGATTCCATGGTTCCATGAATAACATCCTCCTCAATTTCATCTCATGATCAAATAAGAAGAATCTGGGTGCAATCAATGGTTAAAAAGAAAGTAAGGCTCTCCAAAAGAGCCTCGTGAGTCAGACTGGAGATTCAATCAATATTCACATTAGCAAAACGACAAAATATAACATTAAAAAGGGCTAGCTGACGTTTCTATAAGATTAATTACTTTGATGTAGAATGCCTTGCAGAGGGTGCGCTTGGCACGGCAATGGGCTTGACATTTGCATATTGGAGGATGAAGGTTCAACTTACAGTATCAGTCCATAAATCATGGTAAGGCTGCAAACCTCTCCGTGGTCCCAAAATCCTAAACAAGTGGATGTTTCATGGAACTGACACCCCTTCTCTAAATCCTTGGATCAAGTTCAGATAAATTCTTATGTTCAGATGAAAAAGGAACCGAAAACTCGGAGAAACCTAAACTAGTGTAACTCATTCTTAGTACAGCCACTTACCCAAATGAAAACATAGGCCTGAAACACAGTAACCTGTGTTTAAGATTTTGCATCCATTAATTTAAAGACATTTTTTAAATTTGGTAGTTCAACAAAAAAGAATTTAAACCTAAAGGGTATTGTCCTCTGACATATCTAGTCTAACAGGAACATGAAATTAGATCAAAAATACTGGGATCAACAAATAATAAAGTTTCATTAAGGTAATCATGAGAAGGAATTGGTAATAAATGATACATTCAATAAGAACATGACAAAAAAGAAAATGAAAAGTGTAATGCTAAAATTATTAATACCTTGTGTACTTTCCCCCTCCCAGAATAGTAATTGACAACAGGAAGATTCAATTTGCTGAAAACTTTTAGGCGTTTCTTTACTGTTTCAATATTATCATCAATCCTTCCCTGGAAGTATGTAGTAATGCTTAAATGAAGAGAACTCAAATTACATAGGAAATATAAAACTGAAAATTACTTAAGTACTTGCATAGGAGGTTAGAAATTGAACCTGATTACGGCTTAGCACCCGTTTCACCATTTCCTCCTCTGGACAGTCAAAAAAGATAACCATGTCTGGTTCCCTACCGGTCTATAATGCAAATCAAGTACAGATATAAATATCCAAATCTTACAGTTTGCAGATTAACACATGCAACAATTATTCTTCAAGTGGAGGTTTTACCATCTCAACAAAAAGAATATTTATAAAATTGCATTATAAATGCACAAAACAGTTCTTAACTGGGACCAAGTCACTTATTCCATACTCATTTAGTCTACATTGTCCTCATCAAGGTTTGCAATATAAAAGTACATTACAAAACTACATTATACATGCACAGAAGAGAAACTGATATCCGACTGATTCAAAACCAACTCCACAACCCCCTCCCCCACCCCCTCCTCCTCCTCGGCAAACTGTCAAATCAATAGTCATAGGAAGGGTTCGAAACCGATACTATGAACCATGGCCATCACTAAACAACTTGTTAAAGCTTTATTGTATTGTCTTTGTGTAGTATTCTTTTGTCTTCAATGTTAACATACTTAACTTTTTCACTGCTCCTATAACTTTTCGAATCTGTATAGGATGTTATTGTTACCCACTAAGGAGGTTTCTGGAAGAACAAAAGAACTACAATAGTCAAGTTGCATGAAACCCTACCAGTCACCTATCTTTCCTTACCAAGAGCAAAGAGAGAGAGAGAGGTAGTAGTGATGTAAGAGTTGTACAATCTCAAATTTCATTAAGGAATCATTATATGAAGGACACGTTTGGTTCGCGGAAGCAGGGCCTTGGGAAAGGAAAGCCATTCATTTCATGTGTTTGGATACCAAAGGAAAAGAGGATGAAAGGAAAATGGTTCCCAAAGGAAAGGAAAATAGGTGGGAAATGGTACTCCCCACCCACCCCAAGGATTCACTTTCTCTCCCAATTTCCTACATGTATTCTGACTATATTCTTGGCCTTTCCAAACACCATAAAGGAAAATTGATAGGAATTGCAATTTTCCATGCCCATGGAAAGAGCAAAGAATTGATTTCCTTTCCTTTATGCAAACCAAACGAGGGCGAAGTGTTTCTTTATGTTGAGTGATAATCTCTTGGTTGAAAGCATTTGTATTAGAAACTATTTTCTTAAATGTCAAGAGTGAGAAACTTCTCTTGCATTGGTGAGTCATCTTTAGAGTGATTTTGCTCACTAAGACATCCATATTGCTCTTGTTTATGGTTGAGTGATTCCCAAACATTAATTTCATAGTTTCATCAGTTCTTACAACCATTCTATAAATACCAAATGAGTACTTTTTTACTTGGATACCTAATTCACTACTTTTCAGAAACATCCAGATAGCCCCCACCACCTTTTTGACAAAGATCATTAAAAACTATTTAAAAGGATCAAAGTACCCTTCTTCTCAAGATAAAATGCTAGAACGTTGAAAAAAAAAAAGTTATATTTTGTCATAAATAGATCAACAAAAAAAAACATAAAAAGATTGGGGAAGGAGAGGAAGGGGAGAAAGAGCTGGTTAATGTGGAAGGAAAGAAAGAGCTGGTTAGTTCACCATCTTCTTTTGTTAAACAATTTTAGTTATTGGGGAAGGAAATTTGGTTCCTGTGTAGTTCACATTTAATAGTTCTCCCAAAAGCTATGTTGTTACAGGCGACGCCTAGGCGCGCCTAGGCGGCCTAGGCGTCCAGGTTGAGGGGAGAGCGCCTCGACCAGGAGAAATTATCTCCGTGTCTTGCGATGGGCGCCTAGGGTCGACCAGGGGAAGTGAAAGGCGGAGAAGGCGTCTTAATATCTTATATTGTTATAAGTACATACAAATTTATCAATTGTTCATGTTAATGTTAAATGTGTATATTAGTTATCAACTATTCTTGACAAATCAGTTGTTCTTTTATACTGCTATATTGTTGCTTCTTAATAACTTATACGGTTATAAGTACATAACTTATACATAAGTACATAACTACACTGTCTACTATATTGCATTTTTTTTTCTGCACATAATCATCTGTGACCTGGGCGGGCGCCTAGGCGCGCCTAGGCGAGGCGGGTAGGTTGTCGCCTCGCCTCGCCTAGCGCCCAGTACAACATAGCCCAAAAGTTTATAGTGAGAGGGTAGACTCATAAAATGATAACAACATAGATGAGGTTATTAAAAGACAGTGAATTCTGACAGGATTCCAATATAACCTTTTTCTTCATTTTAAGTATATAATAAAGTTTTTCGGTGTAAAGGAGTTGAGCATAGTCATCTGCAAGGGAATATTTAACGGAACTTTTATCAACAGTTAGAGCAAAACATTGGTCAAGAGAACATACTATTCTCTCAAAAGAAATACGGTTTTCATCACTTCGAGGAAACCCATCAATTAGAATTTTGTGGTTCTTGCTCAATTCAATTGCTTCACAGAGCAAACTGACGGTTACTTTTGAAGGAACAATCTTTCCTTCCTTGATAGCATCACGAATCATTGCTCTGAATAGTGAACACCAACATCCAACAGTTAGTAAATACAGTTGCATCTCAAGTTGACATCAGTTAGAAGAATAGATAAATATTACTATCACCACATACCCGTTTACACTGTCGGAGGACATTTCCTTCCTCAACAGATCACCAGCACTCAGATGTGCAAATCCGAATGTATCTGCTATTTTTGCACATTGTGTACCTTTGCCACTGCCTGGGCCACCTGAAACATGTAGGTTTCAGCAAAATCTTAAAAGTGTAATCATACAAACAAGATGGCATAATCCTAAAGGATGAGGGACTTCTTATTCATGTAAAATACAAGCAAGCAACTTACATCACAGAAGGTAATAAAAAAACAGATTCATAAATGTAGCAAATGGCAAGGTCACTCAGTTTCAAGCAGATTGTGTTTATATTCTAAGTTCAGAAAATATCTAAAGAGATGGCTTTGGTTCACAACTCCCAATACACATTCAATTCAGTACAATTATACCTCAGCGATCACCCATTTCCGCTATTACAAATTTACAACAAGTTTTGCAAAAGTTTACAACAGAACCTAGCCGTCCGAGAGGTATAAATATCTGCAGTTACTGTAGAATAAATTTAACTTATGCATAAATGCCCTTCCACATTATCCCTTGTCCATAGACCTCAAAAGGCAAACTTATAACTCATTCTCTCAAATAACAGTCTATATGCAGGGTACATTCTGCATGTGCATTGCACAAACCCAGGGTACCCACAACTGTTTATCTTGATAAAAGATTCAAATAACCAAGTAATCAAAAATGATATATCATGGATGCATCAATCTAGCATAAATGAGATGTATTAACTTCTATTGTAGAAGTTAGCCATTGTAACCACTCAATGCATAGGTGAGACTATAAGAAGTAATCAACATTGGTAGATGTCAGGTTTCATTTCCGTCTGAGTTTTGAGATGTCAGATGTCAGAAACATTTAAAATGTCGGATATCAATAAATTGTGTGTGTACGCTGAACACACACACACTAGATGTCCTATCCTATGTTGTCACAGGCGACGCCTAGGCGGCCTAGGCGCGCCTGTGACAGAGGACTCACCTCGACCTGGGAAAAATTTTCCTGGGTGAGGCGATGCTCGCCTAGGCGCCCGCCTAGGGTCGCCCAGGGGAAAAATGACCCGCCTAGGATCGCCTAGGGCCGCACAATTATATTTACTATCTTTTCTTGATGTTGAACATTTATTATTTCATCTTTTTGGCTTCTTATATTACTTTTGTACTTATTGGTTAATGTTTATTGCTTATTAGTTATACTACATATTTGTTGTATACATAAATGCATAATTTTTTAATTCAAGAGCAGCAGATTCTGGGCGGGCGCTTAGGCGACGCCTAGGCGAGGCGGGCTGTCGCCTCGCCTCGCCTAGCGCCCAGTACAACATAGGTCCTATCTAAGATTCTAAATATCCGAAAATTAAGATAACAACTCGATTCTTTGGAAAAAGAAATAGAATCAGAGATAAGACCCATGAATTGTAGTCAAGAAACTTGAAGGAGAAAGAGTACATGTATAATTATTAATTACATTATATATATTCAGTGATAAGCGAAAGATGGCTTTAGACCTGTAAACCTATTTATAATAATACATAATCAATAAAATATATTAAAAAAATATAAGCTGATCTCTAGAAATCTTGAGAGGCAGGACCCATTGTAGCTCGTGGCTGAGCTAGAGAAGAAGTTTGGCTCTCATCGAGCTATGAATTAGGGCTCTAGAGAGGGAGGCTCATGGAGAGGAGAAGAATTAGATTAGGATGGCTAGGCTATGAATTGGGCTAAAAAGAAAAGAAAGAGAAAGAATTAGGGCTCAGGGGTTTCTTATTTTAGTTATTGGATTAATGAGTAGGGAACTTAAAAAGCCTACCCACTAAGAAAAAAATTAATTTTTCTCTATGTCGCTTGATTTTCACTAATTTCATGACGAAAGATAAATCGGGATCAATATTTGTCAAACAACATACCCATTTGTATTGGCGTTCTGTGTCGTTTTCCTACTTGAACGGACATGTCCAACATTGGCAATAATTAAACATGACTTAAAAAAGATGGAAAGAAATTCATAAAACTATGATTATTATTAGCACAATATTGATTTAAAATGCATGATGTACAAAATTGGAGCAACCGTGTAGCATCTGCATGCCTAAAACACGATGTATAGATGAGAAGTACCGAATTATGCCTGTTCTCCAAGGTTTGAGTCTTTGAGATGTCAAAGGATGTAGGGCCTACAAGCATAGAGCACAGTTCCAAAAAATTTAGCTCCCATTATCCAAAGAGTAGAAACTAGAAACCCACATGTGTCTTCTGAGGTTCTGAGGTTGTGAATTCTGAGAGTGAAATCCAAACAATAATTGACTCGCAAGTCACTTCCCGGCTATGCAATCTGAGGTTCTGTTTACACCCTTCTTTCCTTACCTTTTATACCCTCTTCTACATTTTGCAGAAATTTAATGAGCCACTTTCTGCAGTTGGTTGCATCAGAGGATGAGTTACTGTTCATTCTTTACTTGATTTTGTTTCCCAAATTATCCTCTTTCTAGAGGGCATAACCATCCATCACTGCAAACAATTTCGATCGCATCCCCTCTAGTCAAGAAGCCTCTTCAACAATACAGGTTTGAGATGTAAAACCATGAGTTGATGCATGTCGCTTTAGACTCTCTATGATCTCAAATGTATCAGAAACATCACCATACTGATACTGATAATATAGTATTATAGTCAAGAGTTACACTGATCGTTACCATTTGACGCACCTATGAGGATAGTGAGGCATGTCCAGACACTACTCTCTAAGTTGGTCACATTTGTTGGTTAACATGCATCTCAAAGCAACTTTAATGCATGGCAAGTCATTTAGCCAATGTTGTTAAACTCGCGCGATAGATCGTGGGATCGTACGATCCTACGCGTTTCATACGGAGCTTCGAGGCAGATTGGTGGCGCGGCCGGCGCGGCGAGGAAACGCGTGTGATCTTACGATCCGTGTTACGATCCCACGAGTTTGTGACTTATGATTCATGTATGACATTTTTATATTAAGGTTATTTTGGTTTTTAATGTTACTTTTTCTTATTTATGTTATATAAATAATATATAATATATATTAAATATAATTTTGTCTTTCTGGTGGGATCTTACGATCCCACGAGTTACGATCGTTCACCCTTCGAACGGTCCTTGGTAGTATCTCGAGTTTGACAACCTTGCATTTAGCAAGTCAGCCTCTTGGCTCGTTGCACAATAAATTTCTGATAGGTATATTATTTTTTCCATCTAATGCAACACCACCTGCACTATTCCTCGACTCTCAACTTTTCCATCTGTTGTCAGACCCTTATGTTGCACCGACATGAATATGAATGGCACGTTACAGACAGCCACGTGGAAACAGCACTGATTTTGTTGCATCCTAGTGTATTTTGGAGCATATATTCGTGATTGATATGTGTCCAACATGAGGCAACACGAACAAGGCACTTATTTTCAGATTGTCCGCTCTTCCTAGTCAGACCCTGTTGTCAATGTTGCTAATGTTATAGGTTGGCAATTCCTTATCAGCAACCTTCTCTTTCACAGAGATATCGTAACCTTTCAGTCCAAAACTTATATTTGCTTCAGTAAACTACCAACCAGGAGTATCACATCAATATTATCACACCTTAAAATATACTTGGTAAAATTAAAATGGCTTATTATATGGTCTTCCACTACAATACCCATGTAATGATAATAAAAGATAATAAAGAACGCTAGCAATGGAGCATGTTATAAAGACAAAGACTGCTAGCAATCTACTGCTCCTCATGCACATATATTTATAATCACCTCACTGGACATTATTATTTCCGTTTATCTTCTCAAGGAAAAGGCCTAAGAAGTCGAGGAACAATTGAAAAACTTACATGCTTGTCAAACTAATTGGCAAGATTTAAAATCGACATTTTCAGAAAAATCTTGGGAGAACTCTTTTATGACAGACAACATTCTACCAGAAAAGGAGATGGATTCTAAATTGTTAGTCAAAGATAACTGTAAAGAAAACAGAAAGAAAACCCTGCCAAAAGGTTCAACTCCAAACAAAAAAAAAAATCCAGATCCATAAATTTTAAAACAATCTGCTCAAGCGGAGGTTCTTTGTCCGGTGAAATAAACTTACCAAGGACAAAAGTTATAAAAGGAATTATTTGGTTAGAAGAAGCCCCCTTTCCAGCCTACATTAAGAGGAGACAGAGTCATATCACATTTGAGTATAACCAGACAAATTAGTATTTCAAAATTGCAAACCTACCAGGTGTAACATGAAGGAAACAAGGCTGAAATATCAATTCCAAAATATATTGTGTGAAAGAAAAAAAATGTTAGAATTTAGGTTCACTTTAGTTTATGCTTGTTGTGGACAAACCTTATGATATAAATCAAAACCTAACAAGTAAATCCTGGAGAAAGAAACAAAATATGTGACATGTTTCGCAGTCACAATTTGTATCAATCACTCAGTTCCAATCACTAATTTCCTTGAGGACAAGAATGGAAATTCGAGCATACCAACTTCATCACTTCAGTCACGAAGAGTTCCACAAACATCAACCGGGAATGTGTCTGCATCATAGCCAATAAACACAGAAAAGATGATCAAAAGCCCAAAACATAGAAGAGAATGTGAAGATAAAAAATGAAGATTGTAATTTGGAAATTAGAGAGATGCAAGAAAGCAAAAGAGAATTTAAAATATTAAAAAAAACAGTGTTACCCCTTAATTTTAGGTTTCTATCAATTGATCCCTAGTTAGCAGTGTTGTAAGAACTAAGAAGTGGATGCTTGGGCCCTTTCAGACTCGAAGCCATTTCGCCTAGTGCCTGTGCTATCTGTTGTCGACGGCCTGACATGTTTTGGGTACTAGGACATTCCCCATCTCCTAGTCCACCTAATCCCCTCCTTAGGGTGCCGAAGCGAGTGAGGATTGTCTAGGCCCAAGTTTATGAATTTTTTTTAACTCGTGTTATTCAGAAAAGTACACGGTTGGTGAATTACTTGTTCATTTATTTATTTGCATCTATGTTGCCGGGACACGGATTCGGCATCTATTTTGGAGTGTCCGTGTGTGTCAGATATGTGTGTCTGGCATGACACGAACAGAGCATGATAGAAGTGTAGGACTGATGTAGGACTACTCTATATTGAGTTGAGCTGTAGGCTATGGATTCTCGAAGGGACCTAAATGAGGATGAATCTGGAGGTCACAGAAGTTGGACCTCACTTGACTTCGCAGGGACTTTTGTTAATGGAATGCAAGAGAGATGCAATTTATCTTTCGTTTAACCCTTCATAAACTTGCAGGGGCGGAGCTGCCTTAAGGCCAAAGGGGGCCCTGCCCCCCCCCCCCCCCCCCCCCCACCCCCCCCCCCCCCAACCCACCCACCCACACACCCTCCCTTGAAATTGATAAAAGAAACTATAAAAGATCAAGTTTAATGGGTTTCCACGGTCCACCAGCCCACGTGTTTCAGGTCTATTCACCATTCCAAGTTTAATTAGGTCATTGAATTCAATAAAAAGTAAAAACCAAAAAAAAACCCACGGATCAGCCATCACCCC
Organism: Iris pallida; assembly: GCA_029216955.1. Lineage (NCBI taxonomy): Eukaryota > Viridiplantae > Streptophyta > Magnoliopsida > Asparagales > Iridaceae > Iris > Iris pallida. The sequence continues at coordinate 7,058,866 of JANAVB010003400.1, read as the reverse complement.
TTACGTATAGTCGAGAGTCGAGACTAGCCTCGCCAGTCGCCTCCTTCCTCAACTTCCATCTAGATCCGGCCAAGGACCTCGCCGACGTGTCCCCCGCTCGACCAGGGACAGTCCTTAACCGGAGCTCCTCCTTCGCGGAGCCGAAGACACCCCCCCCCCCCCCTTTTCCGGAACTCGTCGTCACAAGACTCACAACAACCATATCCGAATCCCGCCGTCCGTCGGAGCATCTGGCTATCTGCTCTCCACTCTCCAGTCTCCCCCAAATTTTCAGATCTTGTGAGCTTCCAAGTCATTTAATTTGTTTTATTATTATCTAGTTATTTATGGTTTCTGAGCCTTGCTTTTGCTTAGTTGATTACTCTTTTCTACCAAATCTTGTGCATTAAATGAAAAATCTATTTACTATAGATCATTTTTTCAAAAGAAAACAACTAGTTGTTCACAAGATGATTATGATGCACCAACATTTGTACCAGTAGCGACATCATCTAACATTGAAGCCTCAATATCTGAGAATCCTCCATGTACAGGACCTCCACCATCATCTGAGAATCCCCCACCATCATGACCATTAAGATTACAAAAAATTGGAAGAAATTAAATTGACATCAGATCCTTGGAGTACGATCTTGGACTATGCAAACAAATTTGTGATTATCATGTTAATGAACGTGATCAAATTCGACGTGCCTGTATTAGGTTTGGTCCATACCAACCCATACGGAATAGGTACCCAAAATCTGGACCAGAATATCATCGTTGTAACATTCAATCTACATAGTTTAAGGTAATTATTTCATGGTTAGAATATTCTCCAAGTATGGATGCGGCTTTTTGTTTGCCTTGCTTTCTTTTCAATAATCCGTCTAGCTCTAGATATTCTGGAAAAAATGCATTTGTTGTTGGCGGGTTTGATAACGGAAAGAAAGTTAAAGATGGAAAAAAATTGTGTTGTTTTGAATTATGAAGGAAAACATGCTAACTCTATTCACAACCTTATTCACAACCTGGCCGAGAGATCATGTGCGGATTTAATGAATCAATCTCAACATATCCAAAGAGCGGTTGGCAATTTTACTTTTGAACAAATTAAAAACCAAGGTTCAAAGTATCGGGATCGGGATCGGTATCGGACAGTTTCTAAGAGTATCGGTATCGGCAGTATCGGCGGTACCGGATCGGAGTATCGGATTTTTTGGTATCGGTTGTATCGACGATATTAAATAATTATTAATAAATTAGGAAAAAATAATTTACATATTTAAGCACTATTTAAGTATTTTCTATGTTTTTCAAGTATAATTGAATTAAACATTAAATAGTGTACAATAATAAATATTGTTAAATAGTATATATATCCAATAAAAAATATTGCAATAATATAAATTGTTAAATGGTATATAATATTGTTAAATAGTATATTATAATCTGAATAATTTTCTGCCTTTAGTGTTGTTAGATGTAATTTACAAATAATTTTTCATCTATTTATAGAGATTTTATTGCAAATGTTACCAATTTTCATTACTGATTCCTAGATTTGACGTGAAAAATCTTTCTTTACCCTTTTTTTTGTTTCGAAAGTATGTTTTTGGCAGGGGTAAAATTCGTTTTTGATATTTTCTAGTATTTTGAATTCTCGTATCGGCCAGTATCGGCCAGTATCGGCCCGTATCGGCCAGTATCGTCCAGTATCGGCCCGTATCGGCCAGTATCGGCAAGTATCGGTCCGTATCGGCAAGTATCGGCCCGTATCGGCCCGATACGGGCCGATACCATAATTTTTCCTCCTGGATCGGCCGATACCGATATTTTTGGTCGGTATCGGATCGGCCTAGGCCAAATCCGATCCGATACGGCCGATACGTATCGGTATCGGCCGATACTTTGATCCTTGTTAAAAACAACCAATTCAGATTGAAGGTGTTAATTGATATAGTTCGGTGGCTTACATTTCAAGTTGTGCGTTTCGATCGTGATGAAAGTTTAAGCTCGACCAATAGTGAAAATTTTCTTCATGTGAAAAGGTAGTTGATGTCTTAGGCAAAGCTCCTAAGAATGCCTCTTACACATCATCAATGAGACAAATAAAATTTGCATGTGTTTTCAATTAGAATGAAGAATGCAATTCGTGAAGAAATTAGAGATGGAAAGTATTCTGTAATTGTGGATGAAGCTCAGGACTAGTCAAAAAAGGAACAAATGTCTATAGTTTTGAGATTCGTAGATGGAGATGGTTTTGTACGAGAACGTTTTTTTGACTTGTTCGTCTCTAATACTAAAGCATTGGCTTTGAAACATGCTTATATTCTGCACTATCTTATCACAACCTAGATATTCAGAATATTCGAGGCCAAGGATATGATGGTGCAAGTAATATATAGGGTGAGTTTAATGGATTGCAATCTTTGATTTTGTGTGATTGTCCATATGCTTATTACGTTAATTGTTTCGCACATCGCTTACAATTGGCATTGGTGGCATCATCGAAAGGAGTTGTCTTCGTCAATCAATTCTTTGTTAAATTGGTTTCTATTGTCAATATTGTCAGTTCTTCTTGTAAGCGACATGACGAATTGCAAATTGCTCAAGCTAGTGACATTACCTATATCAGTGTTCTAAAATATGCTATGCGGATTTGGTGCGACGGAGGGCCATATGGACGCCGAACTGTTTATTTTTTATTTTTTTAAATTTGAAATCCATAATACAAATTTGAAATTTGAATTCAAAATTTGAAATCCAAACATGGTCTAAATCCATAATACAATTCTTAATTTTTTTTTAAATTTGAAATCCATATTACAAATTTAAAATTTTAATATTCTAAATCCAAATTCAATCTTAAAATTCAAACAGTATATCCACAATACAACTAAGCATAAAAAAAACTCAAAATCCGAACAGCCGAAAAAGTCCAAACAGGCACACAAACCCGTCGAACAAGGGGTTTTCAGTTCGGCCGACGGCCGCCTAGCACCTAGGTACCGTCTAGGCCCATTTTTAGAACACTTGTCTATATGATTTCTATTGATGAGCTTGAGAGTGGAAGGGAAGTGAAACAAACTGGTACTTTACAACGGACGGAAGATACTCGTTGGAGTTCTTATTTGAGATCTATTTTTAGCTTGATAAAGTTATTCAGTGCGACATGTCAAGTTTTACTTACCATTATTGATGACAAAGGAGCTACCTCTACACAAAGAGAAGATATGGATACAACTTATGAAACATTGATTTCATTTGAATTTGTTTTCGCATTGTATCTTATGAAATCAATTATGGAACATACTGATCTTCTTTGTCAAGCTTTACAGCATCAAGCTCCAGATATTGTGAATGTCGTGCAACCTATGTTGTGAAAAGTGCACTTAAGCGAAAATTGGAATTTGGATGCCTCGCTTAGGAAAATCTCGCCCCAGAAAAACGATCGTTGCTTAGGCGCGCTTAGGCGGCGCTTAATAGCGCATCGCCTAGTGTTAGGCTGTGGAAAAAGCGCCTTGGGTCAAAAATAAAACCGAACAAAAAAAAACTACCATAAAAAAATAGGAACTTTGATGGTATTTTGATGACTATGTAGTATATATGCATTATGTGGCTTGTTGACTATCTTGACCATGGTATTTTTATGACTATTTTGATGACTTTGTATTTTGATTCTAGTATTCATATTGTTACTTTGTTTGATTGACAATTGGTATTGTTATCCATGCATATACTAGTAGGATTGTATGAAAAAATATTAAAATTTATGTGTATATAGAGTATTTTAGATGTAGGAGACTCCGTAGGTCAAAGTGAGTAAAATGTTCACTAAGCACCGCTTAAGCACCACTTAAGCACCGCTTAAGCGTGCTTAAGCGAGGCGCTAGCTTCGTCGCCTCGCCTTGCCCCACGCTTAATATAACATAGCGTGCAACTTGCTTCATCAACTAAAGCATTTCTTCAAAAATTCAGAGATGACAAATGGAATGATTTACTTGTTGAAATGAAATCATTCTGTGAAGCACGAAACATCGATGTCCCGAACATGAGTGCTCGATATGTTACTAGAAAAGGTCGAGCTCGTCATCCACAAGATATATCACAGTTGAGCAACATTATCGAAGGATTTTTTATGAAACAATAGATTCTCAGTTACAGGAATTAAAAGATCGATTTAGTGAGCATGCTATAGAGCTATTGATTCTTAGCTCTGCAATAAATCCACAAGATTCTTCAAGCTCATTCAAAGTTGATGGTATTTGTTTGTTAGTGGACAAGTTTTATTCGCATGACTTTTCAAAGTTCAATAAATGCAATTTAGAATCCAGCTTCAAGCCTTCAACATTATGAGAACAATGTTGTTCTTCATCCAAAGTATAAAAATTTGCCAAGTATGTTAGAACTATGTCAATGGTTGGTAAGAACCAAAAGATCGACTACATACCATCTTGTCTATAGAGTGATTACTCTTGTGCTTACTCTTTGGATTTCTACAGCAACAACAGAAAGGTCATTCTCTACCATGAATATTTTCAAGACTAGACTTCGAAATAAAATGAATGATCGGTTTCTTGAAGACTCTTTGATTGTGAAATATCGAAAAAGAAATTGCCAAGACTATTAGTACAACGACACTTATGGAAGACTTTCGCGATTTGAAAGTCAAGTTCCACTTTGATCTGGTTTTAGGACATCTCTGATCTGGTTTTGCAGTGTCGACACTCAGGTAATTGGCTTTCACCTGATAAATTTAATTTGATTTTAATATTAAAAATTATGTTAGGTACGGAAAATCATTTAACATGGTTCAATGCCTTTCTTGATGTCAATGTCTTGCTGCCAATAGCTCTGGAGCCGTTGATTGATTGTGGGAAGCACGCACCCTCAGAATACAAGTGCCCTGCCTAGGATTTCATGTTTTCTATCATTCAGTGTTTTAAAGCTATGTATGGCTACATCTTTGTAATAATTCTCTCATTGAATCAATCAGTATGAAGTCGTGTGAACTAATTCTATGAATGTGATATTGTATTTCCATTGTTTATGGATATAAGTCATTTGAACCTGCATTCTCTTATCAATATAGTTTTGTTATAAAAGATTTGATAAATATATATACCTCTTATTATTTATGATATTGTATTTGAATATGCATTCTCTATGAATGCGATACTGTACCTGTGTTCTCTAATCTTTGAACCTGCATTCTCTATGAATAAAAAATCTCTTTGAGGGTGTTGCTTCAATGAAAGAAGGAAATAATTTAATTTTCTTGCTCAGTGCAACTGTTGGCTTAAAGGTTCTGAATTTACCTGTACCTGTAAAATTTCAACTTCCTACTTACAGATATTGATATATGTTTTTATTCATCATATTATTGTTGGGTTGCCAAGCAGCAGTATGGCCATAAATACGAGCTTACGCCTGCTGGATTTACCTGTACCTGTGAATCTAATATTATGTTTTTTCCCATGTTTGTATCATTATCTTTATTAAATGGTCATACAAGGTAATGTGAATCTATTATTGTGTGTTTTCCCATGTTTGAATCATTATTTTTATTATTCATCAGTTAGTACGTTACAAGAGTTTACTTTTCATGTAGGTTGGTCTTGATGGTCTTCAAAAAAGGACTATATCGTGAGATTGATAAGTGGACTTCTGGTGATACTGTTCCTACAAATAAACCAAGGTTCACAGTATCGGTATCGAAATCGGACTAATCGTATGAGTATTGGTATCGGGATATCGGTAGAATCAGTGGTTTTGGATCGGAGTATCAGATTTTTTTGATATCGAAAAACAAATAATTATTAATAAATTATTTACATTTTAAAACATATATTTTATACATTTAGGCATAATCTTAAGTATTTTCAGTGCTATTTCTTAGTAGTTTTGAAATTAAATGAAATAGTAGTCACCCTTTATCGATTGGTTTACATACAATAGATTGATTTTCTTCTTTTACATGCTTTTACAACCTTATCATGCTTTAAACCCTTGCTGATTTGTCTTTTTCGTTTAATTTTCTTTGCCGAATTGACCAGAAAAGATACCCCCTATGTCGGTATCGGTCAGTATCGGGTATCGGACGGTATCGGATCGGGACATGTCAAACCGTATCAGTATCGGCCGTATCGGATCGGTATCGACCGATACTTTCAAACATGAAATAAACCCTTTAATTGGTATCAGGTATTTATTCAGGTTCTTCCCTATCTATAGAATATATATTGGTTACATACTTATTATGATTTCTGTGTTTTAGACCAATTTTGAAGCTCCTCTTGAAAGAATATATGTAAAAACATTAGCTCTGTTCTGGCTTTTATGACATGATTATTATTATTATTTTTTAATTTGCTTGGGTGCTCGGCCCCTGTCCAATGCGAGTCTGTAAACTTGGGTCATTGGCGATAGAGTGTGAGGGGTGGCGAGGCCGAGAAATGGGTCAACTTGGACAAAGGAACGTGCCAAACGCGCGACCCACAGGCTGCTGCTACATTGAGGCGGAAACTAAGTGTAAGGAATGTGATGAATCTGAAGTGTGCTCCTCATTGGAGCATTTACTCGAACATTTTGTGGGCAGCTTCTGTAGTTGGATCTCACGGCTAAAGAGGGGGATCCTTGGCGAGGATTGTCACATCACATACGCTCTTGGTCGGTCTACTTCTTGATGCTTTCATTTCAGGAATCATGTCAGAACTAAACCATGATATTTTTGAATTTCTACTCGAATCCATGAAACTTTTGATGGATTGATCAGTAGAGTGACGAAAGCATCGACTTCTACTACTACTGACCTGGTGATGATTGATGAGGGATCTGGCGGAGTAGGAGGAAGAGGAAGAAATCCATGGCGAGAGGGACAATGCTGCTCTTCTCCACATCTCGTCGTCGACAGCAACTGAGGGTTTCTCTCTCTCTCTCTCTCTCTCTCTCTCTCGGAGTCGGGCGATCTCTTTTCTGAATCTATGTTAACTAGGGTCCGACTATTGGCACCCCACCCATTTCTAAGGACACCCCAAAAAAATTAAAAAACATGTTAAAAGACCAATATACCCCCAAACGTTTTCTTAGTACACCCAAAAAAAAAATCGCGATGCGCTCGACAAATACTGGTCGAACAGACAAGGTCTGTTCGACAAGTATTGGTCGAACATGTCTTGACATGTTCGACCAATACAGGTCGAACAGACCTTGTCCGTTCGACCAGTACAGGTCGAACCTACTGCGCCCAAATTTTTTTTCAATTTTTTTTTTCGGTCGCGGTCGTCGGGAATCGGAGAGGGGGAGGAGGAGGAGGAGGCGGGTCGGGATGAGGGGGGGTCGGAGGAGGAGGAGGTGGGTCCGGGGGAGGGGGGGGTCGGAGGAGGAGGAGGAGGAGGAGGAGAGGGGTTCGGAGGAGGAGGAGGATGGGGGGTTCGGAGGAGGAGTCAGGGAGGAGGAGGAGGAGGGGGGGTCGGAGGAGCCAGGGGGGAGGAGGAGGAGGAGGAGGAGGAAGAGGGAGGGATGGGGTGTGCTTAGTAGGGGAGGGTAGAATAGGAATAAGGAATTTTTTTTTTTTTTTTTTTTTTTTTAATGGGGTGTCCTTAGAAATGGGTGGGGTGTCAATAGTCGGACTGTTTGGAAAAGGCTATTTTGCCCGTCCGTGGGGCTGGTCCGTGCCCACGTGGTGGGCAGCCATTCCTGCCGTGCTAACTTGGGCCCACCCTGACGGAGGCGCAAATGGGCGCATGCCACGTGGGGGCAGGCCAGCACGGGCCAGCCCTCCGGACGGTCAAAGTAGCAGCTCTCTTTTTTTGTTTTCTTTCTGTTTTGGTTTTCATTGGGAGGTAAGAACAAAAAAAAAAATTATAAAAGCACTACAAAAGTTACTCGGAACTAGTTTAGAATTGACGTTGTACCAGCTTAGAAAAACTTCTACTCTCAGGACAGCCAAAAACTTAAACTATCTCGAATGGGGATTTCTAAAATTGATTTCTATCCTACTTGTAATTGTACTTTATGGAAATTTCTATCGTAGTTGGTAGAGTTTCTACATTGAAATTGCATAGGCTAAATTACAACTTGATATCCTTAACAATTTGAGTTTTTCAACTTGATACCCTCAAGTTTGATAGGTACCAACTTGATACCCTAAATTTTAAAAATGACAAAATTATCCTGCCTCTCTCCCCTTCTCCCTCTACCGGCTGCTACCACCCCGTCGCCCCCACCCCGTGGTTGCACCACCCCTGCTCCCCACGGCCCCTCCCCGCGCCGCGCCCCTAACCCCGTCCCACCTCTCTCTCTGATGCACGTGGGTCGCTGTCGCGGGTGAAGAGAGGGGGGGTTAGGGGCGCGGTGTGGTGGCCCATGCAGGTCAGAAAATATTGTTGGGTTACATGATTGTGCCCAACAAGCCTGCATCTAGGAACATGAATAGTATCTCATCCACAACTTATTACCTTCCTTTGACTTCAAAAATTTTCGAACTCTCTTTGATTGCTTGAATTGCCTCATGCTTGAATCTTTTCTAATGTTACCTTACTTTCGTGCCAGCAATATGAATCTAGGAAGCGGATGCATTTCTACCTTGGCTATCACATCTGGTGATATAGCCACTCAAGAGGAGCACGTCCCACTAATGACCCTTGTAACCCCGTATCAGCTAGGTCAGCAGCAAACTACTACAACCCCGTCGACGGTACAACAGGAGACCCAAGTACCCCCAGTCAGCCAGGATAGGCAGACCACTGCAGTGCCACTAGGAGGGAATGTACCATTACCACCACCACCACCATTCCCTCAGCAGTTTCACCACAATCCGGACCTCAAATGCCTCCACCACCGGCTGATGGAAATCCCACTACCCAATTTTTGTACGCCATGATGCAGGCTCAGTGGCAGCAGACTAAGCTGATGAGGTAGAGCATGATGGCAGCACTGACTAGACCCCCACCTCCACCTCCGAGACCGGTACCAGCACCAGTTCCGTATCCTTATGAGGGCTATATCACATCCTTATGAGGGCTCTATCAAGAATTTCATGGAGATGAACCCCAAGCCCTTCAGAGGTAACGAGAAACCATTATAGGTCTCTGCGTGGCTTATCAGCAAAGAGAAGCTACTGAAGGCAACCCAGTTGCCAACAAACGATTGGATGACAACAGTGGACTTACTCTTAGAGGACAACGCCCACCACTGGTGGAAGGCTGAAGAAAGACGACTAGGCACTGGGTAGACATAGAAGGAGTTCTATGACCTCTTTTATGAGAGATTCTTCCCTATCCATGTTCGAGACACTTTCTACGACCAATTCCTCCATCTGAAGCAAGGGAATATGTCGGTAGACAAGTACGACGCAAAGTTCAGCCGTCTAAGCAGATTCGGTATGGCATTGATCCCAATGGAGTGGGAGAGAGCGAAGAGATTTCATCAGGGGCTTGCACCAGAGCTCAAGACTTACACTACCCCACAGTCTTGAGTCTCTCATGCAGCTGTTTTGGAGGAAGCACATAGCCAAGAGCTTCTTCGCAAATAGCTGCAGCGGACACAAAGATGCCCCGCACCGGCAGTTACACCAGCTAGGGTGACCCAGGGCGGACCTATCAGGAGGTCCACAGTGCAGCAGCAGAGGCCCACACCCTATCCGAAGCTCATTTTCCATTTCTACAGGAAGCAAAGACATATCTAGAATGATTGCTAGATTCGTCTCGGATTATGCTTGAGGTATGGATCCAACTAGCATATGGTCAAGGATTGTCCGGAGTAGCAGGCGATAGTATATGCTCGATAGACCCCGAGGCCGACAGCTCAAGCACTTCCAGCAGCCCGACCAGGACATCAGGTGTCGAGGCCTATGGCACCAGCAGCAGTAGCACCTCGCCCACCACTACCGCCCCAGTCAGTGTAGTTCGACAGGGCCAGAGCTCAGGGCCTTGGACAGAAGTATGGGAAGGCCTTCTCACTAGCATTTGAGGATGTAAAAGCAGAAGCAGAAGTCATAGCAGGTATGGTTTTAGTTGCTATATTTCTTACTATTATCTTATTTGACACTGGAGGCACACACTCATTTATAGCCACTAGTTTTGCCACTAGACACAACATTCCCACCACACCATTATCTAAAAGCATTAGAATCCTCACTAAAGAAGGAATAGTGCATGTGAGTAGCATTTATAGACTTTTTCCTTTAGTGATATGTGGTAGGGAGATGAAGGAACGATTTCTTATTTTTCTATGCCAACTTTCAATGTAGTTCTTGGGATGGACTAGTTGAGCCAGCACTATGCATCCATTGACTGTCATAGAGGTATTATTGTCTTTAGACCACCAAATGAGACGGATTTCGAGTTCACTAGAGGAGCGAAAGAGAGAAGCGATCCTCCTGCATTAGGAACACATATGATGATGGATGACATCCCTCAGCATCCTATCATCACTGAGTTCCAAGATGTGTTCCCCGAGGAGCTGTCAGGACTGCCACCTGACCGAGACATCGAGTTTTCCATAGAGCTTATTCCGGGAGCCGAGCCTATCTTATTTCGAGTATATCGACTAGCACCCAAGAAGTTGGTAGAGATAAAGATGCAGATCGACGAATTACTGGAGAAATGCTTTAACCGTGCCAGTGCATCACCCTGGGGAGCACCCGTCATATTTGTGCCAAAGAAAGACGGAACAGTACGCATGTGCATAGACTACAGAGCCTTGAACACAGTAACGATGAAAAACAAGTACTCCTTGCCACGCATAGACGATCTATTCCATCATTTGAGTGGAGCCAAGGTATTCTCTAAGATCGACTTGCGATCGGGCTATCATCAGTTCAAGGTTCGGAAGGAAGATATTCCGAAGACTGCATTCCAATCAAGACATGGGCACTACGAGATTTTGGTCATGCCATTTGGTTTGACTAATGCTCCAGAGGTTTTCATGAATCTCATGAACAAGATCTTTCATCAGTTCTTGGACAAATTTGTGGACGTCTTTATAGACGATATCTTGATATACTCAAAGAGCCACGAGGAGCATGAGCAGCATTTATGGATAGTCTTGGGAACCTTGAGGAATGAGCAGCTTTTTGCAAAGCTTAGCAAGTGTGACTTATTTCTCAATGAGGTTTCGTTTCTTGGGCGTATTGTCACGGAAGACGGTATATTGGTAGATCTGGAGAAATCTCAGCAGTCAAGGCATGGCTCGCTCCCATATCAGCCTTCGAGGTGAGAAGTTTTCTTGGACTTGTGGGTTATTATCGAAGGTTCGTAGAAGATTTCTCACGGATAGCTAGGCCTATGACTCAGTTGACTTACAAAGACCAAGAGTTCGTATGGACGGACGAATGTCAAGCCGTTTTTGACGAGTTGAAGAAGCGCTTGACCACTACACCCATCTTGGTACTCCCATTAGGCCCTGGAGGATTCGTGATATACAACGATGCATCCGGAAAGGGATTGGGATGCATCTTGATACATCTGTAGAAGCATGGAAAATAGGATATTGCTTTTAGTCCCACATCGGAAAGGAGAAGAAGAAAGGGCTCATTCCATTCTATATATAGAGCCCCCTTGCCTCCTTTGAAAAGGGCACCAAAAATAAAAAAAAGAAAAGAATCACTCAATTGAGTCACTCGCTGTCATGGCGAGGATGAGTTGGGTTCTGAGAACTAGGCGTCTTCACGGGCTAGTATAAAGAAATTCAAGGCGGCACAGCCCATGCACTTCAAACGTGCTATACCAACAGTAAACCAGAGATGCGCGCGCAAAAGTCATACACGCTACCGATGGTAAATTATACATAATCGTCTCGGGTACGTTTGTACCAGATATGAGCCGACTCTTAAAGTCCTCCTCCCACTTGGGTGTGGCTATTGCGCTTGAACTAAGTCGGGGGGGAATCTATTGCGGGTCAGACCCCATGCGGCCTATTGAGAATGTTGAAGCTTCCAACTTGGACTCTTCCTACTATGCACCTTCCGGTGCTAAGTTGAAGAAGTCTAGGGCCTTATCGCATATTTTATGTGCCGGACTGTCATAGCTCGTCCTGTCTCGCAGTGCTTTACTAGCCTCAGATCAGGGAGCCAATATGATGGTCCTAAAAGTCTCCTTACAACGATCGAGCGCAGTGCTTTACTAGCCGGTGATCAGGGAGCAAATATGATGATCCCAAAAAGTCTTCATACAACCATCGAACGTAGTGCTTTACTAGCCGGTAATCAGGGAGCAAATATGATACCTACGCACCCGGGCACTCGGGATACCCGGGCCTACAAAACGGATACGAAGGTAGATCAATCTGCTATCAACCTGCGAGAGGTGATTACTCACAAACGCAAGAAGAGCGTCCTGTCTTGCAGTGCTTTACTAGCCTCAGATCAGGGAGCCAATATGATGGTCCTAAAAGTCTCCTTACAACGATCGAGCGCAGTGCTTTACTAGCCGGTGATCAGGGAGCAAATATGATGATCCCAAAAAGTCTTCATACAACCATCGAACGTAGTGCTTTACTAGCCGGTAATCAGGGAGCAAATATGATACCTACGCACCCGGGCACTCGGGATACCCGGGCCTACAAAACGGATACGAAGGTAGATCAATCTGCTATCAACCTGCGAGAGGTGATTACTCACAAACGCAAGAAGAGAGAAGCAACCTTGGCGTGCGATGAGCCCCTTCCGGGACATCACTGCACCCAAACCATCATCAACTGCCGCTGCCACAAGACAGTGGCTCCACTATCAAGGCAGTCTGTGTTCCAGCGACTACGACCTACTGCGCCTTTCCAACATCATCTCGGAAACATTATGCCAATTGAAGACGTTGTAACGGCCTACTCTCAACTAGATACATTACTCAGATTTCTTAGTCAGGCGTATTGTCTCAGTCAAGCGCATCACAATCTTCTGAAGGAGTTTACCGTCAAATCTTCTTCGAACAAGGAGATCAGTCAAGAGAGAGACCAACAAAACTCTCTCAAATCGTGACATTCGGCACATCACCTTCTCCTAGGGCCCCTATACCCATCCAGCCAGAAGATATCCTTCATGCGGCTTAGTCACGAAATATTCCTCATGCGGCTTGGTCATGAGACGTCCTTCATGCGGCTCGGTCAGAAGGCATTCCTCATGCGGCTCGGTCATGAGACTTGTAACACCCACTTTTCAGAAATGAGGATAATTTTGAAATTTTATAATTATAATCATTTAATAATGATATTTAAATCATATTGTGATTTTTGATAATTTTTAATCAATTTAAAACTATTTAAAATATTGAATTGTGATTTTGATGGTTAACTAGTTAAACCCTAGTTTTGCTAAGCCTAGAGACTAACCATGACCAAGGGAGCCTAGTCATGTGATTAGGATGACTAATTACAACTTTTGAGTCTAAGGATTTTTTGGTCATTTTTTACTTATTAATGAAAATGAATTTTGATTAATTAAATATTGTGCTAATCCTTTAGTTAAACCTTAACCTAGAAGTTTAACCTAATCTAGATTAGTCTTGAGATTAGAATCATGGTTAGAACATTCCTACTAAGTGCCAAGGTTAGTAATATCTAGATATTATAGTAGTAAGATATTTTTCTTAGGATATTTGTGAAAAAGAAAGCCTTAGGACTAATTGAACCAATGGGAGGACTAGAAATTGGATGGACAAGCCATAGCCACTCATCTACATCTAAAATCTAACCCTAATTCATCTAAGGGCAGCCACTATAGGTAGGTTAGCCTCCCTTCCTTTCATTTCATTCTATCTTGCCACTTTTCCTTCATAAAGTGTTCTTTCCCAAATTAGAGAGCTTCCCTCTTTGATTTGATCTCCAAATCCCTACATCCCTCCACCAAAACTTCCGTCTAACTTTCTCATACTACCAAGGGAGGGTGCTAGCAAAGATTTGGAGCAAAGTACAAGAAGGAGTATCCTTTTTGGAAGATCTTCGTGTCGGAGCTGTGTCCTTGGGAGTATCGTTGGGATTCCACTCCCAATAGGTAAAACCAACCCTCTAAATTGATTTTCTATGCATATTAGTTAGTTTTGAATCCATAGGATCCACCCCCATGCATGTACCCTATTTAGATTCAAATTTGAGGCCATTTGGAGTTCTCATGAGAATTTTAGATATGTGTCTTGTGTCCTATTTGATAGATCCCAAATTAGGACACCCCATGTGTATGTATGTATGATAATAGTTTAAATAGATATTTAAATTCATTTTTAGAATGGTTAGAGAGTGGATTGATCTTAGTTAGGATGGTTAGAATGAGTTTCATTTGGATACCTATGTTGGTATCCAAGTATCTTGGCCTACATGTGTTTCTTTTGTCCAAAACAACACAAATTCGTCATAATATTCATCCACGTTTTTATTAACCAAAGTAACTTAAAAATGTCATAACTTTTAGCTTAGAACTCCGATTAATATCCCGTTTTTTTAAAAGAACCGTATCGAAGTTAGCTTTCCAAATATATATTTTAATAAGCCAAATTCTTTCTGAAACTTTCTGTAAAACTATTTGAGTGTCAGCTGTCCGAAAGACAAACGTATTTCGGTGTTTTCACGATTCCGAGAGCTTCCGGACACGAAAATGTAATCTGTAACATACTTTAATCCTAAAATTTAGTAAAGGCCCAATTGGTACAGTATTGATTTTAAGTAGAAGAATGACTATACGACATAGGCATTTTGTGTAACCTATGAGCCTATGTAGTATGGATATTAAATAAATGTAGAGTATGTAATGCATGATATGTTAGATGAATGGAATGATATATATATGATATGTATCCTCTTTACATTAATGTATATATATGGTTGAATGCAAGCATGTAGGAATGCAATCAATGTAATGTATGTAAGCAATGCATAAATGCATGAATGAAAGAATGATATACAATGTATGCATGAAAGTATATAATGAATGCTAGATATGAATGCAAGGTATACATGTAATGATATATATGAATGCATAATGTATAAATAATATAATGTAATATATAATGATAGCATGTATGGTAATGTAGAATATATGATGCAAGCATGTATATATCCACTGTTTTTCCTTTTCCTTATATTTTTCCTTCCCTTCCCTTTCCATTTCAATTTTTCCCTTTTTTTCCTCTTCTATTTTTACATGTTGTATACAATGTATATAATGTATAGATGTATGTAAGTATGTATATATGAATTTCTATAAACTGAGTTAACCTATAACCTTTTACACACATGCATTCATACACCCTTTGACACCATGTATCCCATGTCACATACACCTACCTATCACTAAATCTGAGAATATTAACACATATCCTTTCACACACACACCAAACACATACACACACACACACACACACACACACACACACACACACACACACACACACACACACACACACACACACACACACACACACACACACACTCACTTACTCTTTTACCTCTCCTTCTCTCTCTATATATATATATATATATATATATATATATATATATATATATATATATATATGTGCCTATATATATAGCTTTCCTATATATATCTATGTATATGAATATGTGAATGTGAATAATATATATACATTATATGACTAAGTTTGTGTGCCTTGTTAGCTTATGGTTTAGTTTTATGCTTGGTTTAGCAAGTGACTTAGGCTATGAGTTAGTAGCTATCTTGGATACTTGATTTGCATAGACTTAGTTTGTTTAGACCTAGAATTGACTAACCTAGACTAGTTGACCATTGTTGACCCAACCCTAGCTAGTTTGACCACAGTTGACTAGAGTTGACCAAGAGTCAATATTAAGCCTAAATGGAACCAATTGACCCTTGCTAGCCTAAGTTTGACCAGTTGACCAAGATAGCCTTGTTGTTGACCTGGTTTGACTAGATGTTGACTGGGTTTGACCCAGAGTTGACCAAGTTTGACTTTGACCTAGATTGGCCTAGAAATCATGTAGATTGTATCGTAAACTTCATTTACCTTATTTTAAATACATTATAACCCATATTACTCTATTTAGGACATTGTGACTCCGGTGCAGACATCTGATATTACACTACTCTTTTCAGAGTGTCAGGCGAGTACATTCTCTGATAGTTTTCTCATTTATTTGTTAATTACTGTACTTTAGTTCTAGTTAGTTTTATGTGATTTTCTGTTACAACACATATGGATATTTTGGATTCATGTATGCGACACACATACCATCTTGTCTGCCCTCTATTACTGGAATCATTGTTGGTATCATCATGTCTGGCTTCTATTACTGGAATCATTCTGGAATCATTGCTGGTATCATCATGTTTGGCTGGACTCATCTCGATTCTCATGTCGGATTTTGGATTCACTTGTACTTGCTGAAAGGGGAAATACTTTAGTAAGACATATAGATATACCCCAAATCTGGAATCACCCAAATGCTGGAATCAAACTTGAATGATAACCATCTCACACCCGGCCAGGTGTATGATGTGCCGGATTACCTATAGCCGTTTACATGTCGATCTCAGTATTTTAAAATACACTGTTAGAGTATAGTCTGGACTCACCCTGGAATCTTTGATCACTGACTGGAATCATCTTATACTGGACTTATCTTGTACTGGAATCACCTGGTATCAGATTCGTGTTGTCTGGACTTACTTTGGTTTTACACTTGTTTACATTTACTGTCTTGACTTATATCATGTTACTCTAGTTCAGTTAGTTTCTATTTACAACCTTCATTGCCATGATTCTTCTCTTCTTTAATTACTATACTATCCTTGTATCTCAACTGTTCTCTATACCATCACCTAAATATAAATTGCTATGTTCATCAATAAAACTGTCTATAACTACTTTATAGTTCTCTGTCATTTACTTGGGTTTTTTAGATGAATTGTGCTCGTTCCTGTCCTGACTGGACCTGTTGAAAATATTACAGATGATTGCCCTGAGGATATTTGCCCTACTTGTCTTAGAGCAGGAGATGGCTTAGCTACCTTTGGCCCGACACTCAGCAGTGATCAGGAGACTAGCTAGTAGACTTGGTTTAGTTTTCATGTTTTAGAACTTGAATTGTAATAACTTAAGATATGAGTTTGTATTTGAGTTTGTTTAAGATATTATTATTTAGTAGTTGATAATTGTTGTTGTTTAGTCTTTAGTTATAAACTTCTGTGTTATCATATCGTGCTTAGACTGTGATTGAGATTTCATTATATCTATACTTGTCCTTCGTTCGGAGTTGAGATTTGACAAATATATTATATAATTGTGTGAGTTGTTGATTAGATAGTAACCTAGGATAGCGTTCTACCGCCGACACTGCGGTGTAGGCTGGACGTACCTACTTCTTGTGCCCCTACACTGGGTGCGGGTCGTGACAGACATTCCTCATGCGGCTCGGTCATAAGACATTCTTCATACGGCTCGGTCATGAGACGTCCTTTATGCGGCTCGGTCATGAGATATTCCCTCATGCGGCTCGGTCATGAGACGTCCTTCATGTGGTTCGATCATGCGTTCCTTCATGCGGCTTAGTCATAAAACATTCCTCATGCGGCTTGGTCATGAGACGTCTTTCACGCGGCTCGGTCAGAAGGCATTCCTCATGCGGCTCGGTCATGAGACATTCCTCATGCGGCTCGGTCATGAGACATTCCTCATGCGGCTCGGTCATAAGACGTCCTTCATGCGGCTTGGTCATGAGACGTCCTTCATGCGGCTCGGTCATGAGACATTCCCTCATGCGGCTCGGTCATGAGACGTCCTTCATGCGGTTCGGTCATGAGACATCCTTCATACGGCTCGGTCATGAGACATTCCTTCATGCGACTCAGCCATGAGACATTCCTCATGCGGCTCGGCCAGAAGACATCCTTCATGCGGCTCGCCACAGAATATTAGTTGATGCACGTGACAAGTTGACCAGGTCTCAACTGCTCAGATTTACTACAACGACAAATCACAACAAATCCCTAGCAATCAATCACAAACCGAGTCTCGAGGCATGATTACGGCCGTGTGGCCCGAGGATTTGCCACGTGGTCATCTATGTGGCTCAAAATATTCTTTATCCCAAAATCACTATAAATAGCAGGATGCCACACCCCTGCAAGATGGTTGGCAATCCAAGGCTGGCAACCTTCGAAAGGCAATTTCTTTAAGAGCTAAAGAATGCGTCAGATAGTCCATGGAGTAAGGCAGAGTTGATATACTTTTCCGAGCCTCCACCGTCACCCCCCAGAATAAAAAACTAAACAATTGTACTTAGATTATTTTCTAGGATTTCTTTCTAGGCTTTTTTTTTGTACAAGCGAGTTTGCAATCAATTTCAGTATTTCTGTAATACCTGTCTTTGATTTTTAATGACAAACATGATGGCGACTCTACTGGGGACATCCTTCTCTTCTGATGAGAAGTTGGTGATGCAATCTGACGCGTCCAAGCTCGGCTCTACACAACAGATGCTTGTGGTTCGTTTTGACCAACAAGCCTTCAAAGAATTATTCTCTGAAGGGAGTGCCAGCCCGTCACAGAAGCGAGCCAACCCAAAGAGGACTCGCAGGACGTAGGCACACAAAACTGTTTCCTCCGACCAAGTTCTCGAAGAAGCTCCTTCTGTCGCCCAAGACGGTGACTAAAGCTCTCCTGCGGCTTTGCTTCCGACCACAGAGGATTCCACTGTCCCCAAATCCAGTTGAGGAAAACACTATGATGCTGAGTTTTTTGGGGCACAAGGGAAATCCATACGGACAAAGAAGAAGCCGCATAAGAGAGATGGGCAGTCTGTCCATGCGGCATCCAACTCTGGCCGCAGGAAGACAACTCATGCGGCATCCAACTCTGGCCGCAGGAAGATGGCCCATGCGGCAGCCAACTCTGGCCGTTGGAAGATGGCCCATGCAGCAGCCAACTCTGGCCGCAGGAAGATGGCCTATGCGGCAGCCAGCTCTGGCCGCAGAAAGATAGCCCATGCGGCAGCCAATCCTGGCCTCAGACAGGATGTCTCATACGGCCCTTTCAGAAGCTCTATGTTCAACCGTCTTTCATGTGGGCCCGACTCCATACGACCCATTGAGAATATGGGATGTATCAATCTGGACTCTTTTTACTATGCACCTTCGGGTGCTAAGTCAAAGAAGTCTAGGGCAGTACGGGCCGAACAAGTCCAGTCAACTGTCCAAGTTGCTGACTGTCAGCGGGCCCCGTTAACTATTACACGGGCTCCTGAAGGAAAGTTGTATAGAACCACCCGCGTCTAGTCCCCCAGGGCTAACGGACAGGGTGGGTCTTTAAAGTCTCCCTCCAATGATCCAGAGCAAGTGCTTTTACTTGCCTCGGATCAGGGAGCAAATATGATACCTAAGCACCTGTACGCTCGGGATACCCGAGTCCACAAGTTTGGTGCAAAGGTAGATCGGCTTACTACCGACTTGTGTGAGGTAATTACTTACAAACGCAAGATGGCAATATTGGCATGCGATGAGTCCCTCTCGGGACGTCGTTGCACCCAAGTCATCGTCAACTGCTGTTGTGACAAATCGGCAGCACCTGAAGGTCGGCAGTCAGTTTTCCAACGACTGCAGCAGCCAGCACCTGTCCGACAACAACTCAAGAAACATGTGCAAATTTTGGGAGACGAGGAGTTTCCTTTCGCCTCCTGTAATTCAACTCAGAAGGTTCCTCCTGGCAAGGGAGGAAAGAAGACGAGCTCTTCTAGCCCGACAATCTCGGCCAGTATTGTAAGAAAACTCTCATCTGGAGGGCTACCGTCGATAGCTACAGGGGGTGTCTATTTAGGCACTCGATCCAAAAAGAAGCTTCCAATACCTGGAGGTGCATCCTCGACCCCCCTGGGGGTAGATAAAGCCGGGGGTAGCAGTCCCCTCAATATATACGACAACCCAGTGTACCAAGAGCACACACAGGGGGTAGAGAGCCCCCAGAACTGCACAACAGACTTAGACTCTCCTAAGGGCCGCCACCCTCGCCAAGACGATGCGGCTTCCTGCACAAGGGGTAGCACCCCTTCCAATTCCGAGGAAGATGACATTCTGACTTTTCCCGATGATTTCTCTGTACAAGGGTATGACACAGAAAGCACCTCTGCTATGATCCCTTCCACCTCTACCCATGTGAGGACAGTCTTTATGGCTGACGACGATCATGAAGCCCCTATTGACCGACAATGTCTAAAAGTACTTGAAGCCATGCTCCTGTCCTTGATCAAGTCTGTAGACAAAATCAAAGTCGCCTTGCCAACTCAACCAGCAAGGATGCCCGGGCAAACAAGCTTGGACCCGCAGTCAACGCAGACTCCAACACAACCGCCCCTCCTTTGGGTGATGATCCTTTAGGAGCATCCGTTCCTTCAGTTACGAACGAAGCCAAGGAGGCAAGGAGGGAAGTCCAGGAGCTTCGAGCAATGTTCAATGCCCGAGACTCCTCTCGGGACCTCAGAATATGGCAGTCGTATCCCGTTGCATGGAGAGATGTACCTTTTCCACTACGGTACAAGCCGTTCCATATCGATTCGTATGACGGGAAGACCTCTGCTAGTTGGTACATGACTTACTTTGAAGTCACAATCGACCACTTGCCGTATAGTGATGCCATCCTCACACGATTATTCATCGGAGCATTGGAGGGGATCGCGTTCGACTGGTACCACAACCTTCCCGAAAACTGCATCCATTCTTTTGACGACTTCAAGCACATGTTCCTGGAGAGATTCTATGAAGTGGGGCATGATGTGACAATGTCATCTCTTATGGATGTCGTTCAGGGAGAGAGGGAGCTAACAAGGAACTATATCGAGCGGTTTCGCCAAACCGTAATGAGATTGTCCCAAGGCAATCCCGAGGGCTCCTTGATTAAAATATGCTAGAAGAAGTTGCTCCCCGCAATTAGCCTCTGGATGGGTGACGATCAGTTCAGGGATTGGACGACCTTTATCATAAGTGCTACCAATACGAAGGCAAAATTGAAGAAGGCTCGCCAGCTGGGATTACACATCCCAGATGGAGAAGATAAGGTCAAACGTCCTGGTTCCACCTCCAGCAACAACAACAGTGGCGGCACCTCCAATCGGGACAATAAAGGCAAACAGGCCATGGTCGCTAATGCGACCCAGAAGCCCGAACAAAAACAAACGGAAGGTCAGTGGCCCAAGGTGAATTACTCATTTGAAGATAGTCACGTCAAACCTATCTTTGATATGCTTCCAGCTCCCTCCACCAAGGCGCGAACCCCGAGCGGCAGAAATGGAGGACCCAAAATATTGTCACTTCTACCGCTATGTCCATCATTCCACTCATGACTGCTTCCAATTAAAATGGTACATCCAGAGTCTTATCGACTCCAAAGCTCTGTCGATAGACTTTGAAGAGGTTACCATGGCGGCGAACATGGTGTCAATTCAGTTCGGCGACTTTCCTCCAAAAAGCACTCCAGATGGGGTAATACCTGTCCCGCAGGCAATGATGGAGGTTACCAATCTTCCACCCGTCCGGAACCAGATATCTGGATTGGGACCTCTCACCACATCGCGAAGAGAGATCATGTGGGTGCATCCGGACTTAGTGCCCAAAGTTACCCAGGAGGTGTCTTCTTCTACCAACAAGAAAAAGGACAGGAAGTCTAGATCCTGCCATACAATTTCAGCCGAAGTTGAGGAAGCGGCAGCCGTTGTTACCCGGTCTGGAGCACAAGTCCAGCCCACACGGGACAGTTCAGTCGAAGATCCTCAGCCGACAATGTTGCCTCCCTCTGATGTTCCAAGGCCATCTCAGCCTCCACTGGCAGATAAGTCCAAGCCAAAGGAAACCCGCTTCAATAGGCCACTCCGTAACGATGCACCTCAGGGGCTGGAGAGACCTTACAACTTTGACATATTAGCATAATTGGCTAATACGCCAGCAAAGTTGTCGTTATACGAGCTCCTAAGGCTCTCCAAGGATCTTCGTGTCGCATTGAGCGAAGCACTCCAAAATACTGATGCCTACTTAGCTCAGGTCAAGCCTCCAGGAGAAGACCCGTCAGCAGATCTACAGGGCAGCAATGGCACAGATGCAATACCCAACATCATATTTACTCCACAGGACATGTTGATCAAGTCCAACTTGCATGATCGCCCCTTGTACTACACTGGATACATAAGCGACATCAAGGTGGATCGGATGCATATCAACCCTGGCTCGTCAATAAGCATCATCCCAAAAAACTTGCTCCAACTTCTTGGCATCCCTATGCACTGGCTAGCGACGACCAACACTGCCATTAGCGGTTTCAACTCGGGAATGAGCTATCCGCTAGGGAAGATCCGATTGAAATGTCAGATTGGTGACCTGAAGACGGAGGTTACCTGCTACGTCATAGATGCAGACACCTCCTACAACATCCTCTTGGGACATTCGTAGATACATGACTATATGATCGTGCTATCCACCCTTCACCAGTGCTTCAAGTATGTCAGTAAGCACAGCTTTAGGAAGACTGAATTCGCCGACATCGATCCCTTCAAAGGGGTTGAATCTTATTACTCTTCGGAGGCTCGTCTATATGACCAATCCAGGAAACATATAACTGACGAACTGGAGGCCATCACAGGTATAGCTGTCAAGACGGGCCGACGGGGCGGGCCGGCCCATAACCCACCATAATCCCTCATTTGGCGGGGCGGGACGGGCCGACCCACCATTTTGGCGGCCTAAAAAATTCCAACCTAGCCCAACCCACCGGCGGGCCGCGGGCTAGGCGGGCCGGCCCGCTTAATTTTTTAAATTTTTTAAATTATTGTTTAGTTTCTTAAAAGGAAAAAAATCATATATATAATATTTTCTACTCACTCTCATATGCATCAAATTATAAGTAAAATACAAGAAACATTATAATAGTAGATATTTCTTTAAAATACCTTCATTCATGTAAATAAATGACCGAATTTAATATTTTATACGTCATTACTTGCATTAAATGAGAATTTTTATCATTTATAATACATATCTCATATATGTGCTAAATAAAAAAATTAAAATTTTTATAAAAAAATAGATGGCGGGCCAACCCACTTGGCCCGCGGGCTAGCCTACCGTGGGGCGGGCTACTAGTGGGCCAGCCCACCTAGGCCCGCCTGTTTGACGGGCTCCTAAATGCTCGGCCCAACCCACCTTTTTGGCGGGCGGGGCGGGCCGGCCCAACCGGCTTAGCCTATTTTGACAGCTCTAATCACAGGGCCAGAAGAACCCTTGAGAATTCATCTCCAAGCCCGCAAACCGGGCAAGGTCGTACCTCTCGTCGCAACTTTGCATAAAGAGGTGCTCGATTCTCCTGCCTCACCTACGCAGTTGGAACCAATGGTCATCCGGTCCAGCCAGGAGCCAAAACCTGTCATAGGGCCGATGGTGATCTGATTGCTGAAATCCAATCAAAGGCAACAAGAAGATGCGAGGCCCTCTGTAATGCCGATGGTGATCCGATTGCCAAAATCTACTGAAAGACAACCGGAAGACACAAAGTCCCTTGTCGAGCCAATTGTCATCCGTCTTCCAAAGACGAGCCGGCAACCAAGTATTGATCCAACACCCTCAGGCAAGTCAATACCACAAGCTGAACCCTTGGTGGTCAAGTTGCCCAAGACAGCATCCCGACCTCTAAGCTCGCAGGGGGTAGCCGAAGAGGACGTAGAACTCGTCGCTTCCTTGGCACTTCCAAATGATACTCATTATCTAGTCGACGTAATAGGCCATGAGCTGGTCTGTCCCAAGAACAACGTCCAACTGGGTACGAGTTACTCCACCCAGATAACCAATGACATGCAAGACTGGAGACGCCCGCTCATCGACTTTACAATCTACGGAATTCTGCCAGAGAATGTGAAGGAAGCAACTTCAGTCAGAAGGCGCTCTCTCAGATTCTTCTATGATACGGAGACAAAAATGTTATATCGACGATCCTACGATGGGCTACTATTAAGATGTCTGTCAAATACAGAAGCCAAAGAAGCCTTACGCGAGGCTCACGACGGCACTTATGGAGCTCACCAACCTGGCCCAAAATTGTAAGATCGTCTCCGCCGGATGGATTATTACTGGCCCACAATGGTAGCAGATGCAGTTGATTATGCAAAGAAGTACAAGGCTTGCCAGATCCACGTAGATTTTATACATCTGCCATCCGAATTCTTGCACCCAACAGTGGCCTCTTGGCTATTTGAAGCATGGGGAATGGACATCATTGGGCCAATCACCCCACCGTCGTCTAGGGGGAATCGGTTCATACTTGCAATCACTGATTACTTCTCCAAATAGGCGAAAGCTGTTTCGCTTGTAGAAGTGAAGACATCGAACGTGATTAGCTTCATAAAACATCACATCATCTACCATTTTGGAATGCCCCAGAGGATTATTCACGATAATGATCCGCAGTTCGCAAGCCACGCTTTTTATCAATTTTGTGACAAGAATCGGATTCAGAACATGGCCTCGACAGCATATAACCCATCAGCTAACGGTCTGGCTGAAGCTTTCAATAAAACCATAATCAAGCTCCTCAAAAAGTTCGTGTCTTCAAACAAACACGATTGGAATGAAAAGCTTGGCGAGTGCTTATGGGCGTATCATACCACGATTCGAACAGCTACAGGAAATACACCGTTCTCCTTGGTTTACGGGAGCGAGGCAGTCCTCCCATTGGAGACTCAGATCCCCTCACTACGAGTGGCCCTTACTTACCGGTTAACGTCAGACGATAACCACCGCCGACGGCTACAAGATTTGAAAGCGTTAGACGAGAAGCGTTTACAAGCTCAACCAAGAATAGAGCTCTACCAAGCGCGTCTCTCTCGGGCTTTCAATAAGAAAGTCAAATGGAGAATATTCCAAGTTGGTGATCTCGTCTTGGCCATTTGCAGACCAATGGTCATGACTCACAAGACCCCCCACAAATTCTAGCCTAAATAGGAGGGTCCGTTCATCATCGAGATCGTATTCTCTAACGCACGTACCGTCTCGCAAAACAAAATGGAGACTTGCTCATGATGCCCATCAACGACAAGTTTCTCAAGAAATATTATATCTAAACGACATCTTCTAACTATATCTCAGATTGTGAGTTATGTACCCTCTAGTATCGCTAACTTACACTCTGACCTCAAATCGCCCAGATTGTTGAGTTATGTGCCCTCAGGTACCACTGAACTTACTCTCTGTCCACTTTGACTGGATTCATATCTCATTTTCTGGTCATACCTCTGAACTTCCACACTAAATGTTTTTTTCCACCAGAGTTTGACTCAAAATCTATTACACGCACCACCAGTACACAAAAAGGGTAATAGGTCCACAAAATTCCCCAACAGAAAAAACAATCACATCCATATTACCTCTGAGTTGTTTTTTCGTCCATCACAAACAAATTACCCAATACATAAAACTTCCATGTTGATAGTACCTCTGAGTTGTTCTGTGTATCCCCATTAGGCCTACTTCTACCACGTCCTCATTACCTCTGAGTAGGGAGGCTCTACTTTAGACCCATATTTACCATATCCTCATTATCTCTGAGTAAATATGTTGGTTTTCTCTCCACTTATTATCCGTACTCGTACCGTCAGTACACAAAAAGGATAATAGGTACACAAATGTCCTCTGTTGACCATAAATGCTGTATTAGGTCCTCTAGTACATGCACCCCTTCTTCACAATCATATGCTTCTGGAACCCAGTTGTTCCGTGGCATTCATTACCCAATACATAGAACTTTTACGTTGATAGTACCTCTGAGTTGTTCTGTGTATCCCCATTAGGCCCACTCCTACCACGTCCTCATTACCTCTGAGTAGGGAGGTTCTACTTTAGACCCATATTTACCACGTCCTCATTACCTCTGAGTAAATATGTTGGTTTTCTCTCCACTTATTATCCATACTCGTACCGCCAGTACACAAAAAGGATAATAGGTCCACAAATGTCCTCTGTTGACCACAAATACTGTATTAAGTCCTCTAATACATGCACCCCTTCTTCACAATCATATGCTTCTGGAACCCAGTTGTTCCGTGGCATTCATTATCCGTTACGTAGAACTTTCACGTCCATATTACCTCTGAGTTGTTCTATGTATCCTCATTTGAGTCTACTCCCACCACGTCCTCATTACCATCAACCCTATATTTACCATATTCTCATCACCTTTGAGTAAATATCATGGTTCCCTCTCTCAACTTATTATCCGTACCTAAAACCAAGGTACGCCAAGGATGATAAGTCCACATAAAATCCCCAACAGAGGTACCCAAACCTATCACGTCCGTGCTATCTCTGATAGGATTGCCATACCTACACAGCTCTACTTTCCATGCTTCTTATTCAAAGTATTCTAAATTTGTAATTTAAAAACTTTGAAGGGGGTCTTGTAGAAGCATGGAAAATAGGATATTGCTTTTAGTCCCACATCGGAAAGGAGAAGAAGAAAGGGCTCATTCCATTCTATATATAGAGCCCCCTTGCCTCCTTTGAAAAGGGCACCAAAAAAAAGAATCACTCAATTGAGTCACTCGCTGTCATGGCGAGGATGAGTTAGGTTTTGAGTACTAGGCGTCTTCATGGGCTAGTATGAAAAA
This sequence comes from Iris pallida, assembly GCA_029216955.1. Lineage (NCBI taxonomy): Eukaryota > Viridiplantae > Streptophyta > Magnoliopsida > Asparagales > Iridaceae > Iris > Iris pallida. Next base: position 7,032,283 of record JANAVB010003400.1, on the reverse strand, counting down.
ATCCAAGGTAGCACGAGCCATGCACTTCAAACGTGCTATGCCAACAGTAAACCAGAGATGCGCGTGCAAAAATCATACACGCTACCGATGGTAAATTGTACAGAATCATCTCGGGTACGTTTGTACCAGATATGAGCCGACTCTTAAAGTCCCCCTCCCACTTGGGTGCAGCTATTACGCTTGAACTAAGTCGGGAGGGGGGAATCTATTGCGGGCCAGACCCCATGCAGCCCATTGAGAATATCGAAGCTTCCAACTTGGACTCTTCCTACTACGTACCTTCGGGTGCTAAGTTGAAGAAGTCTAGGGCCATATCGCATATTTTATGCACGAGACTGTCATAGCTCGTCCTGTCTCGCAGTGCTTTATTAGCCCAGATCAGGGAGCCAATATGATGGTCCTAAAAGTCTCCCTACAACGATCGAGCGTAGTGCTTTACTAGCCGGTGATCAGGGGGCAAATATGATGTTCCTAAAAAGTCTTCCTACAACGATCGAGCATAGTGCTTTACTAGCCGGTGATCAAGGAGCAAATATGATACCTACGCACCCGGGCGCTTAGGATACTCGGGCCCACAAAACGGATACGAAGGTAGATTAATCTGCTATCAACCTGCGAGAGGTGATTACTCACAAACGCAAGAAGAGAGAAGCAACCTTGGCGTGCGATGAGCCCCTTCCGGGACATCACTGTACCCAAGCAATCATCAACTACCGCTGCCACAAGACAGTGGCTCCACTATCAAGGCAGTCTGTGTTCCAGCGACTGTGACCTACTGCACCTTTCCAACATCATCTCGAAAATATTATGCCAATTGAAAACGTTGTAACGGCCTGCTCTTAACTAGATGCATTACTCAGATGTCTCAGTCAGGCGCATCGTCTCAGTCAAGCGCATCATAATCTTCTGAAGGAGGCTACCATCAAGTCTTCTTCGAACAAGGAGATCAGTCAAGAGGGAGACAAACGAAACTCTCTCAAATCGTGACATTCGGCACAACACCTTCTCCTAGGCCCCCCATACCCATCCAGCTAGAAGATATCCTTCATGTGGCTTAGTCATGAAACATTCCTCATGCGGCTCGGTCATGAGACGTCCTTCACGCGGCTCGGTCGAAAGGCATTCCTCATGCGGCTCGGTCATGAGACATTTCTCATGCGGCTCGGTCATGAGACATTCCTCATGTGGCTCGATTATGAGATGTCCTTCATGCGGCTCGATCATGAGACATTCCCTCATACGGCTCGGTCATGAGACGTCCTTCATGCGGTTCGGTCATGAGACATTCCTTCATGCGGCTTAGTCATGAAAGATTCCTCATGCGGTCCGGTCATGAGACGTCCTTCATGCGGCTCGGTCAGAAGGCATTCCTCATGCAGCTCGGTCATGAGACATTCCTCATGTGGCTCTTTCATGAGACATTCCCCATACGGCTCGGTCATGAGACGTCCTTCATGCGGCTTGGTCATGAGGCGTTGTAACACCCAGTTTTCTAAATGAGGGTAATTTTGAAAATTTGTGATTTAATTTATTTAATTATGATATTTAAATAATAATATAATTTTTGGTATTTTTTAATCATTTTAAAACTATTTAAAACCATGACTTGTAATTTTGGTGTTTTGCTAGTGTAATCCTAGAGACAGCTTGACCTAGAGCCTAGCCATATGATTAGGGTGTTTCATTTATCATTTTTAGCTTGAGGGTATTTTGATCATTTTGAATTTATTTGAATTTAATAGGATTTATTATTTATTAGAATTTATTGGAATGTATCTGAATTTATTATTAATCAAATAATTGCTTGGTGTCTTGTTAGTCTTTAACCTAGAATGGACCTAACCTAAAAGCTTAAACTTAACCCATGGGCTAAGTTAGAATGGTTAACTTAAGTTGTGGCTAGAAAATATCTAGTTAGGATCTAAATAGGAGTTTTAATTAGTGAGACTTGATTTATTGAAATGGGCCTATAAAATGTTGAACTTGGTTAGCCTAGAGAAAGCCAAAGCCCACTAACTAGAAACCCTAACCCTAGTTTCCTATTGTGGCCGCCCCCTATAGGGTTCCCCTCCCCTATAAAGTCATCTCCTCCATGTTCTTGCCTCTTTTGTAATGTTTCAACATTTTGAAGAAAGAGGTAATGTTACTTCTTTTCCAATCCCTAGATTCTTCATTTTTAATCCTTTTTTACTCTAGTCTTTTGCATATGATCCTAATCTAGCCCTATTTTGTATTCATGGAGAGAAATCTCAGGTTTAAATCAATTTGGAGCATTGAGCTAGCAAGGAGGGATCCTCATTTTGGATGTTTTTTTGAGGAAGAACAACCAATAGGTAAACCCTCATAATCACTATTAGATTTCGATTTCCTTATATAAGTGCATAACCTAGGAGTCCCCTAGCTGCTAGCATAGGTTTGGTGTCGAGTCGTGTCCATTTCATGTCCGTATCGGACACGTATCAGTGTTAGAGTGCATGTGTTTGATGAAATGCTTGAATGAATAAAATATTCTTATTTTAAAATTTTATTTGAACAGATTTCAACCCTATGTGTGTGATTCATGAATCCCAAGCTCTGTGCACATTTTGAGCCGTGTCCGTGTCCAAATCGGACACGAACTCGCTGTACGACGCACGAATACTGTCCCCTGCTCATGCACCCCTCGTGCTCGCTGCATACGCCACGTGGGCATCTTCCATTTAGCATGAAGAAGGGGGCAGTGACTGCCTGTGTACCCCTCGAGTTTGACACGAAATCGTGTCGTGTCGAGGGAGCACAAACACGCGCATTGAAATTGTACTGCACAGTATCAGTCGAGAAATTGACTCTGATGCGCGTTGTTTTCTATGGACACGGCTTGAGTGGACACGATACAGACACTTGTGCACGTAGCCCTACTCTGGGCGAACCCATATGCATGAGCTCGACCCACCTCGAGCTCTGTGTCGAGCCCACGAAGGCTCGACACGCACGCACGAGGCCAGGATTGTGTGCTGATTCACTGATATTTAATTTCACTGTTTGGACACTTCATGTCCAGTTTCTTGGACACGAATGGACTCCCCATGACATGTATTATGTGTACACATGTTTGTATACACCTGATTTGAACTTTTGATTGGTTTTATTGATTATTGGGTTCAAAAATGGGATTCCTGATACACAGTTCACTGATACTAATTTCTGAGTTTTAAATTGTAATTTTAACTGCTTATTAATGATTTAATTACCATGTTAACCCATTACATATGTGTTAGACTACTGCTAGGTTGATTCATGATTGGGTGGATGTTAACACAAGAATGGGATTTTTGAATATGGGATAGGACTGTTAGGAACTGTCACTAGTTTCAGTTTTTTCTGAGAACTGAATTCCTAATTATTGCACTAATTCAGTTTCCTATTACACTCACATTCAATCCTGAACACACATTTCATTATTTCCATTTTCCTTAGTTTAGCACCCTATCCATCTACACTGTCTTGATAACCTGAATTATGTCATACACATCACTGATATTCTCTAACTGATTCAATTCACTGTTAGCTTAATTTTCCTAAATTTAATTTCTATTTCTAAATTGATTTTTGATGTTTAATTGTCATGTTAGATTCATATACATGTGTGTTGGTCTACTGCAATGTAGGGTTTAAGTTTGTGTTAGAAAATGGGATGATTGGGCTTCGAATTGGTGTTGGGATTGATTGGGTTATCTGTTAGCTACCTGTTTGAACTGTCATTACTGAATTTTTCCTGAGAATTGCTGAAATGTTTCATGTCACATACACCCACAGATTTCACTAGACACATGCCTAAGTTTCCTGTGAACTAACCTATTTTTGTTTTCTCTATTAGACCTACTGTCATTGCCACATTCCTGAGATTGTGCACATTCACTGAATTTCTGAGAATACTACACACTCATGTTGATCACTCACCCCCTATCTAAACACACACATTGATATATGCACTAGCCTATGGCATTGACATACACACCCAAACTGTCATCTAAATCTGAGTTTTCATATTGCCTTCACCCATTGACACATTCTCTATTGATTCACTGATTTCAGTTTCACATTGACACACATTTCCTAATAACCTATTACACTCTACACTCACACACAAAAATCTAAAACTGAGACACATATTGCACTGTTTTGAATAAAACTGAAAACTGAGATTGGTTCATTTGCAAATAATTTAGATTCTATGATGAACACCCACACACTAAAAATATGAATTCATGTCCCCTGTTTTCTTATTTACACACACACACACATGCACAAAACTGACACTCTGCATCCATGTTACACACTTTACATGTCACACACGTTACACTTGAACATTATAAACTAGAGACAGTTCACCCTCACTCCATACACTCCCTACTAGACTGTCATACACACACCCTTGCACCATTCTGAGACACTTGTCTACAAATACACCCACACACACTAAAACCCTCTATAAGCCTATGTACATATTAGACACATTGCATTACACTATGCCATGTACACACACATGTTCCCCTCTCATATTTTTCCCTCTTTACATACCTATATACATATATAATATTAGCTCATATTATGCATGTTGATTCTATATTGGTTGTATAGTGGTTATGGATAGATGTGTATGTATACATGTAGTGATATAATGAATGAATGCAAATGAATATGAAATGTAAGCATGAATGAGAATATGTAGGTAAGTGTGCATGTTGTATGACTTGTATGTATGCAAGTATGCAATACAATGAATGTATGATTTATGCCTAATATAGATGTATACCTTGTTAGCCATGCATGTTAAGTACAATTAGATGTTGTAATGTAGATAGTTTAACCTACATGCCATGTATAGAATAGTTAGTATTTTGATACCCTTTCATGTCCATAACCATGTACACCCACACCAACCACATAGGCCTTTACATGCTAGTTTTTCTCTCTCTCTCTATTTACATATTGTATGTGCAATGTTGTATATATATATATATATATAAGCCTATACATATATATATGAATTCATGATTAATAGCTAAATGTGATGTGCTTTTGATGTGTGGTTTGTGTTGGCTTGTATAGCCTTGGGATTTATGTGTGCCTGCTAGGATAGACTGGTTAGGTTTAGTGAGACTTGCTTGGGTTAGGTTTGACCTAGTTGACCTAGTTTGACTAGTGTAGTTGACTAGAGTTGGCCAAGTGTTGACTTTAGTCTAGTTTGACCTATACAATATGCAGATGCATTATAGATTACATTTATCATTCCCTGTATACATCTTGACTTGTATTGCTCTAAAATAGGAGTCAGATACCTTATCTTGGACAGTATATTCTCACAGCTATTCAGATACCAGGCGAGTACATTCTCTGATCATTTCATAACTTGCTTAGAATTATATTCCTGCTCTAGTTTACCTTATTTGATGCTGTCACGATATTATTACGAATTGGTACTATATGGATCCCTACATGAGATGTTATCCCCCTCGGGAGCATCAGATACTTCATGTCAAGTGTTTCATGTACATCATGTATTGTCTGATAAGCATCGTAACAGTAGCCCGTCATAAGAGCGTCGGTACAGCATCTTGGTAGCTGTGTCGTAGTAGAATCTGAAGGATCGCCTTTGGATGGATACTGCTTCCTTCGGGTCTTCGGGGAGGATTCCATAGACAGCATAGTCTATGAAGGGAAATCTCCAGTCTTTAACATCGATGTTTGTTTCTGCTGCGTAACTGTGATGAATATGTAAGGCATCTTTCATAGAGAATAATTTTTGACCAGACATTGTGATCGATTGCTGAGTATTGGTAGAAACGGTCAAGGAAGCAGCGAGACCGGCCAGAGCATCTGCTACTATATTCTGTAGTCTAGGCACATGCTCGATGAAGAATCCAGTGAAGGTAGACGCCAGCTCGATTGTTGCTCTGTGGTAGGGGATGAGATCTTTGTGACGAACTTCATAATCCCCTCGGACCTGACTAACTATTAGCTTGGAATCGCCATAAGCCTCTAGATAGTCAGCTCCCAGTTGCCTTGCCAGTTTTAGGCCGATTAATAGAGTATTATATTCAGCCACGTTGTTGGTACATGGTTCTACGAGAGAATATACACGGTGTATAACCAGATGATCAGGTGACACAAGCACAATGCCTACTCCAGCCACGATGTTTCCTTTGGGCCCTGTTCTTGATGCACCGTCAAAGAACATTCGCCAAATAGGGATTTCTTCAGTTATAGTGTTAGACTCCACCACTTCGTCGGGGATTTTGTCGTAGAGTTTGGACGACTCCAGTGCTAGGAAATCATCTAATGCTTGACCTTTTACTGCCTTCTGAGGGACGAAGATCATATCATATAGGGTCAACAATATAGCCCATGTAGCTAAATAGGAATTGAGAGAACTCGGCTTAGTCATGAGTATTCTGAGAGGGCTGACTTTGGATATGATGTGGATAGTCTGCCCAGACACGTAGTGGCGTGTCTTTTAGATGGCAAATACTAGTACGAGGCATTCCTTCTCCACCGGTGTGTATCTGTGCTCGGTACCCACCATTGTGCGACTGAGGTAATAAATTGTCTATTCATGGCCGCCTTCGTTCTTCTGAGCTAAGTGGGCGCCAAGGGAATGATCCATGGCACGGACATATAGTAAGAAGGGCTTCCCCATTATTAGGGCTACCAGTACTAGAGGGCTTGTAAGATATGCTTTGATGTCGTCGAATGTGCGTTGACATTGTTCAGTCCAGACGAAAGATACGCCTTTCTTCATGAGCTGGGTGAATGCTTGACACCTTCCAGAGAGGTTCGAAATGAATCTTCTGATGTAGGCTAGCCTTCCTTGTAGTCCGCATAGCTCTTTAAGGTTTCTTGGATGATGCATGTCGAGAATAGCCTTCACTTTCTCTGGGTCCAGATGTATACCCTTTGAAGTGATGACGAAACCAAGGAACTTGCCGCTGGAGACTCCCAAAAAAGACTTGGTTAGGTTCATCTTGAGTTGGTATGCACGCATTAGTTCGAACACCGTTCTCAAGTCTTGGAGGTGGTTGCCCTTGAGACGACTTTTGACAGCAATATTGTCTACGTAGCACTCAACAGTTTTGCGCAAATGGTCACAAAAAATTGTGTTCATAGCTCGCTGGTATGTTGCCCCTGTATTCTTCAATCCGAAGGGCATCACTGTATAGCAGTATACCCCCAACGGTGTTTGAAAAGATGTGTGTTTCTTGTCGTCGGGAAACAACTTGATCTGGTTGTAGCATGAAAACCCATCCATGAAGGACATCCGTTCGAAGCCGCAAGTGTTGTCGATCATTACGTCGATGATTGGTAGAGGGAACTAGTCTTTCGGACATACATAGTTCAAATTACGGTAGTCGATACAGACTCGAACTTTACCGTTCTTTTTTATGACTGGAACGATATTGGCGACCCAGTCTGGGTGTTGTTCTTCGTGAATGAATCCACTGACAATGAGCTTCTTGACTTCATTCTCGATAGCTTCCATGACGTCTAGTCGGAATCGTTGTTGTTGCTGCTTCACTGGCTTAGCTTTAGACGAAATGTTCAGGCGGTGCACAGCAACTTTAGGGTCCAGGCCTGGCATGTCCTCATAGCTCCATACGAAGACGTCGATGTATTCTCTTATAAGCTGTATAAGAGACTGACGTTCATCGTCAGATAGTCTTCTGCTGATGAAGATTGGTTTGAAGGATGCTTCATCTCCTAGATTGACTTGGATGACTTCGTCTTCGGTAGGTGGTTCTCGTTGTTCGAAGTGCAGCTCTGATCTAGTGTCCATCTTTTGAGCCCATTGTTTGAGTTCAATTGATTAGACGTCGTCTATAATTTTGTCGACGGAAACCATGTTGACAGACAGAGTTGCTTTGAACATGTCGTCGATGCTGGAGTCTGAGTCCCAGAGGGAGGAATCGGAAGAATGAAAACAACGATCTGCTTCATTATCTGATCTTTCTGGAGTTGTTGGAGGAGAAACATAGCCCAGACCAACGCCGCTTCATTGGTAGTAGTTCTCGGGTTTGTCGGGGGGAGCAAAGTATCGTATTGGCAACCGTCGTCCTCGGTCGTAATTTAGACCTTCGTCGCTTTTGATGTCATATCCCATATTCTGGATAATATTCTTGGCCTGCCAACTATACCGAAAAAGTTGCATTTTCCCAGAGTTATAGTCAACTTCTGTGTTGTACTTGGAAGGAGTAGAGTCTGGAACGAACTTTCTCTCGCCAATTATACGACCGAAGATGATTAACTCTTCATCTTTCTTTCTGGCTGGAATAATGAAGTAGTGAATATCTTCTGGACAAACTTTTTTCTGTAGATGAGGCATCGTGACCGGCATGCAGAGGTGTGGTCCTATGCCATTCTCTAGGACGTATATCGTATCTATGTAATGGTTTATAGATTGATAGACATCGGAGTAATTCAAAGATAAACCTTTACTAAGGAAATATGCAAGTTCTTCTTCAGGGATAACATCATCCGCTGAAGGTACATTATTCTGAGTATTGATATACTCAATGAGAGGGTCATCATCTGGAAGAGGAGCCACAGTCTTGGCCGAGTTCACCACATAGGGTAATTCTTCAGGATTGGGAGGACGGGCATCAGTAGGTTCCCCCTGGATGTTTTGCTGATAGTGATGGTTAATGGTTTGACCTTGTCGGGTTTCTTCTTCTTCACCCAGATTGTGAGAGGCTTCGGAGTACTTTTTGGAGTAGTACGTCCTTTGACTCGGACAATCAGGGGACCATCGTTGGGGGATGGAGGTGCTTCAACTTCATTGTCAGCTTCATTTCCATCATCCTTAGGGGCTTGAGATTGGTAAAGTACCAAATCTCCATAGTAAGCTTTGATGCCCTTGAAAGGATCGACGTCAGCAAACTCTATCTTTACGACACCGTCGCTACTGACGTACTTGAAACATTGGTGAAGTGTGGAAGGGACGATCATGTTCTCATGTATCCATGGATGTCCCAGCAAGACGTTGTAGGATACATTGGCATCGATCACATAGCAGGAGACCTCCGTTCGGAGATCACCAATCTGGCATTTGAGACGGATCTTGTCCAGCGGATGGCTTCGACCAGCATTGAAGGCCACGATAGTTGTGTTGGTTGTGGATAACTTGTGCAGAAGAATTCCCAGGATTTGGAGCAAGCTTCTAGGAATGATGCTGAGGGAGGATCCTGGATCGATGTGCATGCGGTCTACCTTAATCGCCCTGATATACCCTGTATAGTACAGGGGTCTATCATGATGATTATTTTTGAGTAGCATGTCCTCCTGTGAGAAGGTAATGTTGGGCACCACTTCCATAGAACTGTAACAGTGGAAGCAGGAGACATGATCTTCAGCGGAAGCTTTGACCTCAGCGAGGTAAGAGTCGGCATGTAGCAATATGCCTCACTTAAGGCCTTCCACGTTTCTTTGGAGAGTCGCAATAGATCGAACAGAGACAACCTGGCGGGTGTATTGGCTAGCTAAGCCAGTATGTCAAAGTTGTAGGGTCGATCCATGCCTTCTGGGGCTGGCGCCTTTAGAGATTTGTCAAACCGTGTCTCCATCTGCTTGGATGTGGTTTGAGGCTTGGACGGGCCGGCTTCTGAGCTTGTAGGGACAGCAGGAGCTTGGGAAGGTAGTGCTTCTTCTTGTACGGGATCGTACGTCCGAAGTTAAGTCTTTCTCGATCGTGTCTCGCAAGATAGAACCTCGTAGATGGGGGAGGATACCATGTGGCATGACTTGAATTTCTTACCCCTTCTTGCTTTGGGAGGTGCTACCCCCTTCGTCCCTTCTTGGATAAGGTCAGGATGGACCCACATGATCTCACCACGTCCAGTTGTGAGTGGGACTAAGGTTGAGTTGCGAGCTGGTGGTGGGTTGACGACTTCCATCATTGCCTTGAGGATCGGGACCACGCCGTCTGGGACTTCTGTAGGAGGAAAGTTGCCAAACTGAAGAGAGATCATGTTAGCAGATACGACCTTGTCTTCAGCTTCGAGATTGATCACTTGGCTGTCGATAAGCTGTTGTATCTTCTTCTTCAGGACGATGCAGTCCTTGGTGGAGTGATGCACGTACTGGTGGTAAAGACAGTACTTGGGATCATTGAGTTGGCTCGCCTCTGCAGGATGTCATGGTGGGGGCAATGTCAGCTTATTACCTTTCGTCAATGTGTGAAAGATAGTGATAACATCGTCTTCATCGAAGGAGAAGGTCTCCTTAGGCTTGTCGGAGGTGCCTTGAGAGTTGGAAGCTCCTTTGGATGTGTCGACCTTCAGGACTTCTTTTCCCTTACCCCCACGAACAGGGATAGTCTGAGGATGCTTGCCTTTGTCCTCTGATTTGGGTGTCTTCAGCCCCAGTAGTTCCAAGTTAAGAACATCATTTTCAGCAGCATCAGCAACCCTAATGAAAGCGGGCCATGTATCATTTTTATATATACCTAGACAAAACTTCACCGTAGGAAGGAAGTTATGTCGACAAGTATCCATAAGTTCTAAGTCTGGTATGCCGAAGGGCATCTTCAATGCTACTCGTCTGAAGCATTCAATGAAGGCAATGACAGATTCAGTCTTCCTTTGCTTGGTCTCGATGAGAGTGGACATACTAACATGCATGCCACTCTCGTAAAACCTGTTGAGGAACAACCTCTCCAAGTCTTTGAATAAATTGATACACCCGTCAGGCAGACTGCAGAACCATTCGAAGGCTACCCCCTGCAAGGTGCTAATAAATAGCTTCGACAGGAATGGATCGTCTCGAGGCAAGTACGGAGTTTGTGTGTTGAAGTACGTCATGTGCTGACGAGGAGAAGTCAAGCCGTCGAATGAGTTCAGCGTCAGCGGCTTGTAGTTAGGAGGACAGGTAGCGTTCTTCCACTCAGGAGGATACGGTTGAGATATCCCCATCTTCTGCAGCTCATCTTTGTGTGAGATGGTATCGAGGCGAGCAACCAGGGAATCAATTGTATCCTGTTAATTTAGTAGGTGTTGGGAAACAGCCGCTGAACGGTTGTCAGGTGTTGTCGGCGAAGGACCACCCCCAGTATTTGCAAGATTTGGAGGAGGTACAACATAATGGTACTCCTTTTGTAGGACATGAGGGTTGTTGCTATGAGCCGGACTAGCGTGGGCTGAGGCATTTCCTTGAGGTGGAGGAACAGCTCCAGCAGCTTGGACCGCCATGATAATGGTAAGCATATCAGTGATCTAGGCGAATGCTGTTTCGAAACCCTCTAGCCATTTACTAGTCTGATCACTGGCTTCTTTAGGTCTTTCTCCGTCCTTCGTGTATGTAGATAGCATGCGAGGATAAACAGAGGAAGCAGTGCAACTGGTGCTGATACTGTCTGTCTTCGAGTGGATAAGTCCTTCATCTTCAGGTAGAGGAGGTAGATAGTCGCCATCGGATTCGGAGGGATCATCGTCCTCTAGAAGGCTACCCCCAGTGTGGGGGTCATCTACTTCAAATTCTAAGGGGATGCTACCCCCAGCTTGGGAATCTTCGTCGTCTATACGGAATTTTGCCTTTGATCGAGTACCCATATAGACTCCTTCAGATGTAACAGCCCGTTGGCCATCTGTTGGTAGACTTCGTCTTTTCCTTCTCACGGAACTAAGAGAGAAGGTTGGGTTGGTGGTCCACTGTCTTTGATTGGGGCTTCCGTAAGGGGGATCCCATGAAGCTATGTTAGATGAGACACATAGTGGCTTCTCGTCGTCAGAGAAGTGCAGCCGTCGAAAAATGAACTTTCTCTGAGGCACTCTTGTTACTTTGGAGCAACAACAGTTGATAACAGTATTAGTGCACGAAAGTGTACTATGAATTGTTACATTCACCCTCGCTTTACGCTTATGATTTATCATGTCGCACAAGTCAGCGGAAGGGAGTTTTGTCTTACAACCCATGTTGCATGCATCGTCGAGCTTTACATGCGGGTTCGTAAGAAGAGTAGGCGCATCTAGACTTAGTTCATGTGCAGGGGCAACCCCCACACCTAAGTTCTGTGATGTCCTTGAAGACAGCCCCGTGCTATACACGTTGGGACCTGTCTTTTTGCTGTGGGCGCATAGGCCTTGGAGACTGGGCTTGGGCGCATGCTTCTTGATAGCATGTTTGAGTCGCCTTGATGTGGGCGCATAGTATGGATCCAGAGAGCCTGGGCGCATAGCTTTGGGCGCATGACTCTGAGTGCCCAACCTTTTGAAGACAGAAGTGTTCTGGTTGGGGCTATGCACCCAAACACTCCCTTGGACGCATAGCTTTGGGCGCATGCTTGGTGGAGTAGCACTGTTTTCTTCCAGTTTTGCCTCCTTCGTTCGTGAGCCTTGCCGGGTCTGGCCAGAGTGCCGCACACCCTGATCCCTAGCATCGTAGTGTTTTTCTCTGCCAAGTCTCGAGTGTCGAATACCCTGTTGTTGGTTGTGGAGGGAAGAAGTCACTGGGCTAGTAGAGCCCAGAATGGTGTGAGCCTTCTCCATTTGGAGGACTTCTGTGGCAGAGTTCTGCGCCCAAGTGACAGAGTCCTCTAGTTGTTTATCCGCTATGACACTATCAGGATATGCGCAGCGAGCCTTCGGAAGCCAAGTCTTGCGAGACTTGTTTGGCTTTGCAGATTTTGAGGGAGTAGAGCCGTCCCTCGAGAGCATCTCTTCAAATGCCTGCTGATCGAATTTTACGATCAACATCTTCTGAGTACTCCCCACTTTGTCGGTATCAGATTGCATCACCACCTTCTCGTAAGAGGAAAAGGTAGTCCCCAGCAGAATCGCCATTTTTGTGGACACACACAAAAAAAGAAGAAGAAAATGCTGTCTTTTCATTTTATTGGCGCAAGGCACCACAAATCGAGTACGCCTGAGAGATCCTGCGCTGAGGATCCCCGAGTACAAAAAGAAGAATTCTGGGGAATGGAACGATGGAGATCGAGCGGTAGTTGCTCCTTTACTCTATTGACACTTCGATTACAGAAGTGGAAGAAAACCTAAGAAAATTGCTAACTCTCGGCTCACTGGCAAGAAATGCAGCAATTTGGCTCTTGAAAATGCTCTCCGTTCTGTCTGTTGAAGAGGGAAGAAGCCCCCCTTTTATAGCCGTTCTTGGGCTGGAAAGATGTTATGCGCCCACATGAAGTGACACGTTATTTCTTACGTGGGTGCATAGTCCTGCTTTGGGCGCATAGGTTGTAGGCGCATACAGGCTACGAGATCGTAGGTTGGTCGTGGTGTTGACGTGGCCGCATGCTTCGGTGCACGACTGCTCGTGGAGACTGACGTGGCCATGCGCTTCGGTGCACGTTTTGATCGTGGCTTTGACTGAGTCAGTCTTGGGCGCATAGCCATGTCTCAGGCTATGTGCCCTCCTTTCGGGGGAGCTAGTCTTGGGCGCATGGAGCTACACTTGGACTGGGCGCATGGAGCTTCATTTAGTGGGCGCATGGAGTCGTACTGGCTGGGCGCATAGAGCTGCTTTGACCTGGGCGCATGGAGCTATGTTTGCTAAAAAAAATTTATGCTTCTACACATTCTCAGTGCCAGCCTGGGCTATGCCATCAGTCTTGGCTTCAGGGAAACCAATAACAGGCCCAGACTGTTCAAGGAGAACAATATCAAGGCCCTGAGAGGCATCAGGCCTGGTTTCTTCCGCAAACCCAACTGGAACGGGAACAGATTCAGCAACACCCCCCTCAGCAGGCTGTTCAACCTCTTCCTCTGTAGCCGATACCGGCTCACTAACAGCTCCCTCCGTACCAGTAAATTTAGAGGAGCCGGGGACAACCTCTGTTCCTCCCCCAATGCCTGGGACTATCTTCACAAGTGGTCCCTTCTCCTTGTCTACAAGGGAATATACAATCGTGGTCAGCCTCACGAGGAGCACGCAAAATCGAAGTCAAAAACCTCATCCGAAGAGAGGCACAAAGATAACGTACCCGCATGAGGATGAGCCGATTGGATTTGATTCTCGTCCAACTCTCTCAGTATGGCCCCGATTTCAGACATCACCCCCAGGAAGATATCGAAAGAAGGACTGGCTCTCTGGTCACCACCATAATCCGGGCATTCGCCCTGATCATCATTTGATTCAGTCTCCTTGGCTAAGGAAGGCTTAGCGTCGTTTGCCGATCGAGGACAAGGAGGGGACGCTGTTGTCACGTCCACCTCCTCAGACGAGGAGGTACCTGCGTCAGCTTCAACTTCAGGGTCCTGGGCTAAGGACAAACGCAAAGGTGATAAAGCTTCTAAGGGCTTGACCAGAACGGCTATGGAGTCTAGGAAGGGATCTGCCTCCCGAATAGTAACGGCCTGCGACGCCGTTCCACCTCATCCAGTTTGCCGGGAAGACCTTCTCAACAGAGGCGAGCTAGCACCCACTTCCTTGGCTCTCCTCAGGGTGACAGTTTTCTTCTTCCGCTTTAAAGTTGGCTCCTGAGCCAATTGAGTTGAAGCTTTCCTCTTCTGAGGAGGATTGAGAGGAGAAGAATCATCATCTTTCGTGTCCTCCTTTGGAGACACTGTTGGCTCCCTAAGGATAGCTTTCAGCTGCGGTACTACGGCTGGCTTCACGACGGGAATAACACTCTCATTCTTACGGTCCTTCGGCACCTTTTTTGTAGGAAGTGGCCAAACCGAGTCCCCAATATCAAGCCATGTTCACGATCATACCGGGGATGAAAAGTATTGATCTGAACATAAAATTTGGTGGCAGCATAGCACAAATGGGTCTCAGGCTTATCCAAGGACAGAGTGAAGATTGCCCCCGTGCACCCGGCGTTGTAATATATCCAAGCACGCACCCCATCAATCAAGCTGCCTATCGACTCCAAATACGGGCTAGCATTTCCCAAAAGGAGCTGGCTGTAGCCAAACTACTGCACGAAACAGCTCGACAGATATGGCTCCAGATAGGCATGATTCCTATTTCGGAGCACCAGATGCGATGGTCTAATAGACTAAAGCCAGTAAAACGCCCCAACAGTCAAACTAGTGGCATGAACTCCCTCATCCACTAAGATATCTTCCGTATTACCGCTGTCGGATGGAGGGGATACTCTGAAGAACTCATAGTTCTGTAAGAAGCTTAAAGCCTTTCTGCAAGTAGGTACACCGGTGACGGTCCAATCCGTATCACGAAATCTACGAAGAAAGGCATCTCCTGCCAAAGAGTCCGCCACCGACCCAGCATATATCAGGGAAGGACAATGCAGTAGCAGCAACCCCATCAGAAAATAATACGAAAGTTCGGTCTGGGCGAAGTGGGCCCTGCCGTCAAGAGTCACCGCACTCCTAACAAAATCCCGTAGACCCCGTCCAGTGGCACAGACCATCGCAGGAAGCAATGCAAGACGATATCCGAATGCCAGCTTCACAGCCGGAAGTATCATACCTCGGCTTATTCTCTCAATGGACCCTGAACCTCCAGAGACTATGCAGTCACGAAGCCAGATCATTAAAAAAGCTGTCAGCACAGCTTTCTCCGACAACGGATATTCGGCTTGACGGAAGTAGTGGCCAATCGGGGACTCGGGATCATCACTGTCCTCAGTATCCCCCGTATCATAATCTGTCATCCGGACTTCTATATCGGACTTGGTCATAGGTTTTAAAATCGAAAAGGAGGCCGGATCCTCCCCTTCTCCTTGAACGAAGACGTAGCCCATCCAAGCTCTCGTGTGGGGATTGGCCCCCTCGGTCCTCCCTTTCTTATTAATCCTATGACAGATAAGGAGTTGGTAGAGTAATTCCTTGTATACATCAATCATCTCAGAGTTTTTATTTTCCAGATCTTGGAGCTCTTCATCACAAGGCACGTACTCTTCATATGGCTCCGTGCACCAGGGAAGCTTCGACACTTCCTGCATCTCGTGGAGAGCCAATCCTATCTTCCCACTCGGAGTAAAGAAGGTACAGGTATGAAGGTTATATAACTCCGCCAAAGAGACAAACATTGGCCAGTTGACCCTTACACCATATTGAGTGGCCCTAATAGCATAATAATGGCCAGCAGTATTCAGGGTGGCTTCATACGTGGAAAGCACCGAGCCAGTGAGGTTGCTCCAGAATGAAGATGGATACCTCCAGCCTTCCATCCACATCTTTCCTGTAGGATACGACACGTCCCCCGTCATCATCAAATTGCAAAGCGTATCAGAAGCATAAGGATGGAGGTTAGTCGGAATGTCGTTCATTACGACACCAGGTTGCAGTCCCCTTGTAGAGTAAGATGCAGAGCCCCGGACACACTTGAAAGTGTCCTTCTTTCGATCGCCTGAGTCGAACTGTATTCTTCCGGAGATGACCCCGGGGAGCTCAGGAGTTAGCTCCCACTTCATCTATCGCCGAACGGCTACGACAGTAAAAGCAGACAAAGGATACTTATGCTCCATCGACGGTAACCATATCATTTGATTGTTCAGACGGATCACCATTGGGTTTCTCAAGCGTATTGTCTCACCATCTTCGAACCCCACACTATCACCGAACAGGAAGTATGGCTTCTTGAAACGACGTGCCCCTCCAAGCAAGAACTTCTCATCGTTAATCATCTGCTTCAAAAAGTCTTATCCTGTTCAAGCATGACGAGTGTCTGTTCCGTACGCTGGTTTTGATTGATCGTGGCATGAACTTTGCTGATCATATTTGTTATGAGACTGGTACCAAGGATTGATAAGCAGAGCCGAAAGGGATTCCCTCAAGTTTTGGGACAAACATGTTTACTGCAAGGATAGAAGAGAAAGACAGACTCAGAATCCGCAGATAAAACTAAGTGCCGAAGGAATCTTATGCACCCAAAGGACTATGTGCCCAAAACAAACATGCAGGCGCATAACGTACAACAGTATGTGGGAGCATAACATGCAGCAGCATGTGGGCACATAATATGGCAACATTTGGGCGCATAGCTGTCACGCCGCACCCGCTTTTTGGGGTACGAGTGTGTGTCCAAGTCCAGCCTACACTGCAGTATCGGCAGTAGTACGCTATCTAGCCCACAATAAACAAAGTGCTCATTAATACTAATTGCTTATTCACAACAACTAAATCAACTTTACAAAAATTAGAATTTTACATTTGAAGAAGAATATAAGCTTTTACATTTGTAGAAAAACTACCACACAACTAACTAGTCTTCTATGGTTTAGCTTTCGAGTCTCTATCTCTCCCTCGTATGGTCCATAGCGCAAGAGTAGGCACGTCAACATCACCTATAACAACGATCCAGTCAGAAAAAGAGCAGAGTACAACCATATTATAATTAATGTTGTTAGTCCAAAATAAGTTAGAACAACGAGAAACCATGATGGCAAAGAGTATATAAAGAAATAGCAAGAGATAAACTAACCTGATATGAACTAGCACTAGCAAGATATGAACTAGCAGAATGTAAATAGCAAGGTATGAACTAACGTGATACGAACTGGCAAAATATAAACTAGCAAGATGTGAACTAACAAGATATGAACTAACAAGATAATGGACTAGATAAAGAAAAATAAGAACAACTATGTGTGTGTGAAATACCTTTTAATACGTAACGACTGGGCTAATACGGCACATCATACGATGGCTATCCACAATAATACGGTACGGCTAACTCATACGTGGGGTGTATGACTTAGATATCCACAATCAAAATATTTAGATTTGTTCACGTACTTACCAAGTATTTCCCCTCCCGACTCTCTAACAATCAATAATGGCCAATGATACACTAAGAATGATACAATAACTACAGTGTCACAATCGTGTCTCAACGAAATATCAAGCAATGTCTCAACGGGATATCGAACAAGAAAACGATAGAGAAATTGTTATAATGAACTAAAATATAAATGCAATATTGTACTTGCCTAAATTCTTGCATAAACCGTAGTCACAAGTCGAGGATGAGGGGAATGGCGATCTAGAAACTGTCACCCTATAACACACATCGTACCAAAAACCGTGCACGAAAACCACAAATCAATTATAATGTTCTAGTTCTAAATTCATGGAATAGTGGCTAGTTGGGTTACTAATCTAATAATAAATAATTCTGAAATAAATTACTTAAAAAATATCATTTAACCTAATAATAATCTAAATATAATATAAACATGCAAGTTTGGCCATCAAAAGTCATGTTTTTAATTTTTGGAAACCATGTCACGTAAATCGAGGTGTGCTCTTGACTGTCTAGTCAAATGCTGTAAACTCTAGAATTTTGAAAGTTCACCTTGGTAGATTTCAGTGCCACGAGTGCGCTGGAATCAACCGTGCCGCAATCACGCTTTGGTCAAAAGATATCGTCGTTATGGCTAATCGTGACCGAAACGGTGATCAACCGATCAATTCTGAGTTCAACAGAATAACTAAAGTACTAGATGAACGAAATAATTTCTGAAAAAAAATATGTCGTAGAGCTCTATGTTAGCTTTCCGAAATATCAAACGGTTCGTGATTTCGATTTTCGGTCCTCCCGGAATCTCGAAAACACCGAAACGTGTCAAGTCTCGGACAACCGACACTCTACGAATTTTCCAGAAATTTAGGAAGAAAGTATACGAAAATAAATTACATTCGGAAAGCTTACCTCGATACGAATCCAACAAAAAAATGGCACACAAAAAGCACGTCAGAGTTGACGGCAATCTTTTCGGGAAGTCGGGGAATCACCGGGATCAAATCTTCTCAAAATTGGCCAAAGTAATTAGGGTTTGTGAATATAGATGCATATATATAGGAGAGAGAGGCGGTTACTATAGCGGGTGCCGACAGGTGGGCCCCCCTAGGTGGATGACTGGATAATTATTTATTTAATTCAAAAAATCATTTAAAAATTATTTTAAGTCCAAATAAATCAAAATAAATTACAGAAAAATTTAAAAAAATTTTAAACAATTCTAGAAAATATTTCTAAGTGTCTAGAATCTAAATAAAATATTTTAACACAAAATATCATCGTGTGACCTCACAGTAAATTCTCAAAGCCTATAAAATATAATTTCTATGGGTTTTAATTATATAAAAATTCCCAAAAATTCTAAAAAATTCCAGAAAAATTCTAAAATATTCTAGAAAATATTTTTAGTCATTTAGAGCCCAAATAAAAATATTTGGTCCAGAAATACCCCCGTATGATCTTACAGTAAATCCTGAAAGTCCTTAAAAATAATAAAATATTAAATATTAAATACCTAAAAAATCCAAAAATTGTAAAAAAATAAAATAGCTAAATAATACATATATAAGCTATCTATAGGTCATACGACCTTAATATGGTCATAGCCCACCTACAAGCTTTGGTATGACTCCTAATGACCATAAAATTAATCATAAACAAATAAAATTAGAAAAATAAAAATTTGGGAAGTAGGCTTACAAATCTACACACCTTAGAAAAATTTCGTTCTCGAAATTTCAAAAGATACAAATAGGCACAACCAAGAATATAATCAAAATATGACATGACCAATCGATATGAATAAGCACGACAAAGAATATAATAAAGAAAATAATGTAATAAATGATCGAAATTGATCAGGTGTATAGAATCAAAATCAAAATAGGTTTAAAATGGGGACAGTTATATGTATTATTTAGCATATTTTTTTTTTGGCATACGACTATTATATGTAGCTAAATAATACATAAAATAGCTAAAGAAAATAAGTTTAAAATAGCTAAATAATGTTGACTGCAGTGAACCCGCAGTCTCCATAATTCAAATAAATGAGGACAGTGCACATCTGCCTTACCATTGTATGTCACCAAAAATTATTTTAACTATATCCATAAGAATTTCAAAGGAACTTCAATAAATTCAAATAAGTCGATCATGATAAGAAAATATAAGTATCTGTCCTTGAGTAAAAGTATAAGTTTTGAAAACAAAACGATCGCAAAATGAACGAAGATGACTTGAATTAATATATAGGTAATTGAACCAAGATTAGGAATTAAAAATAAAACGATCACAAAATAGTTTTAAAAATAAAACGAGGTTTAGAGAAGGCAGAAGATAAAATAGCACAAATGATCTAAATTAGGAATTGAATTTTATGAAGGCCTAACTTACCAAACGTATATTCTACCCACCTTGGATCCTACCAACATGTCAAAACAAAATAACATATTCTCTTAGAAAAATTCTTTGATTTATCCATGCCTAGACCTCAATAAATCATTGGCTAAATCATATGGCCTATTTAACAATCTTAACTATCCAAGGGTCAAATTGAATAAGGGACTCCTAGTCCTATTCATTCTCATAAAATCAAATCAAAACTAATTGAAAATAAGCATCCTAGTCGTAGGCTTGCAGTAGTACGACTAACTTAAGTACTACAACAAGTTCGTAATCTTTTGCAAAAACAGACCTGCATGGGCCACCATAAGAACTTGTCACGACCCGCACCCGCTTTTTGGGGTACGAGTGTGTGTCCAAGTCCAGCCTACGCCACAGTATCGACGGTAGTACGCTGTCTAGCCCGCAATAAATAAAGTGCTCATAAATACTAACTGCTCATTCATAATCAACTTTACAAAAATTAGAAGTTTTACATTTGAAAAAGAATGTAAGCTTTTTACATTTATAGAAAAACTACCACACAACTAACTAGTCTTCTATGGTTTGGCCCCTCACCTATAACAATGATCCAGTCAGGAAAGGAGTAAAGTACAACCATATTGCAATTAATGTTGTTAGTCCAAAATAAGTTAAAACAACAAGAAACCATGATGGCAAAGAGTATATAAAGAACTAGCAAGAGATAAACTAACATGATATGAACTAGCACTAGCAAGATATGAACTAATAGAATGTAACTAGCAAGGTATGAACTAACGATATACGAACTGGTAAAATGTAAACTAGCAAGATGTAAACTAACAAGATATGAACTAACAAGATAATGGACTAGATAAAGGAAAATAGGAACAACTATGTGTGTGTGAAATACCTTTTAATACGTGAACGGCTGGGCTAATATGGCATATCATACGATGGCTATCCACAATAATACGGTGTGACTAACTCATACGTAGGGTGTATGACTTAGCTATCCACAATCAAAATATTTGGGTTTGTTCACGTACTTACCGAGTATTTCCCCTCCCGACTCTCTAACAATCAACAATGGTCAATGATACACTAAGAATGATACAATAACTACGGTGTCATAATCGTGTCTCAATGAAATATTAAGCAACGTCTCAACGGGATATCGGACAAGAAAACGATAGAGAAAACGTTATAATGAACTAAAACATAAATGCGATACTGTACTTGCCTAAATCCTTGCACAAACCGTAGTCACAAGTCGAGGATGAAGGGAATTTCGATCTAGAAACTGTCAACCTATAACACATATCGTACCACGAACCGTGCACGAAAACTATAAATCAATTCTAATGTTCTAGTTCTACATTCATGAAATAGTGGCTAGTTGGGTTACTAATCTAAAAATAATTAATTCTAAAATAAATTACTGAAAAACATCATTTAACCTAATAATAATCTAAATATAATATAAACATGCAAGTTTGGCCATAAAAAGTCATGTTTCCAATTTTTGGAAACCATGGCACGCAAATTGAGGTATGTCGTTGACTATCTAGACAAATGCTGTGAACTCTAGATTTTGAAAGTGCACTTTGATAGATTTTAGCGTCACGAGTTCGTTGGAATCAACCATGCCACAAAATCATGCTTTGGTCAAAAGATATCGCCGTTACGGCTAATCGTGACCGAAACGGTGATCAATCGATCAATTCTGAGTTCAACAGAATAACTAAAATATTAGATGAACGAAATAATTTTTGGGAAAAATATATATCGTAGATCTCTATGTTAGATTTCCGTAACTTCAAACGGTTTGTGATTTAGATTTCCGGTCCTCCCAGAATCTCAAAAACATTGAAACGTGTCAAGTCTCGGACAACCGACACTCTACAAATTTTCCAGAAATTTAGGAAGAAAGTATACGAAAATAAATTTCATATTCGTAAATCTTACCTTGATACGAATCCAACAAAAAAATGGCACACGAAAAGCACGTCGGTGTTGACGGCAATCGCTTCGGAAAGTCGGGGAATCAACGGGATCAAATCTTCTCAAAATCCGCCAAAGTAATTAGGGTTTGCGAATATAGATGCATATATATAGGAGAGAGAGAGGCGGTTACTGTAGCGGGTTCCGATAGGTGGGCCCCCTGGGTAGATGACTGGATAATTATTTATTTAATTCAAAAAATCATTTGAAATCATTTTAAGTCCAAATAAATTAAAATAAATTACAGAAAAATTCAGAAAAATTCTAAAAAATTCTAAAAAATATTTCTAAGTGTCTAGAATCTAAATAAAATATTTTAACACAAAATATCATCGTGTGACCTCACAGTAAATTTTCAAAGCCTATAAAATATAATTTCTATGGGTTTTAATTATATAACAATTCCCAAAAATTCTAAAAAAATCCAAAAAAATTCTAAAATATTCTAAAAAATATTTTTAGTCATTTAGAGCCCAAATAAAAATATTTGGTCCAGAAATACCCCCGTATGACCTTACAGTAAATCCTGAAAGTCCTTAAAAATAATAAAATATTAAATATTAAATACCAAAAAATATCCAAAAATTGTAAAAAGTAAAATAAAATAGCTAAATAATACATATATAAGCTATCTAGAGGTCATGTGACCTTAATATGGTCATAGCCCGCCTACAAGCTTTGGCATGACTTCCAATGACCATAAAATTAATCATAAACAAATAAAATTAAAAAATAAAAATTTGGGAAGTGGGCTTACAAATCTACCCACCTTAGAAAAATTTCGTTCTCAAAATTTCAAAAGATACAAATAGGCACAACCAAGAATATAATCAAAATATGACATGACCAAGCGATATGAATAAGCACGACAAAGAATATAATCAAGGAAATAATGTGATGAATGATCGAAATTGATCAGGTGTATAGAATCAAAATCTAAATACGTTTTAGAAATATAATGGAAGAAAATCAAAATAGGTTTAAAAGATGACGATTCAAAAATAGAAAAATATGAGAGAAATAAAGAACTAGTTGTAGAGAAGGTGGTAACAAGTGTGAAACCCGCTTCCTAGGTTAGTTTAATTGTTATTGTTAAGTGATTTTTTATTTGTATTATTATTATTATTATTATTATTATTATGGCTGGATGAAACTATTTTTAAAATAAATGATAACTGGGATTTTGTTTGCGAGACCCGAGCCTGGACCCAGTTCGAACCCGAACCCAATTAGGATTTTTTTAAATTAATGTATTTTTGTTAAATATACATAATAGGCTTAATCCTAGAACTACCCGCACCCGACCCGGCCTTTTTTTTCTCCTCCTGGAGACTCAATCCTCACGTAGGAGTTGTTCTCCCTACTTCTCAGCAACTCAACCCCACTCCCCTCACTTCTCTCTCCTTCACTCCCTCTTCACCATAACTCAACCCCACCATTCCCTTTAAACTCCTCTCATTCTTCCCCTCTCCTTCACAAAATCTCTTTTCCCCCAAACCAACCGAGCCTCTTCCAAGCTCCAACCCCCTCGACCCCCTCAGCCCCCTCTCGGCCCCGCCTCCAGAGTTCAACGCCCTGCCCCGTCGGCCTCCTCTGGCGCTGTCCGGTGCTGTCCCGCGCTCCGGCCGGCCCATTCCTCTCTGCCCCGGTTCCCGTGAGCCTCCCGTGCCCCCGCTGAATCGACAGCGCTGTCCAGCACTGTCCCGGGGTCTTCGAACCCGCTGTTCCCACTTTTTGCGGTTTCGTTGCACCGATTTCGCTGCTGTCCGTGATTATTCTTTCTTTATATCATCTGAGAGCTCTAGCCGAGCAACCCAAGGTATAATTTCGAGTTCCTGTTTCCGTATTCGTAGTCGATGATGAGAATTGGTCCCCGATTCCTTCCCGAGAATTCGATTTTTAGGTGGACGTCGTAGTTTCGGAGTTTTCGAAAACATTCTGTAAATTCTTTCTGTGGTTGGTTTGGATTTTCGAAACTTTGGCATTTTCGATTTTATTTCGGGTTTTTCGATTCTGCTTCGGAAATGTTTTCTGTGTATATATTTTCTATAAAAATGTGTTTTCCCTGGTTTGGGATAATTGTTGGAGTTGTTGGCTCATTTTCCCAGTTTTAGGTTGTCCCGAATATAGAGGGAATGCTGCCCAAATTTTTATAAAAGAATTTCAAATCGGTTTTCAAAAATAATTTATTAAATAGATTTTTGGGCGACGACCGTACCGGTCCATGGGCCCTAGCAAAATGCAAACAAAACCGGTCAGGCCGAACGTTGAGGCATTAGCTAACTGTGACGATTGGACAAAGTCTGAGACTCCTAAGATTTAATTTAATTTATTTTTAGTTTTGTTTTCGATATTTAAAATACGAGACATTAGTCAGAGCTAACTAATTTTCTCTTATTTCATTTATGTAAAGTTTGTAAGGACATAAGCCCATATTTCTATTTTTTTAGCTGTGCCCCTGTATTACGTAGTCTAGGTTTTCTTTTCATTTCTTTTCTTGGTCGATTTTCCTTTATTTTCTGGTTGGTTTTATTTTTCGTAATTAGGCGCTTAGTTACTTTGTGACTAATAAGTATTTTGTGTAAAGTTAAAAAGGATTTTCATGATAAAATAACTTGAATAAAATATTGATAGTTAACAAAACCCACGTTTTATCATTGAAAGAAAATGTAGTTTTATACGTATAATATTAAAAATACAAAGTTTTGCAAATTAACCGGTAATGACAATTTTTCCAAGTAAACCAGAAACTGGCTATCCAACTAAATGAGAACCAACGTAGTACGCGTCGTAAACCGTTAGCAGTAGATTAAATAAACAAACATAAATCTTGACTAGGACCTGCTACTAGAAATTGCAACTAGTACACCTAGCTCGGTTTCACAATGGTTCTAAGTCAAGTTCTCAACTGTAGGATCTCGAAGACGAACTTGACTTCCGCCTCGGTACCAACTTGCCCCTACTCCAGTCTTACAAATCGAGGCAAGTTACGGTTATATTATTCTGCATTTTAATTAGTAATTGTTATCTTACATATTTAAACCACATTGTTACACGGAACTCTCTCCTAGAGTATTGATTGATTGACTGCGGGATATTGAGGAAGTAGTGTAGTGTCTATGACCAATACCCCAAATAATTAATGAATGTATTAGCTTACCCCTCTTACACACGGGGATAAGCCATATCGTATCGCTAGGATACAATTGTACAACCCAAGCCGGTCATAGTCATTATCTACTCAAATCACAGTATTTTCTACCGTGTAGAATTGTAGGAAAATATTGTATTTCAAATTGTTTAAAATTGCAAATTTCTATTATTATTTGAAATGTTGGATATATACTCGTACTTGCTCCCTCCTGACTGGAGACCCAATATTTTAGGTGTCACTGATGATTGCTGAGCTATAACACAATAGCTACTATGATCCAGTACCATATTCTACTGTGTTACCAGAGACCCCTTGGAGGACGCAGATCCTGAGGCTGATGAGACAGACATTCTAGTTTAATTCGAGTTTCTTTTATTAGAATTTTTGTAGACTTGAATTCAGTATTTCCTTTCAGCACTTTCAATTTTAGATGTATTCTATTTTGTTAATTAATAAAAGTTTTAAAGTTTTCGTATATAAATGTTGTGACAAATGTTTAGATGTTGTTGTGATTACCTGCAATAAAATAGCTTACTGCTGCCGTTTCACAACGGTGCAGGCTGGGCATGATCCGGTTCGATCCAACAAGTTGGGATCGGATCGTGACATGTTTTTAGTGGTGGCCCATGCAAGTTCTTCTCTCAACAATAATTTAGGAGAACACCTCTAGAACATTTAGAACACTAGAACATTAATTTGTCACAACATAGGACCGAATTATATTATAAATAAATATTTTTGGTTGATATAGACTGGTAGGCTACCTTGCTTATGTTTGCCTCCTAAACCTTTCAGATTATGACTAGAGGAAAGACAACCCGTTTTAGTCCTGCTGATGACAAGGTGTTATCTCCCGATCACACCCCTCTTTCTCAGGCCCTTTCCAACCCTTCTCCTTTGCAGCTCATCAATCCCCCCTTTGCTGCACAAGTCCCCAGCACAACTCATACTACAGCCGAACCTATTCCGCCCACAGCAATTTCACCATCTCCTGTTACGATAGTTACTCCTGTCGCCCCACCAGTACCAGCAGACACCTCCCAAATGGTTGCCCTATTTCAAGGAATCCTAGAGTCCCAGAAGGCCCAAGCCGAGGCCCAGCAGAAACAGATTGATATCATGAGAGATGTTATGAAGGATGTCAATGACGTAGCCTTAGCTATCTTAAACCGAGTTGGTACAGAACCTCACCCTAGGAGGTATACCCCTGGATCTAGAAGATATTTGGGTCCCATCAAGTACTCTACTTCCCGGCAGTCATGTCGTAAGAAGCTATTAGCTTGTGCCTACTGCAAGAGGCCTGGTCATCTAGCCAATAGTTGCCGCAAGAGATTGGGACAATGTTTGGCATGTGGATCCGCTGAACATCGGGTAAAGGACTGCCCCTTATCTTTCCATCGTACCAGAGCACCTATCCCAGCAACACCTGCTACGCCGCAATCTAGGGACTCTCTTCCTATCGAGCAGACCTTGTCTCCTACACCCACTGCAGAAAGGCATGATACAGACTCAAGGATCATAGAAGAAGATGAAGCAGTTGGAGACTGCTCGTGCAAGAGCCAGAGCCATAAAGACTAGTACCTAGAACTGCTGAGTAGCATTATCTATTGTTATAAGAAGTTGTAACAGGATGTCCTTAGAATAATCATGAGAGTCTTGCTGTAATTCTCCAATATGAATAAAATTCTTGGTTACACCTTTATGGTAGATATCTTTCCCAAAGTCTTTCCCCTACGATACAATTTCTGAAAATTGTAATCTTAATGAGAAGGTATGTAAGGCGGTATTTATCAAGGATATATTGGTGATTAAGAATTATAAGAATAGAATTTTGGAATACCCAGATATTAGTTGGTACTTATAACAATTGGGAGTGATAATGACATAAGGAGTGAATGTTGACCTTAACCAGTTTAGGTCGACTGTATGATGGTATATGTTACTACATATTTTATTTCCTAGATTTTTGTATCTTTTAGCGTCCCATGATTTTCGAGAATTATTTCCTTCCCGTATCTTTAACAGATTTTTAGCATCCCTTAGGATCTTTATTTTTTTACCTTCTCGCTATTTATGGACCAATATTAGAACTCTTCAATCTCCTTCGTCAGCAAACCTATTTTTCAAACTTCTCCACTAGTCGATCAAATCTTATTTCTCTATCTTTATTTGGAATCCAGACCCGTTCGCTATCTAGAGTTTCTAATTCTAATAAACCCTTATCTATCCGAGTACTTCTACGACTAGCGTATCCAACCATTCGCCTTAACCTTATTTTAATTGACTTTCTCGGAACTAATCCTGAACCAAATTCTTCTGGAACTATAAAGCCTCAAGGTTAATTATTACCAAAAGAATTGGTTCAGCTTAGTTAGTTCATGATTTCCCTAAAAGATATTTTCAAAAATACTTTCAATACTGATTGTTATCTCCTAGGTTATTCCGAATATTTTATTTTGATCCCCTCCATTCAACCTGAAACCCTACTCTCTCTATACAACTTCTTGATCAATTCAAGGCCTAGACAGCTTTTAAACTCAATGCTTGAGTATCGTGAAGTACGAAAGGTCAGAGAATTGATTCCATCCTATTATTAAATCTTCTTTAAATCATTGAAAAACTTTTAAATTGTTGAACCATCCCCTTGTTGGCTTTACTAAACCATTTTAACCTGACTTCCTTGAATCCATAAAGACATACTTCTTTTGTGTCAACCCTACTTACCCATCACATTCTCAAAACTTTCCTTGGATAAGAAATTTTTTCTTCAAATAATTTTGGTAAACGTCTGTATCCTTTAAGTGATTTGTCGGGAATATTCTCATTGGCTTCTTCAACTCAACTCAAAGCTTTGATTCTTCTACCTTATCCTGTGTCCAACTCAATTAGTCATACTCAAGTTTGATCAATTTCTTCAAAATCAAATCTCTTAAATCTCAAGAGCTACTGGAACACATATTTATCCTGATAAATTTTCTTGAAACCAGAAGAACATACATCAACATCTTTTTCTATCATGACTAGAACCTTAGAACTCGTTTGAATTTTTCAGAAACTCCTTTAAAATTCTTATGGACAAGGTTTGGGAAAATATTCCGTGACCTAATATGACTTCGCACATTACGTTATAGTCAATTGTCTGAATTATGGAAACTACAAGTTTACTGCAGCCAATTGCGCACTGGCAAGGCAAAAGACTCTAAAGTTGAATTTCGGGTGTTCATAGGTTTCCGGATATTATTGTGACTGTCCTAAATACACCATATTGATCTTCTATGTTGCTTAGCCATGAAATAGATAAAGTTGAAAGATTACTCGGTAACCTAAAATTATTCAAGTTATTGGGTCAAAAATTCACTGCAGTCAGGTGCATTCTGGCGAGGCATGAATTTGAGACAAAGTGACTTCAAACATATTTGGTTTCCGAATATTATTCAGACTATATTCATACCATGGTTGTCTTTTCCACCATAAAATCATTCTGACTTTTGCCTGATTAGAGGATTTACATTTCTAGCGGTTGTCTCCATTTCCAGAAATCTCTTGTCACAACCAGAAAGAAAAGATTCCCTATAAAATTCTACTTGATTTTTCCTAGAACTTATTAGGACCATATCAATCTCTATTGGCTCAATGCCTTTCAAGGTTCCATTTTTAGGGTGTTGCATATTTTTTGTGGGTAGTTATATATATTTTTGCAGCTATATAAAGTTGGTTGATAGTTATATGTGGGGAAAACCTAGATAGTCACCTAGCAACCTTATTGCATTAATCTGATAAAAGCACACTTAGGGGATCGATTTTTTCTAATGAGATTAGATAGCTAAGGGTACTAAAGGGTAGCATGGCAAGGCACAAAAGCAAGTTAGTCTAGAGAGAATTATAAATTATGGTTCGTTTAGGAATGAATCATTAGTAGAGCATATTAGTACTTGGGTATTGGATTTGGTGAATGAAAGAAGGTGATAATTTTGAATTTTATGATTTGGGAAAATAAGTTATGGCAGAATGGAAGGAGCCGTAGAGGATCAAAGGTGATGATGGTAAGAGCTAGTAATTATGACGTACAAGTAATTGATGGAGCGTACGTTGCAAGCAATATAGAATTGCATCGCTTAGTAGATATCAAATCGACTAGCAAGATGAAGAAGTCTAGATCCTACCCGAAGATTATAGGTACGGATGCAAAGAGTAAGTTCGCACAACCATTCCGGTGGCTGACAATTCAGAAACAGAAGCAAAATTTTAATTATGGGCTATGACTGTGTTTCTAAGGAGGGAAGACTGTTGATTCGAAGAAAGTGCATGAATTGATCAAATTAGACTATCTAGAGGTTGTCAACATTACTAAGAGACAGTAAAGGAAGCTTTGGTCTACATGTAGAGATTTTGATCATTCTCCTAGTAGTACCTTCTAAATTTCGAGGACAAAATTTCCTAAGGAGGGAAGGTTGTGAAACCCGCTTCCTGGGTTAGTTTAATTGTTATTGTTATGTGATTTTTTATTTGTATTATTATTATTATTATTATTATTATGGCTGGATGAAACTATTTTTCAAAATAAATGATAACTGGGATTTTGTTTGCGAGACCCGATCCTGGACCCAGTTCGAACCCGAACCCAATTAGGATTTTTTTAAATTAACGTATTTTTGTTAAATATACATAATAGGCTTAATCCTAGAACTACCCGCACCCAACTCGGCCTTTTTTTTCCCCTCCTGGAGACTCAATCCCCACGTAGGAGTTGTTCTTCCTACTTCTCAGCAACTCAACCCTACTCCCCTCACTTCTCTCTCATACACTCCCTCTTCACCACAACTCAACCCCACCATTCCCTTTAAACTCCTCTCATTTTTCCTCTCTCCCTCATAAAATCTCTTTTCTCCCCAAACCAACCGAGCATCTTCCAAGCTCCAACCCCCTTGACCCCCTCAGCCCCCTCTCGGCCCCGCCTCTAGCGTTCAACGCCCAGTCCCGCCGGCCTCCTCCGGCGCTGTCCCGCGCTCCGGCCGGCCCGCTCCCCTTTGCCCCGGTTCCCGCGAGCCTTCCGCGCCCCCGCTGAACCGACAGCGCTGTCCAGCGTTGTCTCGGGGTCTTCGAACCCGCTGTCCGCGCTTTCCGCGGTTTCTGTAGCACCCAATTTCCTAAATGAGGGTAATTTTGAAATTTTGTGTTTATAATTATTTTAATAATGATATTTAATTCATGATATGATTTTTGGTGATTTTAAATCATTTTAAAAATATTTAAATCAATGACTTGTGGTTTTGACGTTTTGCTAGTGAAACCCTAGAGACTGTTTGACCTAGAGCGTAACCATGTGATTATGATATTTTAATATCATTTTTGGCCTAAGAATATTTTTGTATTTGACCTCTTTGAATTATTTTGATATTATTTTATTATTTATGATATTGTTTTGGGGTTATTTGAGTCGGGTTCGAATTTTAACTCAATCTGACTTGAAACGGGGACCCGGGGGTAGTTTGACTCTAGTGGGACCCACACACTAGTTAGACATGGCCCACATGATATTAATTTTAGTCCACATGATATAAATATTTTAGTTAGAGGTTAGACTAATTATTATGGATAAGGTTAGTGTGATTAGAGACTTCAGCATGACTAATTTAGCCCCAACCAATTAGCCCTTTCCTAATACTCATAGAATAGGTTAGTGGGGGCATTTTGGACCTTACCATAATAGGACAAATAGCCCCATATGGCCAGCCACTTTGGGGGAGGATAGGCTCAAGTTCATTTTATTATTCTCATCCACACTCTCTCTCTCTTGTTCTTCCCCAAATTCCTAGAGAGCAATCCCTAGCAATTTCTCCACCAAATCATTCCATTTCACCACCAAATCTTCTTCTTTCCTTCTCCATTCTAGCCAAGGAGGAAGCTACCCAAGTTTGGGAGGATTCGGAGCTCGTTCGTGTCCTTTTGGAATCTCTACGTGTCGGTGTCGCTCCGGGAAGGCTTTTCTTCGATTCGATCTACCGGGAGGTATAAATCCCTTCTTCTTTTTATTTCCTCATGCATAAAGGTCTATTTTGAACCCATAGGAATGACCCCATAGTTGTATCTCCATTTGTGTCCATTTTGTGTCCATTTGGAGGTCATAGGAGTGTCATTTGTGTTGTGGTTGTGTCCATGTGGGAAAATCCCAAATTTGGACACACTATGTTGTTGTTATGTATGAATGAATTATTACATGTTTAATCTCATATTTTTGTATTGGAGATGTGTTCTATAGTGTCTCATATATATATATTAGTGTAGAGAGTGAGTTCTTGGTATATTATGTTATATACTTGTGTTCTTTTGTCTCAAACTACCAAAATCCGTCATGATTTTTATCCACGTTTTTAATTTCAGCCCTAACTTAGAAATGTCATAACTTCTAGCTCAAAGCTCGGTTTAATCTTCTGTTTTTTTAAAGGAAGCGTATTGAAGTTAGCTTTCCAAAAACATGTATTAATAGGCTTAATTCTTTCTGTAACTTTTTGAAGAATTATTTGAGTGTCAGCTGTACGAAAGACAAACGCGTTCTCGGTGTTTTCGCGATTCCGGGAGTTTCCGGAAACGAAAACGCGATCCGTTTAAAGTTTTGGAAAGCTAACACATAGATATATAACATACTTTAATCCTAAATTTTAATTCATGCTGAGATGATACAGTATAGATTATTAGTAGGAGTTACTATTCGGCATATGCATTTTGTGCACCCTTGTGTGTAATATAATATTCTATTTGATTTTAACCCATATTAATGTATATACATTATGTAATTAAATAGAGAATACAAGCATGAGTAAATGGTTAAATAAATAATGTATGAGGTATAAGTATCCTATCTAATGTAAGCATGTATAAGTATGGCTTGTAATGAATATGTAGGTTCCATAGTATGTAATGTATGGTGCATATAGTGGTGCAAGAGAATAATGAATGATGAATGAATGCAAGCATGAATGTAATGTAATAATAGATGTAATGTATGCAATATACAAGTTAATGAGATATAATATTCTATGTTAACACAAATCCTATATTACCTCATGTACCCCCTTACACTATGTTGACACTATCACACTTGACACATTGTTCACTTACACTTTGATACTCTTTGATATGTATACACTATGTATGCCCATTTAACCCTCACTTGCCCCTTTGCCATGTTCACATACACACACATAGCCTCTTAAATAAGTATTTATGAATATAGTTAACTTAGCTATGTATGTATATTATATATATGTTAGCATATTGTGTTATAATATATAAGTTTATATAACCATTTGAAATGCCATGATTATAGACCTAATGTTGAATACCAATATATGTATGTGTATATATGTGTAGACATATATAGCTTAAAGTAATAGATTACCTAGTGTATATCTAATGTGAATTCTTGCCTATTTGAGTATTGAATAATTGCATGCTATATAGAGTTGGGTGTATGTTGGCTTGTATAGCCTTGTATTGATGTGTGCTTACTAGGATAGTCTTGGTTAGGCCTAGTAAGACTTACTAGGTTAGGACATGACCTAGTTTGACTAGTGCAGTTGACCAGAGTTGACCAAGGGTTGACTTTGGCCTAGTTTGACCTAGATTCATGTAGAATGCATTGTAGTGCTTTATATTACCCTTCTGGACATGTTGTGACTTGTGCTGTTCTAATTAGGAGCCAGACACCTCTCCTCGGACAGTATCTTTACCTTGGACATTCAGATATCAGGCGAGTACATTCTCTGATCGTTTCATACTTGTCACGAATTATATTCTCGCTCTAGATTACTTTTACTTGATGCTGTCACGTTATCATCACGGATTGGTACTATACGGATCTCTTCTTGGGATGTTACCCCCTTAGTGGGCCCATCGGATACTTTATGACATGTGTTTCATGTACATCATGTATTCCTTGCTTCTGCGTTATTCATGTACACTCATGTTCTCTCATGTTCTTACATGTACGTTCATGTACTCTCATGTTCTTTCATGTATGCTCATGTTTCCTCATGTGTTTCTTGTATAACCAAAACATCATGTCCGTAACGTAACTTGAATAGATCCTTGTGTATTGATTGTGGGTAGGGGTGAGTATAAATGGTCATGTGATTTACCCATCATGTACACTCAGTTACTTTTCATGTTCATCATGTACAACCTAAGCCAATTACATGCCATCTCGTACTCTAAATCACTAGTCACTTACAGTTCTTACTTATCATGTATATATATTTCCAGTTATCAAATATCTCTCCTGTTTTCATGTACATCTTCTTATAACGTTTCATGTATCTTATTCTATTGTCTGCTTTATATTTCCTGACATGATATGAACTGCATGAGATGTATTGTGCTCGCTCCTGTCCTGACTGGACCTGTTGATAAATTTTACAGATAGCCTGGAGGTTGCCTGCTAGCCTAGAGGAGACAGTAGAGGTTGCATAGATAGCTAGGGTTTTTGCTTATAGTTTATTTTCAGTCATCTTGAGTTGTATTTATGGATTACTGTATTTGGGTTTTGAGATGTATTCTGAGTTTTTATCTTAGACACTTAGACTTCTATCTGTTGTATCTCTTTTCGATTTCATGTTTTATCTATCTTCCTTTATACTCTACCTTAGATGTGATTGAGTTTATATTCTGCTATGTCACCCCCATTCGGGGAGTATAAACTGTTTAGTCTTATACTGTTAGATGTATTGAGACCTAGGACAGCGTTCTACCGCCGACACTGCGGCGTAGGCTGGGCGTTGTTACGTTCTCGTGCCCTAACTCTAGGGTGCGGGTTGTGACACATTTTTAGTGGTGGCCCATGCAGGTCGAGTTTATGTAGTGGTATTCGAACTTGAGTGCCACTACAGCCTGCAGTAGGAATAGGATATATCTTGAAGGTACTCAATCACAGTTAGGAACCCTTGAGAGATTCCCGGAATGACCCTTGAGAATCTTATTTTAACTTCGATTTGAGAACTCTTTTTTCCCTTGATTTGATTTATTTTTACTTACTGTTGTTAAATTTGATTTTGATGGATTATGGTTGAATTTGAGTTGTATTCATTGATTTTGATGAATGATTATCGAATTTTGAATCTTGATGATAGCTGTTGCATCTGAGTTGTATTTTGATGGATTTTTGTTCATTTTGAATTTTGAAGTTCGTTGATAAATTTTATTTGATTTATGGGTATTCATTATTGATTTAATTTAATTTTTTTTGACAAGATGAAATTATATGGGCTAGGTCATCTATGTTATGGAATCTAGTCTTCTATAGTCATATTAGCCAGCATGGTGAGGACATATAGTCTGACTCTGGATATATTTCTCGGGTGTAGGAATTTAAGGTTTTCGCAGCCAAGCTAGCGGCACCGCGAAAATGTTAAATACCATGATTCTAGAGGTATATGCATAAGTCAAGGACTCTGTGATTATCGTAGTCTTGCTTACTAGTATGACGGGGATTTAGAGTACCATGATTTTGGATAGACGCATATGATTATCAGATTGTACCTTAAATATTTTCAAGCATGTTTTCTCTACTTTGATGCAGTCCTTCAAAAAGAATTATTATTTGTTTTGCTTTGTTTTGCTTCTAATTATTTAACTTAGGAGTAGCTTGTGTAACTTCTTGCTATGAGTTTCTTCTTAATACAATGAATCGATGATTTTGCTAGACTTTATCTTGGATTTGATATTTAGCTCTGGTTTCAAATGGTTCATTCTTTTAGGCAAATAAGCAAACAGCTTTTATCGTTATTTCCTTCTTGCTATTATTCTAGTATCGAATAATAATAATAAAACTGCCTTGATTTTGCCAATCACCTATTTTGCAATCTTGGTAGGAATCTAAATGTTGGTCTTAACGTAGAATTAATTTTTTTGGGACATGAGAATATATGAGTATATTTACATAGTGGACACTTGCCTGATACGTATGCACGCTACACTTGATTTTCTACCTATCTAAATACATATTAATATGTTGTTAATGTTAAAATTTTCAAAACCCCAATATTTCTGGTTTTCTGCTTTTCCAGTTTAAATTCGTAATTTAAATATAAATTTCATGTTATTAGTTTTGTCTACATAACTGCACATGTATGATATCTGCAGAGTTTCAATTTTTAGAAAAATTGGTTAAGTTATGTTAAATTTGTAAAATCTGAGACTGCATTATGTTAATATTACACTGGTTTAAATATTAGCTTATTTTCAGATTTTGTATGTAAATGCTGAACTAAAACTGGGTTTAACCTTTCAATACTAAGCTATAACCCTGTACAAGGACACACACACACACCCTAACTTAGTATACGCTGTCATGTAACCTAATCTTTCCTCTCTATGTTATGATCACATACTTGTATAGATATATATAGAGCTTAGGCATACATGTTATAATATATGTATATACATAACTAAATCTCTACCTCTTATAGATGTTTATGGTTAGCCATGCATGTTATGATTAAATAGGTTGTGTATTGTAGGTTGTTAACCCATATGCCATGAGTAGTGTAACAAGATAGCTCATATACAATTTCATGTATATTTCACATACACCCATACACACACAAACCACATAACATTACATAATGCTAGTTTTTCCTCTCTAACGCTCTCTCTGTATATATATATTGTGATTTGGATTTCAATGCAAGTGATTTTCAATTCCTTAATTTTTGAATTTGATTTTCTGTACCCTTTTTCAGATAATTGGTAGTTGCCTTTATTTTGTTTTGATAAGTACCAGTTTCATATAGGATGGTAGACCGCCTTACATTTTTGATGGTTTGTTGTTTCTGTAACTTCTCTAGTTTAGCACCCTAGATTGCTTGTATGTTTTGATACCCTATGACCGTTTCGGTTAGCATGACTAGTATACCTAGATGAGACTTTCACTACCACCGTATGCCATGAACCTGTATGTCATCCTTTTGATCACATGATTTATTTTAATCTGGGACTTTGATTGTGGGGGTTTGACCTAGAGAGAGTATGTACATTTTAATTTCGAGGACAAAATTTTTCTAAGGTGGGTAGAGTTGTAGCACCCAATTTCCCAAATGAGGGTAATTTTGAAATTTTGTGTTTATAATTATTTTAATAATGATATTTAATTCATGATATGATTTTTGGTGATTTTAAATCATTTTAAAAATATTTAAATCAATGACTTGTGGTTTTGACGTTTTGCTAGTGAAACCCTAGAGACTGTTTGACCTAGAGCCTAACCATGTGATTATGATATTTTAATATCATTTTTGGCCTAAGGATATTTTTGCATTTGACCTCTTTGAATTATTTTGATATTATTTTATTATTTATGATATTGTTTTGGGGTTATTTGAGTCGGGTTCGAATTTCAACTCAATCCGACTTGAAACGGGGACCCGGGGGTAGTTTGACTCTAGTGGGACCCACACACTAGTTAGGCATGGCCCACATGATATTAATTTTAGTCCACATGATATAAATATTTTAGTTAGCGGTTAGACTAA
The DNA here is from genome assembly GCA_029216955.1 of Iris pallida. Classification (NCBI taxonomy): domain Eukaryota; kingdom Viridiplantae; phylum Streptophyta; class Magnoliopsida; order Asparagales; family Iridaceae; genus Iris; species Iris pallida. Next base: position 6,995,542 of record JANAVB010003400.1, on the reverse strand, counting down.
TTATTATGGATAAGGTTAGTGTGATTATAGACTTTAGAATGACTAATTTAGCCCCAACCAATTAGTCCTTTCCTAATACTCATAGAATAGGTTAGTGGGGGCATTTTAGACCTTACCATAATAGGACAAATAGCCCCATATGGCCAGCCACTTTGGGAGAGGATAGGCTCAAGTTCATTTCATTATTCTCATCCACACTCTCTCTCTTGTTCTTTCCCAAATTCCTAGAGAGCAATCCCTAGCAATTTCTCCACCAAATCATTTCATTTCACCACCAAATCTTCTTCTTTCCTTCTCCATTCTAGCCAAGGAGGAAGCTACCCAAGTTTGGGAGGATTCGGAGCTCGTTCGTGTCCTTTTGGAATCTCTACGTGTCGGTGTCGCTCCGGGAAGGCTTTTTTTCGATTCGATCTACCGGGAGGTATAAATCCCTTCTCCTTTTCATTTCCTCATGTATAAAGGTCTATTTTGAACCCATAGGAATGACCCCATAGTTGTATCTCCATTTGTGTCCATTTCGTGTCCATTTGGAGGTCATAGAAGTGTCATTTGTGTTGTGGTTGTGTCCATGTGGGAAAATCCCAATTTTGGACACACTATGTGTTGTTGTTATGTATGAATGAATTATTACATGTTTAATCTCATATTTTTGTATTGGAGATGTGTTCTATAGTGTCTCATATATATATATTAGTGTAGAGAGTGAGTTCTTGATATATTATGTTATATACTTGTGTTCTTTTGTCTCAAACTACCTAAATCCGTCATGATTTTTATCCACGTTTTTAATTTCAGCCCTAACTTAGAAATGTCATAACTTCTAGCTCAAAGCTTGGTTTAATCTTCTGTTTTTTTTAAAAGAAGCGTATTTAAGTTAGCTTTCCAAAAACATGTATTAATAGGCTTAATTCTTTCTGTAACTTTCTAAAAAATTATTTGAGTGTCAGCTGTACGAAAGACAAATGCGTTCTCGGTATTTTCGCGATTTCGGGAGTTTTCGGAAACGAAAACGCGATCCGTTTAAAGTTTTGGAAAGCTAACACATAGATCTATAACATACTTGAATCCTAAATTTTAATTCATGCTGAGATAGTACAGTATTGATTATTAGTAGGAGTTACTATTCGGCATATGCATTTTGTGCACCCTTGTGTGTAATATAATATTTTATTTGATTTTAACCCATGTTAATGTATATATATTATGTAATTAAATAGAGAATACAAGCATGAGTAAATGGTTAAATAAATGATGTATGAGGTATAAGTATCCTATCTAATGTAAGCATGTATAAGTATGGCTTGTAATGAATATGTAGGTTCCATAGTATGTAATGTATGGTGCATATAGTGGTGCAAGAGAATAATGAATGATGAATGAATGCAAGCATGAATGTAATGTAATAATAGATGTAATATATGCAATATACAAGTTAATGAGATGTAATGTTCTATGTTAACACAAATCCTATATTACCTCGTGTACCCCCTTACACTATGTTGACACTATCACACTTGATACATTGTTCACTTACACTTTGATACTCTTTGATATGTATACACTATGTATGCCCATTTAACCCTCACTTGCCCTTTTGCCATGTTCACATACACACACATAGCCTCTTAAATAAGTATTTATGAATATAGTTAACTTAGCTATATATGTATATTATATATATGTTAGCATATTGTGTTGTAATATATAAGTTTATATAACCATTTGAAATGCCATGATTATAGACCTAATGTTGAATACCAATATATGCATGTGTATATATGTGTAGACATATATAGCTTAAAGTAATAGATTACCTAGTGTATATCTAATGTGAATTCTTGCCTATTTGAGTATTGAATAATTGCATGCTATATAGAGTTGGGTGTATGCTGGCTTGTATAGCCTTGTATTGATGTGTGCTTGCTAGGATAGTCTTGGTTAGGCCTAGTAAGACTTACTAGGTTAGGACATGACCTAGTTTGACCTAGTTTGACTAGTACAGTTGACCAGAGTTGACCAAGGGTTGACTTTGGCCTAGTTTGACCTAGATTCATGTAGAATGCATTGTAGTGCTTTATATTACCCTTCTGGACATGTTGTGACTTGTGCTGTTCTAATTAGGAGCCAGACACCTCTCATCGGACAGTATCTTTACCTTGGACGTTCAAAAATCAGGCGAGTACATTCTCTGATCGTTTCATACTTGTCACGAATTATATTCTCGCTCTAGATTAGTTTTACTTGATGCTGTCACGTTATCATCACGGATTGGTACTATACGGATCTCTTCTTGGGATGTTACCCCCTTAGCGGGCGCATCGGATACTTTATGACATGTGTTTCATGTACATCATGTATTCCTTGCTTCTGCGTTATTCATGTACACTCATGTTCTCTCATGTTCTTACATGTACGTTCATGTACTCTCATGTTCTTTCATGTACGCTCATGTTTCCTCATGTGTTTCTTGTATAACCAAAACATCATGTCCGTAACGTAACTTGAATAGATCCTTGTGTATTGATTGTGGGTAGGGGTGAGTATAAATGGTCATGTGATTTACCCATCATGTACACTCAGTTACTTTTCATGTTCATCATGTACAACCTAAGCCAATTACATGCCATCTCGTACTCTAAATCACTAGTCACTTACAGTTCTTACTTATCATGTATATATATTTCCAGTTATCAAATATCTCTCCTGTTTTCATGTACATCTTCTTACAGCGTTTTATGTATCTTATTCTATTGCCTGCTTTATATTTCCTGACATGATATGAACTGCATGAGATATATTGTGCTCGCTCCTGTCCTGACTGGACTTGTTGATAAATTTTACAGATAGCCTGGAGGTTGCCTGCTAGCCTAGAGGAGACAGTAGAGGTTGCATAGATAGCTAGGGTTTTTGCTTATAGTTTATTTTCAGTCATCTTGAGTTGTATTTATGGATTACTGTATTTGGGTTTTGAGATGTATTCTGAGTTTTTATCTTAGACACTTAGACTTCTATCTGTTGTATCTCTTTTTGATTTCATGTTTTATCTATCTTCCTTTATGCTCTACCTTAGATGTGATTGAGTTTATATTCTGCTATATCACCCCCATTCGGGGAGTATAAACTGTTTAGTCTTATACTGTTATATGCATTGAGACCTAGGACAGCGTTCTACCGCCGACACTGCGGCGTAGGCTGGGCATTGTTACGTTCTCGTGCCCTAACTCTAGGGTGCGGGTCGTGACAGTTTCGTTGTGCCGATTCCGCTGCTGTCCGTGATTATTCTTTCTTTATATCATCTGAGAGCTCTAGCCGAGCAACCCAAGGTATAATTTCGAGTTCCCGTTTTCGTATTTGTAGTCGATGATGAGAATTGGTCCCCGATTCCTTCCCGGGAATTCAATTTTTAGGTGGACGTCGTAGTTTCGGAGTTTCCGAAAACATTCTGTGAATTCTTTCTGTAGTTGGTTTGGATTTTCGGAACTTTGGCATTTTCGATTTTATTTCGGGTTTTTCGATTATGCTTCAGAAATGTTTTCTGTGTATATATTTTCTATAAAAATGTGTTTTCCCTAGTTTAGGATAATTGTTGGAGTTGTTGGCGCATTTTCCAAGTTTTGGGTTGTCCCGAATATAGAGGGAATGCTGCCCAAATTTTTATAAAAGAATTTTAAATCGGTTTTCGAAAATAATTTATTAAATAGATTTTTGGGCGACGACCGTACCGGTCCATGGGCCCTAGCGAAATGCAAACGAAACTGGTCAGGCCGGACGTTGAGGCATTAGCTAACTGTGACGATTGGACAAAGTCTGAGACTCCTAAGATTTAATTTAATTTATTTTTAGTTTTGTTTTCGATATTTAAAATACGAGACATTAGTCAGAGCTAACTAATTTTCTCTTATTTCATTTATGTAAAGTTTGTAAGGGCATAAGCCCATATTTCTATTTTGTTAGCTGTGCCCCTGTATTGCGTTGTCTAGGTTTTTTTTTTCATTTCTTTTCTTGGTCGATTTTCCTTTATTTTCTGGTTGGTTTTATTTTTCGTAATTAGGTGCTTAGTTACTTTATGACTACTAAGTATTTTGTGTAAAATTAAAAAGGATTTTCATGATAAAATAACTTGAATAAAATATTGATAGTTAACAAAACCCACGTTTTATCATTGAAAGAAAACGTAGTTTTATACGTATAATATTAAAAATACAAAGTTTTGCGAATTAACCGGTAATGACAATTTTTCCAAGTAAACCAGAAACTGGCTATCAAACTAAATGAGAACCAACGTAGTACGCGTCGTAAACCGTTAGCAGTAGATTAAATAAACAAACTTAAAACTTGACTAGGACCTGCTACTAGAAATTGCAACTAGCACACCTAGCTCGGTTTCACAACGGTTCTAAGTCAAGTTCTCAACTGTAGGATCTCGAAGACGAACTTGACTTCCTCCTCGGTACCAACTTGCCTCTACTCCAGTCTTACAAATCGAGGCAAGTTACGGTTATATTATTCTGAATTTTAATTAGTAATTGTTATCTTGCAAGTTTAAACCACATTGTTACACGGAACTCTCTCCTAGAGTATTGATTGATTGACTAGGGGATATTGGGGAAGTAGTATAGTGTCTATGACCAATACCCCAAATAATTAATGAATGTATTAGCTTACCCCTCTTACACACGGGAATAAGCCATATCGTATTTCTAGGATACAAATGTACAACCCAAGCCGGTCATAGTCATTATCTACTCAAATCATATTATTTTCTACCGTGTAGAATTGTAGGAAAATATTGTATTTCAAATTGTTTAAAATTGCAAATTTCTATTATTATTTGTAATGTTGGATATATACTCGTACTTGCTCCCTCCTGAGTGGAGACCCAATATTCTAGGTGTCACTGATGATTGCTGAGCTATAGCACAAAAGCTACTATGACCCAGTACCATATTCTGTTGTGTTACCAGAGACCCCTTGGAGGACGCAGATCCTGAGGCTGACGAGACAGCCATTCTAGCTAGTTGTCGTTTTAATTCGAGTTTCTTTTATTGGAATTTTTGTAGACTTGAATTCAGTATTTCCTTTCAGCACTTTCAATTTCAGATGTATTCCATTTTGTTGATTAATAAAAGTTTTAAAGTTTTCGTATATAAATGTTGTGACAAATGTTTAGATGTTGTTGTAATTACCTGCAATAAAACAGCTTACTGCCACTGTCTCACAACGGTGCAGGCTGGGCATGATCCGGTTCGACCCAACAAGTTAGGATCGGGTCGTGACAACAAGAAATAAGACATCAAATAAATTTGAAAAAAAAATTTAATAGTCGTATGCCAATAAAAGATATAGTTGCTATGATATTCAAAAATTATAAGTAAATCCGAAGTCATTTAACCGAGAATTCATGCCTCACTTGTGTACATCTGGCTGCCGTGAACACTTGGTTTCATGACTCAAGTATAATATGTTATCGGATACTTTATCAACTCTACCCAATATTGACATAATAAATCAAAAGATCAATAATACAACTAGGATATAATTTTAGTAATATTCGACAACCTACGCATTTTTAAAATTATTTTAACTTATGGGTCATGCCACGCCATTGCCCTGCTGACTGCAGTGAACCCGCAGTCTCCATAATTCAAATAAATAGGGACAGTGCACATCTGCCTTACCATTGTATGTCACCGAAAATTATTTTAACTATATCCATAAGAATTTCAAAGGAAATTCAATAAATTCAAATAAGTCGATCATGATAAGAAAATATAAGTATCTGTCCTTGAGTAAAAGTATAAGTTTTGAAAATAAAACGATCGCAAAATGAACGAAGATGACTTGAATTAATATATAGGTAATTGAACCAAGATTAGGAATTGAAAATAAAACGATCACCAAATAGTTTTGAAAATAAAACGAGATTTAGAGAAGGCAGAAGATAAAATAGCACAAATGATCTAAATTAGGAATTGAATTTTATGAAGGCCTAACTTACCAAACGTATATTCTATCCACCTTGGATCCTACCAACATGTCAAAACAAAATAACATATTCTCTTAGAAAAATTCTTCGATTTATCCATGCCTAGACTTCAATAAATCATTGGCTAAATCATATGGCCTATTTAACAATCTTAACTATCCAAGGGTCAAATTGAATAAGGGACTCCTAGTCCTATTCATTCTCATAAAATCAAATCAAAACTAATTGTGAATGAGCATCTTAATCGCAGGCTTGCAGTAGTAAGACTAACTTAAGTACCGCCACAAGTTCGCAATCTTTTGTAAAAATAGACCTACATGGGCTACCATAAAAACTTGTCACGACCTGTGAGACTCATCTTACAGTATCGGTATTTAAATACGGATACATATTTTGTAGTATATTTCGTATTTTTTTAGTTTTCGGAACACTTTAAATTTTTCTCAAAACTATATGTTTGCTCCTTGATCGGCATACCGCCAGTATACCGGTGTATACCAACGGCATACCGCCCGGACAGATTTTCCACACTTTAGATATTTTTGATTTTAGATATTTTGTGAATAGTGTTTCAGAAATTTTTGTGAATAGTATTTAGATATTTTCGTGAATAGTGTTTAGATATTTTCGTGAATAGTGTAGATGCACCCAATTATCCATTGGATATTTGGTTTTGTTTGAATGGCCATGATTGACCTAGACCTTGACATGGATCACCATCCGATGGTCAAGTTTAATTCCCCATTCTATATATACCCTTTTACTTTCTTTCTCCATCCTCTTTTCACTCTTTCTTCCTTCCCTCTTTACTTTCATTTCTCTTCCTCAAATGCTTAGGAAGGCTTGGCCTTGAGGTCGAAAGTGTGGTTTCGTACCCCTTTTGGTGGTGGAGTAGAAGATTAGGCTTGGAGCTTAACCTAGGCAAGTACATCTTGCCAAATTCTTGAACAATAGTATTTTATTGTCGTTGTTGTTTTCCTTGGTATTAAATGCTTAGAATTTTCCTAAACTCATTTTGGTAAATATGTTTTTCTTATGATTCTCGTATTTATGCATGTTTCCAAAAATTGTTTAAGCAAGGTTTTGATTTTCTGTTAAAACCCAATATTGACTTAGCTGAAAACTTGATATCAAGAGTGATACTAGTGTTACCATCATGGATCTTGGTCATATATACATATATGAGGTCCTTACCTTGCTAGTATACATGAATTTTGAGTTAGGTGGCTATCGGAACCCGTTTCGGTGTCCCGAGAACCTCTATTTGGAGTATTTTTGAGGTATTGATCTATCAAATCTTTGAATTTGTGAAATCTAATAGTTCCATGTTGTAGGAAATTTAATTCTATACAATTTTGACTTTTGAAAATCCGAATTTCGATTTATAATGAAGTTTTTATGGCCGAAACAAGTTTTGGCAAAAATTTGAATTTTGTTGCTGTTTACAAAATCGGAATTCCGATGGTATACCGAAGTATACCGACGATATGTCGATTTTTGTACTAGAAACTTTCTGTCATTAGGCCGAATACCGCCGGTATACCGCCGTATATCGCTGGTATGCCATTTTAGGCTGTTTTGTCTGTTTTTGTCCGTTTCTGCCTGTTTTTGTCCGTTTTTTATATTCTCTTCGACTATAATGATTTCTTAACATGATAAGATGATCTTGCGTAGTTAGAAAATGATTGTACACCCTATATACACTTGACACTAGCACAAGTTCAATCATTTTTCTATGAAATGTACTTAGCTTTAATTATTCTTTCCCACATGCCATGATATGTCTTTTGACAGATTCTTTCTTACAAGCTATGTTAATTGTTGCTATGCCTTCTTTGCTTACTAGATAGTGGCCCGTCGTAGCGCACTCTTGATACATGTCCTTCTTTGCTTACATGATAGTGGCCTGTCATGGTGCACCCTTGATTCTAGTACATGTCTAGCTCCTTGATATTGGCTCGTCGTAGCGCACTCTTATCTTGATATTATCATGTCTTGTTGTGGCTTGTTGTATTGCACAATCTTGCTTGTCTTGTTCAGTCTTGCATGTCTCATGTCTAGGATGGATTCTGCGGAATGCCACACCCAGAATCCAACAAGAAAATGTTAAGGACTAAACAACTCGCTTGATTACCTAGATCATTGGAGACTTTTCCAGTTACCTGTTGCCCCTTTGGTCTTGGTCTTATATATATACACGGGATTTGGCGCTATCTGTCTTGATGAGCACTCTTCTAGCACACCGTCGAGTGGGACACCTCCTTAGGACACATGTATCTTACTGTAGTATGTCTGCTATACTTGTTTTCTTTTGGCTTGGATTATTCAGGTAGCAGCAGGCGGGTAACTGGATTTGGATTTCTTAAACTTGCATGTGTTAGTAATTAGGATTGTGGAAACCCTAGTTAGCTAAAGTATCAAGCCGTACTCATTGCTTGGCCGTGATTGATGGATGGAGTCCATTCCTGTCCAGTCTAGTCTTGCTCCAGTTTATCTTATTGTAGTACTTAGCTTCCTGTCATTCCTTACATGCTATTCTTCCTACTACATGATCGGCTTCACGATATGCTCATATGTCCAGTTTACTCTATGTATTCACTTGCTATCCTTCTTGCATATTCCAGTTTCCTTTTGTAAATACTGTGGTACCAATTTACCAATTTACTATTCTAGTCTCGTTTACTGCTTTATCTTAGAGATGTTATAAATTGCATGCTGGTTTTAGTTCATAGTTTGGCTTCCTTTATGGTACTTGCTATTGGGGTTCTGACCCCACTGGTTTTTCATTGACCAGATTTAGTTAAGGAGCCCGATGATCTTCGGGACCTTCCACTCGATGGTGACCACCCTGTGAAACCCGTAAATTTGGATTTATTAAAATGTTGGATTTTTGGCTGCAAATTAGATTAGTCCGTTTATTATTATTATTATTATAATTAAGAAAATCATATTTTTTTAACCTTTCATTTCCATTGAAGTCTCGGCCGATCCTGGCTCTCCTTAATGCTCGAGCCTCTTCCCTTTCCGAAACTCCCGACCCCTCCTTTCCCCTCCCGTAACCCCCAAACACCTATCCTATATAAACTCCTCATCTTCATTCTCCTCACCCACTCCCTAATCTTTTCCCAAATCCCAGCCCTAGCCGAGCTCCAGCGCCAAACCCGACCCGGCGACCCCCGATCCACTTTTCCCCGGCGCGCCAGCCTTCCCGCGGCCCCAGGCCGACCGCCCGGCCACCGACCCCCTTCGTTCGTGCCCGGCGCGTGCCGCCCGAGTAGCCTTCCACCGCTGCTGCCCCGATCCCGCCGGCCGACCGCCCCTTCATCCGCCTCGTGCCTCGGCCCAGCGTCTCCCCGCTGCAGTTCCCGACCCACGACCTTCTGATGAGCCTGCAGGTTTTCCAGATCTGCTGTTTCCGTGGCCGATATTTGTTGTTCGCATATTCTGGAGTTTTTTTCCGAGACCGCGGAATTCATTTTTCTCCTATTTACATCTGAGAGCTCTAGCCGAGCACCCGAGGTATATTTTCCTGTCCCTGTGTCCCTCCCGTAGAGTCGATGATGACTCGGTCTCGATCCCGCTATGGGATTCGATTGTTGCATATTTAGTTCTGATTTCTAAGTCGAAATTGATTCGTTGGGTTTTCCAATTTTAATTCAGAATTTATGCTGTGAATTTGGGTTTCGTATTCTGATTCCTATTCGGATTTAGTTCTGTTATGTCCGACTTCGATTTGGAATGGTCTGTTCTGAAAATCGGTTTCTGATTTCGAGTACAATAGACTATGAGTTCGGATTCTCGGATTTGGGTTTTGTTGTTTTTGGAACACATGTATAGGTGGCTTAAGCTCTGTTGAATTCATTCTTGTATATATATATATATGGCTTTGAGATGGATTTTGGTTGATTTTCCCAGTTATGTATTTTGGTGTTGAGTTATGTACATATCTTGGTGGAGTATATATTGACTGGACGGTGTTGTTTGGATGGGATTTTTGACTTTCCGGTATCGCCTCGTGGCTAGGTCATCCTAGTTACAGATGAGATGCTGCCCAATTTTCCTTTAATGATTTTAAAATATTATTTCAAAACCGGCCTTTGCAAAAGATTTATTAAAAAGGATTTCTAATCGGTTTTGTTGTTTGGTTTTTAATTATCTTTTCGGGCGACGACCATATCGGTCCATGGGTCCTAGCGAAATGCAAACGAAACCAGAACTTTCGGACGTTGAGGCATAAGCTAGAATGCAACATAACGCTTTGGACCAAGTCTGAGACTTACCATATTTTTATATTTTAAATTAAATTATTATTTTAGAACGTGTTACTGGCCAATAGTATTTTGGGTGCAGGGCCTCGGCCTGCTGAATGGACCGCTTCCCGGCGTTCAGAGTTCACTAGAAATTTAATTACTTTAATTCATTTAATTTATGTAAAGTGTTGTAAGGGCATAAGCCCAGTCTTTATTTCTTTCTCTGTGGTTTTGTAATTGTATAGTATAGTTTTGGTTTCTTTTGGTTTTTCTGATTATCGATAAACGCGTAGAATAATAAATTGAATAATTACTTTATATAGAAAATTAAATAATTTTCCCATATTTAGTTAATAATAAAATATAAGTTGGTATTATTTAAACAAATTCACATTTTTCTCATTTAAACAAAAACCTAGTTTTAGATATATTACAAAATACAAAGTTTTACCAAATAATCAAAAAATGCAAATTTTCCCAATAAATGTTAACTTGACTTTTATTTCATTAAATTAATAATTTTAAATTGCATTGATAAACGTGTTATGATAGAATAACATAAAACTTGACTAGGATCAATTTTAGAGATTGTAACTAGCATACCTAGAAATGGTTCAATAATGTTGGTTCTAAGTCAGAACTTCTCAACTGTAGAATTTCGAGGACAAGTTTGACTTTCCTGGTACCGACTTCCAATCTAGCCATAAACCAAGGCAAGTACGATTATGTTTATTTGGCAATTTAATTGGTAATTATTTGCATGTTTAAACCACATTGCTACACGGAACTCTCTCCTAGAGTATTGATTGTTATTGATTGTGGGATATTGGGGGAGTTGTGTAGTGTTTTATGACCAATACCTTCATATTTCATAATTGTGCGAGCTTATCCCTTTTCACACGGGGATAAGTCGTATCATATCACTAGGATACTATTGTACAACCCAAGCCGGTCATAACCATTACATACTCAAATCATATTATTTTCAATTGTGGAAAATTACTGGAAAATATCAAGTATTTCAAACTGTTTAAAATTGCAAATTTCTAATTATTAATTAAATTGTTAGATATTCATAATTGTACTTTGCTCTTTTCCTGACTGGATCCCCACCTCCAATAGGTCCCATTGATGAAGCTGAGCTATTGATTAATAGCTATTACGATCCTGAGCTTTACCCACCTGTGCTGCCAGAGTCCCATTCAGAGGATGTTGATCTCGGGCCTGATGAGCCAACTTTCTAGATGATGACATTTCCTTTCTAGTTATGATGTTTGAATTTAAGACATTTTATTTCAGTTTTATATTATCAGATGTATCTTTCTGTTGGACAAAGTTTTTAATATTCGTAATTTTAGAAGTTATGACAAATATATTGTGTTGTTGAGAATACCTGCAAGTGGATACAGCTTACTGCCGCCGTCTTACAACGGTGCAGGCTGGGCATGATCCGATTCGACCCAACAATTTGGGACCGGGTCGTGACATGTTTTTAGTGGTGGCCCATACAGGTCCGATCAACAACTTAGGTAAACTTATCTAGAAACAATTAGAATACTAGAACATTAATTTGTCACAACATAGGACCGAAATATATTATAAATAAATATTTTTGTTTGTTATAGACTGGTAGGCTACCTTGTTTATGTTTTGTATCCTAAACATTCCAGAGTATGGCCACAGACAAGACCAACACTGCTGGTGATGGGTTGTCATCCTCCGATCACACCCCACCTCCTCAACCAAGTTCGGATACTACACCTCGGCAGCTGACCGATCGTCCCTATAATGCACCAGCACCCCATGGATTTTACACTACTACTCAAGTGACAGATCCTACATCTTCCCGGACTGAACAGTAAGCCCCTGCGGTAGTGCCCGATCCAGCTGCCCCACCAGTGCCCGTGGACCCCACTGACCTCGTAGGCTTGCTACGAGGAGTGCTTGAGGCACAGAGAACTCAAGCTGAAGCTCTTCGCGAACAGACTACGATTATGAGAGAAGGCATGGAGAATGCCCACAATGTGGCTATGGCTGCACTTGAGAGAAGAGAGCATCCCAATCGGAACCAAGGCCTGCTAAAGTCGGCGATATTGAAAAATTCAAGAAGTTGGGCCATCAACCTTTCAAAGGAACCGAGGAAATCATCTACGCCGATGAATGGCTCGACAGTATGGAGCGTCTCCTCAGTGTTGCTCGACTTCCTGATGACCTCCAAGTTGAAGCTGTGGGACTCCAACTGCTAGATGTAGCAAGCACCTGGTATCGGAATGAACCCCGACTCCAGGACAGGCAGCTTGACTGGAACACCTTCAAGAGGTCGTTTCGCAGGAAGTTCTTTCCAACATCAGAGTTGCGGGAGATGGAAAGACAATTCCAGAATCTAAAGCAAGGAAATATGACGGTTGATGAATATGCGGCAGAGTTTGGTCAACTTAGTAGCTTTGCAAAGAACTTGGTTGCGACCCCGCTGATCATGCTGAAAGATTCAGGTATGGACTGAGGGAAGAGATTCGTACCCCGGTGATCGCAGGCGGCGCCAAAACGTACGAGAGGATCCTAATATGAGCTCTGGATATAGAGAAGAGTCAGCCTGCTCGTTCAAAAAGGGAGTATTCTGGAACTAGCAACTTCCAGAGTAACCAGAAGAGGCCCAACCACAACAATAACAACAGGCCTTCTCACCACCAGCAGTAGCACCATCAGGTGAGGACCAATGACAGAGCGCCTCAGAAGCAGATTCCTGTCTGCGATTTCTGCAAGAGGCCAGGACATCAGGCAAATATTTGCAGGAAAAGGCTAGGACACTGCCTAGTTTGTGGGTCTGCCACCCACCAAGTGAGGAACTACCCTACGGCATTCAATCGGACCAGAACAACACAACAGAAGGCTCCCCTACCCACACAGCAACAACAGTTTGGACAACACCAACAGGAGACTGGGCGAGCTTTTGTCCTAATAGCAGATAAACAAGAGCTAGAGCAGGAACCTACCGCTGATGTCATCACAGGTTCCATTTATGTGCATTCGTATCCTGCTTTAGCATTATTTGATTCGGGTGCATCACACAGTTTTATAGCAACAAAATTCATCTCTGCACACCACCTAGTTACGGGATTTAGCAAGAAGATATGTAGAGTTATGACTGGTGGTGGACCCATACCCATCACTGAGACCTGTAACTGCCCTATAACTATCTCAGGACACAAATTCTTAGCACCCTTACTTGTGATGCCCTTACCTAACTATGATGTAGTCCTAGGAATGGACTTGTTAAGTAAGCAGCATGCGCTGATAGATTGTCACAGAGGATGTGTAGTCTTCAGCCCACTTGGAGAGCCAGAGTTTGAAATCTCTCGAGCTTCGAAAGATATGGAGGGTATTACATACTCCTCTATCACCGAAGAACCTGGACCTCCTCATCCTATCATAGCAGAATTCATGGACGTCTTCCCTGATAGTCTTCCAGGATTGCCCCCGAATCAAGATGTGGAATTCACCATCGATCTAGTTCCCGGCTCTTCTCCTATTTCTTGGGGATGCTACAAAGTCAACCCTAAGGAGGCTAAGAAAATGAAGGACCAAATTAATGAGTTGAAGGCCCTTGGATTTATCAGAGATGGAGCCTCACCCTGGGGAGCACCTGTCTTGTTCGTGTCCAAGAATGATGGGACTGTGCGGATGTGCATTGACTACCGGGCGCTGAACAACATCACCATTAAGAACAAGTACCCTCTGCCCCGGATCGATGACTTGTTTGATCAACTAAGTAGAGCTAAGGTATTCTCGAAGATAGACCATCGATCTGGCTACCATCAAATCAAGGTCAGGAAGGAGGATATTCCAAAGACGGCATTCAACACCAAATATGGTCAGTATGAATTTTTGGTCATGCCGTTTGAATTGATGAATGCCCCTGCGGTATTCATGAATCTTATGAACATGGTCTTCCATGAATATCTTGATCGGTTTGTTGTTGTCTTCATCGGTGATATTCTGATCTACTCGAAGACCGAAAAAGAGCATAAAGAGCACCTGAGGAAAGTTCTGGGAACCTTAAGAAAGGAGAAGCTCTATGGTAAGCTATCTAAATATGAATTCTTCGGAGACAAGGTGGATTTTCTAGGCCATGTTTTCACAGGAGAAGGAATTTCGGTGGATCCAAAGAAGATAGCTGCTATTCAGAAGTGGAGTACACCAAGTTCAGTTGCTGAAATCAGAAGTTTCTTGGGCTTAGCTGGCTACTACCAAAAATTTGTGAAGGACTTCGCCAGGATTGCTGAGCCGATGACGATGCTCACAAGGAAGAACGAAGAATTTGTGTGGACTGAAGCTTGCCAGTCAGCATTTGAGGAACTGAAGAAAAGACTTACAACGACACCGATACTTGCGCTACCTGTAGGTACCGGCGATTTCTCAATTTACAGTAATACTTATGGTAAAGGATTGGATTGTGTTCTTCAACAACACGGGAAAGTAATTGCTTACGCATCTAGGCAATTACAGACTCATGAGAAGAACTATCCCACACATGATTTGGAGCTTGCAGCAGTTATATTTGTACTGAAGCTGTGGAAGCATTACCTCTATGGAGAGAGTAGAAATATTTACAGACCACAAAAGTCTTAAATATGTTTTCACTCAGAAAGAGCTGAACATGCGACAGAGACGATGGCTGGAGCTGATAAAAGATTTTGACATCGACCTGCAGTATCATCCGGATAAGGCTAATATTGTTGCAGATGCACTTAGTCGATACCCGATGGCGATGTTTTTGACCAAGGAGCGACATTTACTGGAAGACATAGAAAAGCTTGACTGGAGATTGTACTGCCTGAAAAGGAAATGAAAAAACTGGAAAGAGAAGCAATTGTACCAGGAGCTGAATCATCAATGATGCAGTTGCAAGTGCGTTCAAGTCTGATGGACAAAGTCAAGGAGACACAATTTCAAGACGAGACGCTTTGCAAACTCAGAGATCAAGTGCTAGCAGGAACACTTGAAGGATTCTTAATCGCCAGCTATGGAGCACTGAGGCATGGTACGAGGCTTTGCATACCAAGTGGCGAACTGAGGAATGAGCTGATGCAAGAAGCACACCAGTCACAGTATTCCATACATCCAGGAGCTAATAAAATGTATCGGAATATGCGTACTGTAGTGTGGTGGTACGAAATGAAGAAGGATGTATCCAGATATATGGCTAGAGGCTTAATTTGTCAACAAGTGAAAGCTAGCAGACAGAGACCCGTAGGACTATTGCAGTCGCTAGACATCCCGAAGTGGAAATGGGAACACATAACGATAGATTTTGTGTCAGGACTGCCTCGATCCCAAGGAGAGAAGGATGCCATTTGGGTTATTATGGACCGACTAACGAAGTCAGCTCACTTTATCTACTTCAAGGTTGGTCTATCCACCGAGAAGTTGGCAGCACTGTACATGCAGCATATCTACCGGATTCATGGAGTTCCGATAAGTATCGTATCTGACAGAGATACCAGATTCACCTTTCACTTCTGGAAGAGCTTGTAAGACAGTTTGGGAACACAATTGAAGTTCAGCACCGCCTACCATCCCCAGACTGACGGACAATCAGAGAGAACCATCTAGACACTAGAAGACATGCTGAGATCTTGCGTCTTAGAATTTGGAGGGTCTTGGGAAGACCACTTGCATTTGGTAGAGTTCTCCTACAACAACAGCTACCAAGCTAGCATCGGTATGACTCCGTTCAAGGCACTCTATGGACGTCGTTGCCGTACTCCACTAGCTTGGGACAACGCAGAAGAAAGAGTATTGCTTGGACCTGAGATGGTGACCGATGCAGCAGAGAAGGTAAAGGTGATTAGAGACAAACTCAGGATTGCTCAGGATAGATAGAAGCATTGGGCTGATAGCAGTCGTCGACCACTGGAGTTCGAAGCAGGAGATAGTGTCTTCGTCAAGATTTCCCTTACCAGAGGAACTATTAGATTCGGCAGAGCAGGAAAGCTGAGCCCCAGGTACATCGGCCCATTCGAAGTTTTGAGCCGAGTCGGAGAAGTAGCGTACCGATTAGGTCTACCAGCTAATCTTGAGGGCGTGCACAACGTTTTCCATATTTCACAGCTCAGGCGATACATTTCAGATCTGAGCCACATCTTAGACCATTCAGAGCTAGAGATTAGACCCAGCCTCACAGTACCAGAGAAGCCAGTAGTGATTTTAGACAGAGGTGAGAAGAAAACCAGAAATTTTGTGACACCGATAGTCAGAGTGATGTGGTGGCACAACTCCCTAGACGAGTCTACCTGGGAGCGAGAAGATGAGATGCGGGAGCAGTATCCGTATCTGTTTGAGACCTGAGGTAACTCCTAACCCTATCCTTTAATTTCGAGGACGAAATTTTCTAAGGAGGGAAGGTTGTGAAACCCGTAAATTTAAATTTATTAAAATGTTGGATTTTGGCTGCAAATTAGATTAGTCTATTTATTATTATTATTATTATTATTATTATTATTATTATTATTATTATTATTATAATTAAGAAAATCATATTTTAAAAAAAAATTCCTTTCCTTTCCGTTGAAGTCTCGGCCGATCTTGGCTCTCCCTAACGCTCGAGCCTCTTCCCCTTCTGAAACTCCCGACCCCTCCTTTCTCCTCCCGTAACCCCCAAACACCTATCCTTTATAAACTCCTCCTCTTCATTCTCCTCATCCACTCCCCAATCTTTCCCCAAATCCCAGCCCTAGCCGAGCTCCAGCGTCGAACCGGACCCGGCGACCCCCGATCCGCTTTTCCCCGACGTGCCAGCCTCCTCGCGGCCCCAGGCCGACCGCCCGGCCATCGACCCCCTTCGTCCGTGCCCGATGCGCGCCGCCCGAGCAGCCTTCCGCCGCTGCTGCCCCGATCCCGCCGGCCGACCGCCCCTTAGCGCACCCCGTGCCCCGCCCAGCGTCTCCCCGCTGCTGTTCCCGACCCACGGCCTTCCGGTGATCCCACGGGTTTTCCAGATCCGCTGTACCCGTGGCCGATCTTTGCTGTTTGCGTATTCTAGAGTTTTTCCCGAGACTGTAAAATTTATTTTTCTCCTATTTACATCTGAGAGCTCTAGCCGAGCACCCGAGGTACATTTTCGTGTCCCTGTGTCCCTCCCGTAGAGTCGATGTTGACTCGGTCTCGATCCCGCTATGGGATTCGATTGTTGCATATTTTGTTCTGATTTCTAAGTCGGAATTGATTCGTTGGGTTTTTCGATTTTAATTCAGAATTTATGCTGTGAATTTAGTTTCGTATTCTGATTCCTATTCGGATTTAGTTCTGTTATGTCCGACTTCGATTTGGAATGGTCCGTTCTGAAAATCGGTTTCCGATTTCGAGTTCGATAGACTATGAGTTCGGATTCTCGGATTTGGATTCTGTTGTTGTATAGGTGGCTTAAGCTCTGTTGAATTCATTCTTATATATATATATATATATATTTATATATATATATATATATATATATATATATATATATATATATATATATATATATATATATGGCTTTGAGATGGATTTTGGTTGATTTTCCCAGTTATGTATTTTGGTGTTGAGTTATGTACATATCTTGGTGGAGTATATATTGACTGGACGGTGTTGTTTGGATGGGATTTTTGACTTTCCGGTATCGCCTCGTGGCTAGGTCATCCTAGTTATAGAGGAGATGCTGCCCAATTTTCCTTTAATGATTTTAAAATATTATTTCAAAACTGGCCTTTACAAAAGATTTATCAAAAAGGATTTCCAATCGGTTTTGTTGTTTGGTTTTCAATTATCTTTTTGGGCGACGACCATATCGGTCCATGGGCCATAGCAAAATGCAAACGAAACCGAAATTTCCGGACGTTAAGGCATAAGCTAGAATACAACATGACACTTTGGACCAAGTCTGAGACTTACCATATTTTTATATTTTAAATTAAATTATTATTTTAGAACGTGTTACTGGCCAATAGTATTTTTGGTACAGGGCCTCAGCCTGCTGAATGGACCGCTTTCCGACGTTCAGAGTTCACCAGAAATTTAATTACTTTAATTCATTTAATTTATGTAAAGTGTTGTAAGGGCATAAGCCCAATCTTTATTTCTTTCTCTGTGGTTTTGTAATTGTATAGTATAGTTTTGGTTTCTTTTTGGTTTTTCTGGTTATCGACAAACGCGTAGAATAATAAATTGAATAATTATTTTATATAGAAAATTAAATAATTTTCCCACATTTAGTTAATAATAAAATATAAGTTGGTATTATTTAAACAAATTCACTTTTTTCTCATTTAAAGAAAAACCTAGTTTTAGATATATTACAAAATACGAAGTTTTGCCAAATAATCGAAAAATATGAATTTTCCCAATAAATGTTAACTTAACTTTTATTTTGTTAAATTAATGATTTTAAATCGCATCGATAAACGTGTTATGATAGAATAACATAAAACTTGACTAGGATCAATTTTAGAGATTGTAACTAGCACACCTAGAAATGGTTCAATGATGATGGTTCTAAGTCAGAACTTCTCAACTGTAAGATTTCGAGGACAAGTTTGACTTTTTCGGTACCGACTTCCAATCCAGTCATAAACCAAGACAAGTACGGTTATGTTTATTTGGCAATTTAATTAGTAATTATTTGCATGTTTAAACCACATTGCTACACGGAACTCTCTCCTAGAGTATTGATTGTTATTGATTGTGGGATATTGGGGGAGTTGTGTAGTATTTTATGACCAATACCTTCATATTGCATAATTGTGCGAACTTACCCCTTTTTACACGGGGATAAGCCGTATCGTATCACTAGGATACTATTGTACAACCCAAGCCGGTCATAAGCATTACATACTCAAATCATATTATTTTCAATTGTGGAAAATTGCTGGAAAATATTGTTCAAGTATTTTAAACTGTTTAAAATTGCAAATTTCTAATTATTAGTTGAATTGTTAGATATTCATAATTGTACTTTGCTCCTTTCTTGACTGGATCCCCACCCCTAATAGGCACCATTAATGAAGCTGAGCTATTGATTAATAGCTATTACGATCCTGAGCTTTACCCAGCTGTGCTGCCAGAGTCCCATTCGGAGGATGTTGATCTCGGGGCTGATGAGCCAACTTTCTAGATGATGACATTTCCTTTCTAGTTATGATGTTTGAATTTAAGACAGTTTATTTCTGTTTTATATTATCAGATGTATCTTTCTGTTGGACAAAGTTTTTAATATTCATAATTTTAGAAGTTGTGACAAATATATTGTGTTATTGAGATTACCTGCAAGTGGACACAGCTTACTGCCGCCGTCTCACATTATTGCAGGCTGGACATGATCCGATTCGACCCAATAATTTGGGACCAGGTCGTGACACGGAGCACCAGGGGACTTGAGTGGGTGTTCTTTCTCTTGTCTACTCTTTTCTGTACATTTTCTTTTGAGGCATTTAGCCATCGAGCACGTGTTTTGGACTTGATATTTGGCCTACAAGCTTAGACATGATGTTATATTTCTAGACTACAGTTAGAGCTGATCATGTATTACTTAGTCTTGCTAGTTCTTCATTTTGTATTACTAGCTTCATGATCATCTATATATTATAGTTTAGGATGCTTTACTATCTTATATGCATGATGATCATATTCTTGTACCTTATTTCTTGTCTGAGACTGAGATATCTAGGATTATGTGACCTAGGATTGACTGTTGGTTTATAGCAGTGACCCCCATCTATATAGCTTATACGTTGTTTCGGAGTACTGGAGTACTTTGGTATATGTAGCTGGCCTGGTCCGTCCCTACTTGCAAGTATTTTAGTTCTGGGGCGTGACATAGGTTTTAGTGGTAGCCCATGCAGGTCTGATTTATCAGATATGTGGGGGTTGCTGGTAGTTATCTCAGTCATAAATTCTTCTCCATTGATATCCTTAATATTACTCTTTACTTCTGATCTTTGACCTGATATCTGCTTTGATCGTTGATCTTTCCTGTTCCCTCGACCTAATCCTTGCGTCCTTAAACTTTCAGGGGCACCGTTCCTGGTCCTTCTGATCGGCCTGTGTGGGCTTTGTCGATGGCAGATCAGTGTCCCTTAATTTTGTCGGTTCAGGAGGAGCATCCTCAGCATTCGGGAACAGAGTCTAGAGTGGACCGAAGGGCAGAGTCGCCAATTCCTCCTGTTCAGCCAGCAGTACCAGTTCAGCCAGGACAGCCAGAGGGTGTTGTTCGAGCACTGGTGGATGTTTTAAGTGGTTTTATGGCATCGCAGCAGCGCCAGAGCGATGTTCTTACCTACTCTGTCCAGACGACTTTGGAGAGGGGTGGTGCTCAGGTCTACAATTCTGCGAGCAGCTTCAGGCGTCTCCATCCCCAGTACTTCTATGGTACAGAGGATGCTATTGCGTCTGATGCGTAGCTTCAGGATACTGAGGCTATTCTGGAGGCGACAGGGATTCCGGCTAGGGAGCATGTGGCAGTTGTTAGGTTGCAGCCCTTGGATTTGGCCCGCGACTGGTGGGTAGTTCATGAGGGGTCTCTTGTGGCACCGATAGCTTGTGCCAATTTTAGCGAGATGTTTTAGACTCACTATTTTGATGCGGTGTCACATTATGATCTGTAGCAGAGGTTCATTGGCTTGCGACAGATGAACAGGACTGTCGACGGCTATGCGGCAAAGTTTAGCATGCTTAGTCGGTTTGCCCCTTTCTTAGTGGCGACCGAGTTAGACCGGGTGCGGAGGTTCCAGCAGGAGCTTCATCTGGAGATCATACTGACAGTTGAGCAGCATGAGTTCCAAACTTTTGATGCAGTGATGAGGGCGGCTAGGAGGCATGAGTACACCTCGCAGAGGATCGTTGATAGAGTCGGAGGTCAGAAGAGGTCTCACATTCATAGGGGATCTTCTCTCCAGTCGTCATCACCAGCACCAGTAGTTAGGACATTGGAGATTGGATCACCTAGAGGAGCAGTTCCGGCAGCTTCCTTTCAGCAGTCATCTCAGATGCAACCTCAGTAGCAGAGGTCATCTTCATCTATTGGATGTTCTCCTTACGGGAAGCCTGGACCCGTTCTTTCTGAGTGCCGTAGGGCACACGGGTTGTGTTTGGTCTGTGGAGCTTTAGACCATATGATGGGATCTTGTCCACGGAGGGCTAGTTCTTTCTCAGTACATCCAATTCCATCGGCTACCCCGGTAGTCCAGCAGTATAAGGCTCAGGTACCGGTTCAGCATCAGCAGACTCATAGGCCTTTACCAGCGCAGTCCTAAACATTCCAACAGCAGAGGCCTCGGCAGTATGTGCAGGTCTAGGCCCAGAGGCAGTAGGGCCAGCAGCCGATTGGAGCAGCAGTTTCGAGGCATGGGCAGGCAAAGTTTAGTATGTTAGAGCAGGTTTTGGCCGAGGATGGTCATGTGGTAGGTATTATCCTATTCTTCTTCCAGACGTTTATTTCTTTGGGTTATGCATATTTGGCGAGTTTTTCGTCTCACTCTTCTGTTTTCATATCTCGAGATACATGATATTAATCACGTGTCTCGACTACGAAGATACGTCCTGCATAGAGTCATGTCTTAGATTAAGTTATTGGTACCGACATACTTTGAGATTTGACCCTTATCTATTTTTGGAGTCAGTGTAGGCCAGCAAGGACGATTCCTACTCAACTGACTCAGGAGACATATTTATTCATATGCCTCCAGCCTTTCTTGATTGTGGTTGTGTTATTGCTTACGCATTTACTTATATTACTGTTGTCTTTATCTTACCAACATGCCATGCTTTATTTTGATGGTCATGATTTTTTAGCTTTTTGGTTTGGTTTTCATGCATAGCTAGCTTTAGGAAATTCTGAGGACGGAATTTAATTTTATGTTGTGGAGAGTTGTGAGACTCGTCTCACAGTATCGGTATTTATATACGGATACGTATTTTGTAGTGTATTTCGTATTTTTATGGTTTTCGGAACACTTTAAATTTTTCCCAAAACTATAGGTTTTCTTCTTGATTGACATACCGCCAGTATACCGGTGTATACCGATGGCATACTGCCCGGACAGATTTTCCACAATTTACATATTTTCGATTTCAGATATTTTGTGAATAGTATTTCGGATATTTTCGTAAATAGTGTTTAGATATTTTTGTGAATAGTGTTTAGATATTTTCGTGAATAGTGTAGATGCACCCTATTACCCATTGGATATTTGGTTTTGTTTGAATGGCCATGATTGACCTAGACCTCGACATGGATCACCATCCGATGGTCAAGATTAATTCTCCATTCTATATATACCCTTTTACTTTCTCTCTCCATCCTCTTTTCACTCTTTCTTCCTTCCCTCTTCACTTTCATTTCTCTTCCTCAAGTGCTTAGGAAGGCTTGGCCTTGAGGTCTAGAGTGTGGTTTTATACCACTCATGGTGGTGGAGTAAAAGATTAGACTTGGAGCTTAACCTAGGGAAGTACATCTTGCCAAATTCTTGAATAATAGTATTTTATTGTCATTTTTGTTTTCCTTGGTATTAAATGCTTAGAATTTTCCTAAACTCATTTTGTTAAATATATTTCCTTATGATTCTCGTATATATGCATGTTTCCAAAAATTGTTTAAGCAAGGTTTTAATTTTCTGTTAAAACCCAATATTGACTTAGTAGAAAACTTGGTATCAAGAGTGATACTAGTGTTACCATCATGGATCTTGGTCACATATAAATATATGAGGTCCTTACCTAGCTAGTATACATAGATTTTGATTTTGGTGGCTATCGGAATCCATTTCGGTGTCCCGAGAACCTCTGTTTGGAGTATTTTTGAGGTATTGATCTATCAAATCTTTGAATTTGTGAAATCTAATAGTTCCATGTTGTAGGGAATTCAATTCTATGTAATTTTGACTTTTGAAAATCCAAATTTCGATTTAAAATGAAGTTTTTATGGACGAAACAAGTTTTAGCAAATATCTGAATTTTGTTGCTGTTTACAAAATCGAAATTCCGACGGTATACCGAAGTATACCGACGGTATGCCGATTTTTGCACCAAAAACTTTTTGTCTTTAGGCCGGAATACCGCCGATATAGCGCCGTATATCACCGATATGCCGTTTTAGGCTGTTTTTGTCTGTTTTGTCCGTTTTTGATATTCTCTTCGACTATAATGATTTCTTAACATGATAAGATGATCTTGCATAGTTAGAAAATGATTGTACACCCTATATACACTTGACACTAGTACATGTTCAATCATTTTCCTATAAAATGTACTTTGCTTTAATTATTCTTTTCCACATGCCATGATATGTCTTTTGATAGATTCTTTCTTACAAGCTATGATAATTGTTGCCATGCCTTCTTTTCTTACTAGATAGTGGCCCGTTATGGCGCACTCATAATACATGTCCTTTGCTTACATGATAGTGGCCTGTCATGGTGCACTCTTGATTCTAGTACATGTCTAGCTCCTTGATAGTGGCTCGTCGTAGCGCACTCATGTCTTGATATTGTCATGTCTTGTTGTGGCTTGTTGTAGTGCACAATCTTGCTTGTCTTGTCCAGTCTTGCATGTCTCATGTCTAGGATGGATTCTGCGGAATGCCACACCTAGAATCCAACAAGAAAATGTTAAGGACTAAATAACTCGCTTGATTACCTAGATTATTTGAGACTTTTCCAGTTACCTGTTGCCCCTTTGGTCTTGGTCTTATATATATACATGAGATTTGGAGCTATCTGTCATAATGGGCACTCTTCCAGCACACCATCGAGTGGGGCACCTCCTTAGGACACATGTAGCTTACTGCAGTGTGTCTGCTATACTTGTTTTCTTTTGGCTTGGATCATTCAGGTAGCAGCAGGAGGGTAACTGGACTTGGATTTCTCAAACTTGCATGTGTTAGTAATTAGGATTGTGGAAACCCTAGTTAGCTAAAGTATCAAGTCGTACTCATTGCTTGGCCGTGATTGATGGATGGAGTCCATTCATGTCTAATCTAGTCTTGCTCCTGTTTATCTTATTGTAGTACTTAGCTTCATGTCATTCCTTACATGCTATTCTTCCTACTACATGATCGGCTTCACGACATGCTCATATGTCCAGTTTACTCTATGTATTCACTTGCTATCCTTCTTACATGTTCCAGTTTCCTTTTGTAAATTCTGTGGTACCAATTTACCAATTTACTATTCTAGTCTCGTTTACTGCTTTATCTTAGAGATGTTATAAATTACATGCTGGTTTTAGTTCATAGTTTGGCTTCCTTTGTGGTACTTGCTATTGGGGTTCTGACCCCACTGGTTTTGTATTGACCAGATTTAGTTGAGGCGCCCGATGATCTTTCGGACCTTCCACTCGATGGTGACCATCTGGAGCACCAGGAGACTTGAGTGGGTGTTCTTTCTCTTACCCACTCTTTTTTGTACATATTCTTTTGAGGCGTTTAGCCACCGAGCACGTGTTTAGCTCGTATTTTGGACTTGACATTTGGCCTACGGGCTTAGACATGATGTTATATTTCTAGACTGCAGCTAGAGCTGATCATGTACTACTTAGTCTTGCTAGTTCTTCATTTTGTATTACTAGCTTCATGATCATCCATATATTATAGTTTGGGACACTTTACTGTCTTATATACATGATGATCATATTCTTGTACCTTACTTCTTGTCTGAGACTGAGATATCTAGGATTATGTGACCTAGGATTGATTGTTGGTTTGTAGCAGTGACCCCCATCTTTAAAGCTTATACGTTGTTTCGGAGTACTGGAGTACTTTGGTATACGTAGCTGGCCTGGTCCGTCCCTACTTGCCAGTATTTTGGTTCCGGGGCATGACACGACCCGCACCCGCTTTTTGGGGTACGAGTGCATGTCCAAATTCAGCCTACGCCGCAGTATCAACGGTAGTACGCTGTCTAGTCCGCAATAAACAAAGTGCTCATAAATACTAACTGCTCGTTCACAACAACTAAATCAACTTTACAAAATTAGAAGTTTTACATTTAAAGAAGAATGTAAGCTTTTACATTTATAGAAAAACTACCACACAACTAACTAGTCTTCTAAGGTTTGGCCTTCGAGTCTCTATCTCCCCCTCGTATGGTCCATAGCGCAAGAGTAGGCATGTCAACCTCACCTATAACAACGATCCAGTCAGAAAAGGAGTAGAGTACAACTATACTAGTGTCATGGCACACGCAATGCGTGTGCAACACGTTTTACGATTGTTTGTAACATTTTATGTAGGAAACATAAGATGAAACAAATTTTATTTTTAATTCTAAGATGAAGATATACCGATAATTTTAGATTACATTGATTTAAATTAGTATAGATTATAAATTTTGTTTTCTTCTAAAC
Source organism: Iris pallida (assembly GCA_029216955.1). Taxonomy (NCBI): domain Eukaryota; kingdom Viridiplantae; phylum Streptophyta; class Magnoliopsida; order Asparagales; family Iridaceae; genus Iris; species Iris pallida. Next base: position 6,969,937 of record JANAVB010003400.1, on the reverse strand, counting down.
TGCAGATAAGATTGAATTCAAATGGTATATTCAATTATTTTAAAGTAGTAACTTCGAATGAAATAATATTTTAAATTATAGATTCGACCGGATTAAAATAAATTTAATAATTAATTTTATTACATAATACAACAAAATAAAAAATTATTCAATATAAAGATTTGTGTCATGTGGAAAACCATTGGAAAATGAAGAAAATGCAACATTCACCCAAACAGCAATATAAAACAAAAAAAATGACCCAACATGATTTAAGTAATAGATTATTTTTAGATAATAGATGAAAAGATAAAGTAGATTAGATTAAATTAAATTTTAATTAGATTATTTTAAAAATTAAATGATGGATTATTATAATAGTAGATTAAATTTCAAATAGCTAATTAAATGTTGACTATGCATTAGAAAAATTACTTTAATAGGTTAAATTATAATTTTATCTAAGTTGCTTTAGGTTACCTTTAAATTAAATTTTAGATAACAAATTTTAGACATTTTAAAATTAAATTGATTTTTTTAGATTCTTGGTTATGAAATAAAATTTATGTTAGGATAAAAAAAATGTCCTATAGGACGCATTATTTTAAAAATAAATTAAAACGAAGCATATTCCTATCTTTTAGGATGCAATATTTTTCCCTCTTTTTTAACTTAGCCAAACAAAAGAGAGGAAAAAAAAACTTTAAACTGAGGTTCCGGTAACATATTCCTATCTTTTAGGATGTACTATTTTTTCCCTCTCTTTTAACTTAACCAAATTAAAAAAAATCTAAAACCATGAGCTTTCGGGACATTCTTCGAAATATATATATATATATATATATATATATATATATATATATATATATATATATATATATATATATATAGTTTATCATTAAAATATATATATATAGTTTATATATAATGCTTGGCCCCTCTTTCATTATTATCCAATGGCTTACAGTTTTGTTAAACATGTCTATCTCAAATAAACCATTGCTTCTATACCAACCAAATCTGGACCAAATCAATCACGTAATTTTTTTTAAAATACATTTACGAAATTATAATGAAATATTTTTATATGTTCCTAAAACATCACCAGTTAGATAAAATTGCATGCCTCTACGTTGATAACAGATATCCTTCGGAGCAACCATCCTAAAACGTCACCATACATGTTGTATCATTATTGCATGTGTAGTAAAACATACGCTAAACTATAATCAACATATTAACATTCCATAAATAATTATTTTTTGTCATATATAGACATTAATATATTTTTTAATGGTACATTAATTAATCCAATAAGAAATATTAATAAAATAGATATTTTTTTAATGTTATCAATTAACCAAGTAGTATATAAAGATTCTAAACCAATTTACATGAAATAGAGAGGCGGCTTCTAATCTAAGGACTTCAATGGAGAAACTCAAAAAAAATTGATTTTGTGAAGGGGGTAGACATGGTAGAAAGATATTAGGAGGCATACCTTTCCTTAATTACTTGGTTTGTTTTGAATGGTGCGTAAGTATTGGTCAGTCGAGCGGGAGACTGCTGAAATCCATTCTTGCTGATGGTTCCGATAGGTCTTGGAGGCTACTACGTCAGCCCAAGTCCGAGAAGGAGGTTGCAGGGAGGAGTAATAGAGATTTTCAGAATTTTCTTCTCAAGTAGGAAGAATGTTAGGTGATAAAAAAAACCGTTGTTACATAAGATATTGAGAGGAATAGAGAAAAAAAAAGATAAGAAGATTGTGTATCCCAAAAAATAGGAATAGGTGGTTATGGTAATTTAAAATTTAAAAATAATTGATTTTAAATGACATTTTTATCCTTAAATAAATATAATGTCATATCTCATAATATAGGTAAACTATATAATCCAAATGTCCCTGATATTTGGATTATATAATAGTATAGATTGCAATTAATGTTGTTAGTCCAAAATAAGTTAGAACAACGGGAAACCATGATGGCAAAGACTATATAAAGAACTAGCAAGAGATAAACTAACATGATATGAACTAGCACTAGCAAGATATGAACTAGCAGAATGTAACTAGCAAGGTATGAACTAACGAGATATGAACTGGCAAAATGTAAACTAGCAAGATGTAAACTAACAAGATATGAACTAACAAGATAATGGACTAGATAAAGGAAAATAGGAACAACTATGTGTGTGTGAAATACCTTTTAATACGTGAACGGCTGGGCTAATACGGCACATCATACAATGGCTATCAACAATAATACGGTACGACTAACTCATACGTGGGGTGTATGACTTAGCTATCCACAATCAAAATATTTGGGTTTGTTCACGTACTTACCGAGTATTTTCCCTTCCGACTCTCTAACAATCAATAATGGTCAATGATACACTAATAATGATACAATAACTACGGTGTCACAATCGTGTCTCAATGAAATATCAAGCAATATCTCAACGGGATATCGGACAAGAAAATGATAGAAAAAACATTATAATGAACTAAAACATATGTGATATTGTAGTTGCCTGAATCCTTGCACAAACCGTAGTCACAAGTCAAGGATGAGGGGAATTCCGATCTAGAAGCTGTCAACCTATAACACATATCGCACCACGAACCGTGCACGAAAACCACAAATCGATTCTAATGTTCTAGTTCTAAATTTATGGAATAGTGGCTAGTTGGGTTACTAATCTAATGATAATTAATTTTGGAATAAATTACTTAAAAACAGCATTTAACCTAATAATAATCTAAATATAATATAAACATGCAAGTTTGGCCATCAAAAGTTATGTTTCCAATTTTTAGAAACCATGGCACGCAAATCGAGGCATGCCATTGACTATCTAGTCAAATGCTGTGAACTCTAGATTTTGAAACTTCATCTTGGTACATTTCAGCGTTACGAGTGCACTGGAATCAACCGTGCCACAAAATCACGCTTTGGTCAAAAGATATCGCCGTTACGGCTAATCGTGACCGAAACAGTGATCAACCAATCAATTCTGAGTTCAACGGAATAACGAAAATACTAGATGAACTAAATAATTTCTGGGAAAAATATATGTCGTAGAGATCTGTGTTAGCTTTCCGAAACTTTAAACGGTTCGTGATTTTGATTTTCGGTCCTCCCGGAATCTCGAAAACACCGAAACGTGTCAAGTCTCGGACAACCGACACTCTACGGATTTTACAGAAATTTAGGGAGAATGTATACGAAAATAAATTGCATATTCGGAAAGCTTACCTCGATACGAATCAAAAAAAAAAAAAATGGCGCACGAAAAGCACATCGGAGTTGACGGCAATCACTTCGGGAAGTCGGGGAATCACCGGGATCAAATCTTCTCAAAATCGGCCAAAGTAATTAGGGTTTGTGAATATACATGCAAATATATAGGAGAGAGAGAGGCGGTTACTATAGCGGGCGCCGACAGGTGGGCCCCCGTGCGTGGATGACTGGATAATTATTTATTTAATTCAGAAAATTATTTAAAAATCATTTTAAGTCCAAATAAATCAAAATAAATTACAGAAAAATTCAAAAAAATTCTAAAATATTCTAGAAAATATTTCTAAGTGTCTAGAATCTAAATAAAATATTTTAAAACAAAATGTCATTGTGTGACCTCACAGTAAATTCCTAAAGCCTATAAAATATAATTTCTATGGGTTTTAATTATATAAAAATTCCCAAAAATTCTAAAATAATCCAAAAAAATTCTAAAATATTCTAGAAAATATTTACAGTCATTTAGAGCCCAAATAAAAATATTTGGTCCAAAAATACCCCCGTATGACCTTACAGTAAATCCTGAAAGTCCTTAAAAATAATAAAACCTTAAATATTAAATACCTAAAAATATCCAAAAATTGTAAAAAAAATAAAGTAGCTAAATAATACATATATAATCTATCTAGAGGTCATATGACCTTAATATAGTCAAAGCCCACCTACAAGCTTTGGCATGACTCCCAATGACCATAAAATTAATCATAAACAAATAAAATTAAAAAAATAAAAATTTGGGAAGTGGGCTTACAATAGCACACCATAGTGTTGGCGCATGGCTTCTGTGGGCGCATAAGAATGCTCACAGAAGCATGTTGCCTTAGGCGCAGGCGCCCAGGCAGAAGATAAGTCTGAGCATCGCAAATTAACGCTCGAGACTTTGTTTTTGAGGCGTGGCCTCACCCAGAATCGGATCCTGGACTGGTGAGGAGCTGCCGTAGGAGGAGAGACACTCGTTGCAGCTCCCTTACCCTTCGCAGATCTCTTAGAGACCTTGGGAGACATGGTTCGTAAAGAAAGAAGATGAAGAGTCTTTTGAAAGTTCTAAAGAAAAATGAGAATAATGAACTTTCTCTCTCTTTCAAAGCCTATTTATAGGCATGGGTCATTTCCTATGCGCCCACTATTCCTATGCGCCTATGCGCCCATTGCGCGCTATGCACCCACCATCGCTTATGCGCCCACGTGAAGACCCAGCCTCTTGCACACTATGCGACTGCCATTTGCTGACATGGACAATGTATGAAGGATGTACCTCTTCAAATTCTACCCCGATGAATCTGTCAGTTCAAATTTTTGAAGAAGATCTCAACAGCCATCTCTCTGATAGGCTGGCCAAACTCTATGCGCCCAAAGAGAGAGTCGTGCTATGCGCCCACTTCATCACAAGAAGACGGTCCATGCTTTTTCTAAAGTATTTCGAACTCGTTCAAGTATCAAAAACTTTGAAGGGGGTCTTGTAGAAGCATAAAAATTTTAACAGACTGGACATATGCGCCCAAGTCACCAATGAGCCTTATGCGTCCAAGTTACTAATGAGCCTTATGCGCCCAAAGCTTCCAGCAAGGTCATATGCGCCCATGCTCCAGTGAGGTCATATGCCCATGCCCCCAAGACAAGCTCCTCCAGAAGGGGGCGTATAGCCCTGTTTCAGGCTATGCGCCCGAGCCAGAACAACCCCTGACTCGGTCAAAGCCACGATCAAAACGTGCACCGAAGCATTCGGCCATGTCAGTCTCCACGAACAGTCGTGCACTGAAGCATGCGGCCACGTCAGCACCATGATCAACCCATGACCATACAGCCTGCATGTGCCTACATCCTGTGCGCCCAAAGCAGGACCATGCGCCCATATGAAAACTAGTGTGTTTCCTCATGTGGGCGCATAACATCATTCCAACTCAAGAACGACTATAAAAAGGGGTCCCATCCCTCTTCAAAATACAGAACGGATAGCATTTTCAAGAGCCAAATTACTGTACTTCTTGCCAGTGAGCCGAGAGTTAGCAATTTTTTTAGGTTTTCTTCCACTTTTGTAATCGGAGTGTCAACAGAGTAAAGGAGCAACTGCCGCTCGATCTCCATCGTCCCATTCCCCAGAATTCTTTTTTGTACTCGGGGATCCTCAGTGCAGGATCTCTCAGGCGTACTCGATTTGTGATGCCTTGCGCCAATAAAGAAAAGACAGTATTTCTTCTTCTTTATGTGTGTGTCCACAAATATTTTTCTCGGGTACAACAATTTTCTTAAAATAATTATTTAAACTATAGGTAGATATATAAACATATATATAGGACTATAAGGATATGTAGATATTTATATATATAAATAAGTTATATGTACTGTATATAAAAAATATAAAAAATGTAGCAGTATCATAATTCCGTAGGAACAGTGATCCCAAAGGGCCGGACCCCAAAACCCCAACCCGATTAAAATACAGAGCAGTTGTGTATATATATACACAATGAGAAGGAACAACCCTAACTCATAACTCAATCGATGTAGCCATCCACGACCCAGGCGATCCTCCCCGTGCGTGCCTCCCGCGATGGCTGTCGGCTGACCACGGGCATGGCAGCACTGGCAACACCAGCCGCATACACACAGAGGCTTGCTCTGTTCTCACAGTCACAAGGTACCTTCCTTCATTAATCTGTTTCTGTTTATATATTCAACAAAATTTGATTCCGTAAAATTCTGTAGGAAGTCTATATTACCATCTAGAAACCCTAGTTTTTAGGTTTCAAAATGGAGAACCCATCAATCCAAAAATTCGACACAAAGTCGAAGAAAAACCACCCCAAAATAGGACAGGGGAATGATCCAGGTACCCCTGTTTGTGGACTATTTTCCGTCAATCTAGTTGATTTTTGTCAAAAATTTTTAAAAGAACTTTTAGACCACATGAAGCACTTCAAACCCTTTCTTTTATTTTAACTTTTTATTTACTGTTTGTAAAGATTTTTGATCCGAAAGTTTGTGAAAAACATTTTTTGAAAACAAAATTTTGAAAAAAAATTTGATACGACGTACGTCCCGACAAATTGTACGACATAGTCACAAACCAAAAGCATCGAAAGGTGCATATCGACTTTACGGACGTGTGGGCTTTGACGGAATTCAAATTGGTTGCGTGTGTGCGACGAATTGGATGCGTATCCGTCAAAATTTGCCGTATCGACCTCTTTGCAAATTCTCCAATTACTTTGTGCACATTCGTCAAATCGAAACGAAACTTGTGCCAACAGGAGCGTATCATTTTTCTGCTCCTGTATGCCAAGTTTGGTCCAATTCTGAGAAGGTCGACCGGAATACCTATTTGGCGGGCCCGCGACCCGATCCAACGGGCAAAATTGTATACGGCCCGTCGGATTCCAACTTAGAGACCATAGACATTGGCACACATTTTGGTACAAAACAGGTCCAACGACGGACATCATTTTGACCAAATTTTTTGATTTTGCCTATGTTCCAGAATTGGACTTTTGGATAGGCATTTCTTAGATATATTTTTTACATCGGGAATGTTCTTGATGTTTGTTTTAGCATTCGAAGCCGTTCGTATAATTTGAGATATTGCTGACGTGATTGATTACTTAGAACTGCTATAATCGCACTGCCAGGCAAGATACCTTGCCACCTTACTCTATGATTTACTTATTATTAATTTCAATTATTTATATTTAGCATTACTTATCCACTGTTAGTATTATAGCACTTTGCGTCCAAGTCACACTTAGGTGCAAGCGACTGTATTAGTCATTTTACTTGTTTTGTTCTATTTTCTTATATTGACTTAGACTAGTGAACACCCATTGGTGATGAGGTATTAGTATATCTCATACGGCCTTGACACATGCCTTATTACATGTTGTGAGTCACATGTAGGATGCGTACTCGCGTAGTCGGCCGGCCACCGATACGTATGAGGCGTACGACGGTTAGGAGTAACTGCCAATAGAATTGCATGCTAGTGGACTTGGCAATTACTAGAGGTTCCTATAGGACATGGATGTGACCTTACTAGGCATTGGATGGAAAGGATAGTTCCTTAACGTATGGACCACGTATGCACTTCCCTATTCCTGATCCTGCTGTGCTCTGACATTCGAGGAATGTTATGCTTTGAGGTCCCTGGTATCCTGGTGGGATCATACCTGAGTTACCTGTACCTGTAGCCAGAGTGCCCATGCATTGAAGGTTTATTCTTAACTGCAATATCATTATAGAACTAGTAGGCACCCTATTGCATGCATCCCCTTTCACTCTCTATTATATATCACAGTTTATATGGCATGATATTTTCTTGTATCTTGTTACGTCCCTCTGAGGACCTGGTTATCTCTCCAGGTGTGTGCTTTTCATGATGCTTCGTACGTGCTCTGGCCCTGATCGTGGTCTTCCCTTCCCTTCGAAGATGATTACTCATCTTGCCATCTTTATCGATCAAATTCTTGTATATTTTCTCATTTAAATTAGTTGGTAATGGATTTGTCTCCGCCCAACTACTTGTACAAATAATAAATTCATAGTGATCATATTATTATTCTTTATTTTTGTGGATGAGATATAGTTATCATGGTTTACTGTATTTTATAGCTTATGTATAAATACGAGGATTCTATATATTGGAATATACTTTATATGTATATAGCTGACATGTCTACGTACTTAGTCCTAAGTATTTTGGGACTGGGGCATTCCAGTCATAATCGGCGAGGTGTAGCCTAACCCATGCTTTGTTCTGTTGTAATATTGTAGCGACTTTCCTTTTAGAGCAAGTATACGAATAGGAGTTCGTATTCCCCTACCACCAATGAGGCCAGTTTCAAAGTTGTAACCCATCTTTTGGATGATGTTCTTCGATTATTGACTATAACGACGTAGTTGAAGTCTCCTAATATTGTCATTTTCAACATCACTATTGGATGAAGCCTTTTGATTCAATCCTTTGCTGAAGAGAATAAGATGTTCATCTTTTTTCTGGAAGGGAACTAGAAAGAATGAGTCTTGTACTGATTCCAGTGATACTTCGTCTTGAAGAGGTTGAACTGCCCCTAATGTAAGGGGTTCAAAGTTATCTAGGATTTTTAGATAACATCGAATATAATACTTGACATCGATATACTGCAAATGAGATGCTACTTTATTGATAACTATATCATCATTTACAATAGTGCTCTTGATCTTAGCAGATGGCTTGCTAAGATTGATAACAAGAGGAGGGGAAGGAGAAGGTTTGTTACGACGAAGGTCAATAACAAGAGGCTCAGATGAGGTGAGCTCCCTATGCTTCATCTTTTCAGCAAGAGGGTGCTTAATAGAAAGGGAAAGATTGATGGTCAACGTCTGAGAAGACAAAGGACGAGAAGTGCGTCCTTTGACCGGAATTACCAGGATATCATCTAGATTCTTTTTACGTTCTTCTTCGGTGTCCATGGCCAGTACCACTTTCATGGACTATTCTTTGTACAATTTGGAGTTCGTAAAATATGCTTCGATGCCTCGAAAGGGTTTAAGATTAGCCACTTCCTTTCGGAATTCTCTATTGTCATCAACATACTTCAAGCACTAATAGAGAATAGATGTCACGATGTTATGTTCATGCAACCACGGTCTTCCCACAAGACGTTGTAGGAGACGTGATTGACAATCATATAGAAAGTGACCTTCGTGCGGAGATTGCCTATTTGGACTTTAGGCGAATCTTTCACAATGGTTCCCTTCTCCCAAAATTGAACCCCTAAATAGTCTTGATTGTTGCAGAAAGATTATGGACTAGGATCTTCAGCGCATCCAATAGAGTCTTTGGCATAATGCTGAGTGCAGATCCTGGGTCGACTAGAATTCAATCAATCTTTATGGTATCGACATATCCCATATTGTAAAGAGGTCGGTCATGTCGATTTTCTTCCAGGAGCATATCATCTTGAGTGAAGGTGATATTGGGGATCAGCTCTATCACGCTATGACAGTGGGAGCATGCCATCGATTCCTCGTCTGGTTTCTTAAGATGGACCAGACAAGCGTCTGCTTGCACTAAAGCTTTACTTAACGTCTTTCGGGTTTCCTTTAAGAGACACAGGAGTTCGAAAATCGATAACCTTGCCAGAGTGTTAGCCAGTTGAGCCAATATGTCAAAGTTATACAGCTTTTCAAGTCCAAGAGGTAAAGTTTTCTTCAATATTTTATTGAAGCAAATTGGCTGTTTACCTTTGTCAGTCGTTAATATTGGTTTGGGAGGAACTGGTTCCGCTTAAGGCAATAACGTTGAAGGATCATTGACCACAGGTGGAGAAGATGCTAAAGGGGCATTAGAGATTGGAGGGGGAGTAGCTGCATTCTCTTGTCAATCTGGATAGTCTCTAAGATAGAGGCTCCCAGATCGGGTACTGGTCATGGCTTCTTCCTTCGGTACTGGTGCAAAGGACACCATGCTAAAGTTCTTTATCCTAGTCTTTCCTCTGGAAGTCTTCTTTTGAAGACAAGACGGATTTATCTAGAATTCCAGTCCAACCCGGGACTGATTGTGTTAAAGACGTAGGGAAAGGGGTATAGGAGACCTTTTACCATCATTTAAGCTAGGGGCTTTATGTAGATCATATCCCATCTTTGTCATTAGTTCGTGGGACTGTTGACCGTAAAGATGGAATGCTGGCCGGTAATTAATTTTCGGCTTTGGTGTCACTGCTTCAGCAGAAGAAGGCGAAGCTACCGCTCAGATAAAGGTAGCATCCAAAGGTGGAAAATGATCACCCAGTGATGTTATATGACACGACTTGTATTTGGTCGTCTTTCTTGACTTCGTAGGGGAAACAGGTGTCTTTGAGTCAAAGCCAGCAACCAAATTTGGGTGAATCCACATGATCTTTCCTTTATCGGTTGACAAGGGCACGAGACCATCACTTCGTGCTGGTGGAAGGTTGACGATCTCTATAGTAGCTTCTGGAATGGGGATGACTCCATCCTGCACAAGTTGAGCAGAAAAGTCGCCAAATTGCAAAGAAACGACATTGGCAGTCACCGTTTTTTCATCTTGCTAAAGGATAATTGCCTTAGCGTTGATCAGTTCCTGGATCTTCCTTTTAAGTACGTAGCATGTCCTAGTCGGATGTCCCAAGAACCTGTAATAGATACAGTATTTAGGATTGTCAGTCTTAACTACTTCATCTAGCCATTTTGGTTCGGGCAGTTGAAGTTTGTTGCTCTTGATTAGACAATCGAATATGCTCATGATGTCGTCCTCGTCAAAGGAATATTCCTTCTTAGGATGTGGTGCTCTCTGTGGGGGTGTCGTCGTGGTAGGTGTTGACTGACCCACATTGATGGCTAAAGCTTCTTTGCCTTTCACGTTGATAGCTAAAGCTTCTTTTCCTTTGCGGTTGTTCTGACGACCGCCACTGTTGGTTGCAGAATGTTCATCTTTTTCAATATTAGGCATCTGGATGCCTAGTTGTTTAAATTTGTCAACACTACCTTCAGCTGCCCTGGCATTTATTATGAAGGAGGCCCAGTCTTGGAATTGCTTGGGTCTAGTATATATGCTGATTATAGGTAACAAGTTTGATTTGCATGTATCTATAGTCAGTACATCTGGAGTACCCAGAGGTATTTTGAGTGTCTCACGACGGAAGCGCTTGATGAAACGTTCAACATTTTTATTAGGTCGTTGTTTCATTTTGATGAGAGCCAACATAGTCATGTCGCTTATTCCCTCATAGAATCGTTCTAAGAATATTTGCTTGAATCCTGCAAAAGATGTTATGCAACCATCTAGCAAACTACGATACCAGTCATAGGCCATACCCGCCAAGCACCCGATGAATACTCTAGCGAGTAGAGCATCGTTCGGTTGGAGTTGATCAGTCATTACCTCGAAGTGATTGAGATATTGACTTGGAGATGAGCTGCCATCAAACAACATGATGGTTGGTGGCTTGTACTTAGGTGGAAACAAAACTTCTTTCCACTCTACAAGGTAGGATTGTTTGATCCCTAGCTTCTGCAGACCGTCCTTCTGCTTGAAGGCTTTAAACTGGTTACACGAAAGCTTTATTGCCTCTAGGGGATCTCCCGAGACTTGGGGAGTAGTAGACTAATTTTATGTGTTAGGAGGTAGAACTGTATGATAAGTATTACCTCCAGCACCAGACTGACTTGGAGTAACATGGGCGGGCATGGTAGCATTATGGGGAGGTTGCACTCCCAGACCAGTATTGACAGTAGCAGATGCTGCTACGTGTTCTTGGGTTGGAATTAGATTCGCAACCGGTGGAACAGTATGTTGTGCTACAATCACAGCATGCATACTTGCAACCATTTCAGCCATGGTTTTCAAGTTAGTCTCTAATGCAGCAATCCTATATTCTTGACTGCAGAGCTGGATGCATCTAGTTTTTTATTAGTGACATAGGTAGTCACTCCTCTGGCTATCGATGATGAGCTGGTGGAAAAGATAGTCCGCTCAGAGTTCTTACTATCGGCATCGAAGTCATGTAGGGAACTACCCCTAGAATAAGGAGTGGGAAGATTCCTTTAATCGAGAAAATCTCGGTCAGAGTCAGGAAGATTTTTTGACTGATTATTTCTCGGTTAGAAAAAAGATTCCTTTGACCGACTTTCTTGGTCGGAAGGATGATTCCTTTTATCGATTGTTTCTTGGTTGGAATCAAGAGGATTTCTTTGACATTGGACATCTCCAAGACTAGAAGAGAGAAGATTCCTTTGACCGAGTAGGTCTCAGCCTCTTGATCTTGTATTCTGGTTGACCCCTTTATCGGAGTCACGGATACGATCAAGGTATTATTGACTAGGATTGCGGAAAACATTAAGTCTTGAACATTTTCTACCCCAATACTTTGGGACGTTATGTTGACCGAAGCGTATTGCAATTCATCTTCGTCCACCATAATGAGTTTAGGAGTCCGAGTGTAGTTCAAACGGTCGAAGATAGACCATTTTGCTAATTAACAGCAACATTTGATCACTACTTCATGGTGATGATTACAGTGATGTTCCTGATGTGGAGTTATAGGTGGACAAGATCGTCCTGCGATCTTCCGTTTTTGTACAAGAAGTTCGCGGAGATCGATTACAATGACAAGATAAAGAGAAGTCGGAGGTACATATTCCTTGATGATGTTAGGAACATGATTTCGGTTCTTGAGATGCTTTGTTCTATGTGTACACAGAGAAGTACTGAGCTCATTAGCATAGGTGAAAGGATTCTCGATTTGAGAAACTCTCTCTGTGCGCAACTTAGTAGGTGGCGCAGATTGCTCTTGATGCAGGCTTGATGGTGTTCTGTGCTGGTTCAGGTAAGTGCACATGTCAGGGTTCTGCACCATATGGCTGTCTGTCTGAGACACCCTCAGTTTACCTTATTTAGTTCTTAAAATATGCAGGGTAGGAAGATCCTGGCTCTGGCTAGATTGGCGCTGGGCATGAGGAGTAGTCAGGACTGCGTACATTATTCCAGCACTTTTGGTTTGGCACAGATGAACAACAAGAAATAGACTTCGAGCAGAGTCTAGTTGCTTAGCATTGATTTGATTGTTTCTGCCAAGAGAAATTGACTTTCTACTCAGAAGCATTTTTGTATTGATTGGCACAGAGGCACAATCAGATGCATTTTCCACCGAGTCCAGGACTGGGGAAGGATAAGGAGAGACCATAGGACGCTTTCCTTTATTTTGCATAGGGGCAGTGATATATAACTTCTCTACCAAGTTTAGAACTAGGGAGGAATAAGGATTGGCCATAGGGCATTTTCTTTTGTTCTGCGCCAGGGCAGTGGTTGGTGCACTCTCTACCAATTTTGGAACTGAAGAGGAAGAGGGAGTATCCATAGGGCGATGTCCCTTAATTGGCGCCAGGGTCATGACTGGGCACCCCCTACCAATTTCAGAATTGGCGAGGAAGAGGAAGTGGCCATGTAGTGCTGTCCCTTGATTGGCGCCAGGGTAGTGGTTGGAGCACTCTCTACCAATTTCAGAATTGGTGAGAAAGAGGAAGCAGCTACAGAGCTTTTCTCCGATCTTGGCACAAAAGTTGTGATTGGTGCACTGGAGGACTTTGGAGTCCAAAGAGCGCACGCCCTATTATTGGCAGCAATAGTGGTGGCACACTTGGTACCCCTGTGCCAATCATGGCTTCGTAGGTAGTTTGGTCGACTTTCACGACCAGAGTCTTCTGCATCGTGCCGATCGATGTAACATCGAATTGAGTTGTCACTTTCTCGTCGGAGGAGAAAGTCGTCCCCAGCAGGGTCTCCATTTTGTTTTCAAAAATAAAAAGTTGTTTGATTATAAACTGAGAAGAGTGTGTACAAGAGTACAAGTTGATTTCTGGAGAAGTACAACTGTAGGAATCTGATCAGAAGACGATCACTTTATCCCTTAGACGATGCAATGTCAAAAAAGAAAGCCTTTGAAGAGTGCTGCAGTAAGTGCTCAGGAGATTATGATTATTACCGATACTTGTGAAGTGATTTGAAACTCTATTTATAGAGTTTAGAGATAAATGTTAAGTAGTTATCTTGATTGGCGCATACTGTAATTGGCGCACCATTTACCCAGTCGTGCGAATGGTTGGTTTATCAGCTTGGATGCGTAGCATTCTATGATGGACATGCGCTTGGTCGTGGGCAGTGTCACGTATATGTTCTTCGAGATTAGTGGCATACGTATCATATCATCTAACTGCTTCTGGATGATTTGATCGAATAGCGCCAACTGTTGGGTGGCGCTAGGCGCTAATTGTTGTTTTAGTGTATTTCTGAATGATTATCTAGCGCCAACTGCAAATAGCGCAAGACAACTATTTGATCATTATGACAAATCTGACGTATTTGACATAATCACCTCGAGCGTCGCGCGCTCGGGATTCAAACAAATTTTTCTCGACTAACGTGCTGTCAGTCATAATGAAAACTGTTTTAGCTTCTCGAGGAAGCTTGCCACGTGTCAGCCAGCACCACTTGAAGTCCAACGCCAATTAATGTCATGTGCCATCTGTTGTCTGGCGCCATTTGACTATTTAAGTGCTGGCTCCAATTATGAGTAGCACATGATGATGTTCATACTTTTTAAGCTTCTACAAATGTCACAAAAAATAAACTACATAAATCAAGAAAAATCCTTTAAACTATCTCGTCCTCCTACAAAGGTAAGTCTCCGGACTCAGCTCCTAACACGTAAACCTCAGGGTAAACCTCCTCGTCTATACCTAGGAAATGACCAGGTCCTCAGGGGACATAACAAGGTATAAAAAAATATGCCAATGTAACAGTAATATTAAACATAACTACTAATGGGTAACCATCATAACCATCTAAGTGATATGCATGTGAGAACACATTCCAGATATCAGGCTTCAGCCATTAAGGCTCACAAGCTCCCCAGCATGCTATCCCCCAAGGCTCCATATCATAGGTCGAAGGGCATACGAGTGAATATGTAATCCCCCAAAAGTTTGGAGGATTTTTTTTATTTAATTATTTCTTAAATACATTGATATGAATTATTTTGTTATAAATATAGTATTAGTCATGCCTAGTTTTTGATAAGCACACTAACTAGACAACATGCACGGCTAGTGTAGTCAAGTGCCTAGACTAGCACTTTTGCTATAGGCATCACTAGATTCATGAATTCGAATATTATGTTCAGTAAGTTAATCAAATCAAATCTTGGTTATCTTTTAAATATTTATTTATTTACTTATTTATCTATTTATTTATTTAGTTAGTTTTCTCTGAAAAGATTTGAAAATTTAATATTGTTTGTAATAATAATATGAGAAGTAATGTGTGCTCTCCTGTTTTATTATAAACTTATTAATTGTGTTGTTGATGATGTTTTGTTATTTTATTATTAGTACTAGTTTTATTATTATTTCTATCAATAATATTATTATTAAATATGATTTTTGGTTATCTTGTTAAATCAATTAGAAATTGGTCATATGTAAATATATAGAGATTATGTATTTTCTACAATAATTAAGCATATTTCACATGTTACAAATAGAAAATTATATTTTTATATAAATATTTAGAAATTTACTTCAGAAATTTATTTAGAAATTTTTAGGAATTTTTCAAGGAATTTTTAGTATTTTAAGAATTATTTATAAAAAAAGAAAAAAAGAAATAGTTGAAAACAAAAGGAAAAAAAAGAGTTAGGTTACTGTTCCTTGCGGAACAGTAACGCCAGAACCGCGAAGGCCTGAGGCCTTCCATCAAACTCAACCCGAGACTTTAGCATATATAGGAATGAGCAAAAAAAACCTAGTAGACAACTCCCAAACCCGAACTCATCATCATCGCCGCCCCCAGGACGACCCAGCCCCGCGCGCAGCTCCTCCGCGGTGGCCGCCGGCCAGGACATCGCCGGCAAGGCGCGAGAAGCCGCAGTGATGCAGTAACGGTAACCACAGCATTGGTTGCAGCAAACAGGTATGCCCTGTTCTCCTACCTTTTCCTCACTCGTTGATTAATCGTTTGGCGAACTACGAAATCCTACACGTAGACCTATTGACCCTCTTCAAACCTCATCAAATAAAATTTATTAAAACCTAGTAGATGGCTCAAAACTTCAAAGTGAAGTTGCCCTAAAAATTATCGAAAATAGAACATTTCGAAATTTTTAAACCCTATATTGGAAGGAAGTTACTTGTCGATCCTTTGACCTTTTAGAAAATTTGGTTAAACAGAGTTATTAACAACCTAAACGAGATGGATACCCCACGGATAGTTTAAATTTTTATGGATAAAATCATTGGTAATTCAGTTTCAAACCGGGTGACGTGGTCGCACACTATACGCACCGAAAGACGCGTATGGATGTTGCCGACGTATGGGAACAAACGAAACTCAATTTTGTTGCGTGAAGAAATCAGTACGTATCCGTCGAGATACCCCTGTATCAACCTTTACAAACTTAGCCATAACTTTGTGCATGTTTATCGTATCGAGATGAAACTTACGCCATCAGGACCGTATCATTTTTATGGTCCAGTATGCCAAGTTTGGTCTGATTCTGAGAAGGTCGATCGGGACGCCTATTTGGCGGGCCTATGACCCGCTCCAACAGGCAAATTTATGTACGGCCCACCAAAATTTAACTTTGGATATATGGTTGGGTTCGTCTCCTCAAACCGGATCCGTAGACATATAGTTTGACGACTTTAGAAATCGTAGGTACTGCACGCTTTTCGGTACAAAATAGGTCCAACGGCGAACATCGTCTTGACCCAAAATTATGATTTTGCCCCTGTTACAGAATAGGACATTTGGACAGGCATTTCCTAGACATATCTTTTATACCAAACACATTCTTGATGTTTGTTTCAGCATCTGGAGCTCTCTGTGGATTTTGACTTTCGTGCTGATGATTCTGACTGTCGGATTTTGCTACATCTCGCACAACCCTCAGGCAAGATACCTTGCCTTATTTACTGTTTATAATTAGTTGCATGTTCTTTATTTTACTACATATCTATTTTCTGTTTATTTTCAGTTCGATCCATGACTTGCTATTTATAGTTACTTTATTTTGCTTTTAATTATTATTCTTGCTTGTATTTTAATATGAATGTGGACCTAGTCTTAGCGGACTACCTTTTGTTAGTAACTCTTGGGAGGGTAAAGATAGTTAGATGTATGGGCTACCCAAATCCAAAAGCTGTAGTAACTGTGTATTACGGTAGTCATCTCACGACGGTCACTAGCCTCTTGCTATGTGGACTGATGGGTCACGTGGACGGCTAGCGTTAAGTTATGTTGGCTGATAGTATTGATAGTTGACGTGTGTGTGTTGTGAGTTAGTCTTGGGGGAGGCAGCCTTCACCTTCCCATACATTGAGATGTCTTCTAAATTGTATACTAGATTGCTTATGTGACCTTAGTTAATGTCATGTCACACTTCGTTCTAGTCATGGCACGGGGCAATGTCACATCACAGAATAGTACGCTACCCCTTGTCCTTGTTTGGTTGTTGGGGTAGTCTACTATTTTGATGATGGGATATTGGGCCATGTTATGGTTGGGACACTTTACTTTTACTTTGTGACGTTATGACATAATTTATATTCAGTATTTATGGCATGTTCTTCCTGTATCTTGTTATGTCCCTCTGAGGACCTGGTGATCTCTCCAGGTGTGTGCCTTTGTGATATTTCACAGGTGCTCTAGCCAAGGCCATGTTTTACTCTCTTCCTCCGAGGTGATTGCACTTGGATCGCCATCGCATCGCTCGAAGAATTCATTTTTATGTATTTCTTCTCTTTTTAGTTGGTAGTGGATTTGTCTCCGCCCAACGGTTGTAAATGATAATTCACGAGTTGATTTATAAATTCTTCCTTCTTTATTTGTGGATGAGAAGAGTATCGTGGTTTACTGCATTTACAGCTTATGTATACATACGATAGTTCCATATATTGGAGTTCACTTCGTATGTATGCAGCTGGCATGTCTACGTACCTAGTCCTACGTATTTGGTACTGGAACGTTACATGTTTTTATGGTGGCCAATGCAGGTCAAGATAAATTATTTGGTTACTTTACAGTACCAAGCAAGCCTACGTATAGGATTAAAGTATAGGATCTCATCCACATACTTGACCTTCTTCCTCGATTCTATTTTGACTTAATTTGTATCTTGCTTGAATCCTTCTACCGTAAAACTAATCTTTCATTCGTGCTTGATAATAGTTAGAAGAATGACTTGTAGGCCTCATTGATTCATTTATACTATTAGCTAAACTCTTATAAGTTAGGCAGAATACCTCATGACCTAGTATTCCCTTCGCCCTCATGACCCATAGTAGAGGATACTACTTGGATTGCCTAGATTAAAAATCTTTAGAGGACCATACCTTATCTTATCGACCAAAGCCTTAAACAAGAAGACAGTAGGATGACTGTATAATCATAAACACCGGATGAATTTAGATTAATAAAGAACTTGAATTATTTGTATTTCTTTTCATCATTATCCCGCGTACTCATACTTTACAATCTTGACCAATACTGCTATTATAGTCTAGTTTTGCAAGCTTACCCTTTTATCGAGCTTGTTTCAAGACATATGTTATTTGGGCATGTCCCCTAACATATTGTCTAGTCAGAACCGATGCATGATGATCTGATCAACCTAGTGCACTTGGTTCGCTCTTCGTATGATTACTCTTCGTAGATTGAGATAGAGTTAAACTTGTCCTTTAGGGTCTCATCCACAACGATATTGACAAAACTTCCCCCTTGAACTATTCAATCACATTTGAAAACCATATTTACAAATCGTTCCTATCTCCCTCGAACTCTTATTATTTTTCGTTACCTATTCCGAAAAACAAACACTCGTGGACATGAAGTATTCTTCTATGGCCCTGAAGGCTATACATACACAATCACTTTCCATCTATTCGACATCGAAGAACTAACTCCAAACTTGATTCACATCTACTGTATCAAAATTTCTATTATGTCATCTAGCATTCTCTAATAATCAAGAGTCGTGGTGCAATGTCATGACTTTGAAATTTTTATTTTTCTAACCTTATTACTCCTAAACCTTATCTTAGTTTTATAGATTATAAATTATAAGCCTCCTAAAGTTTAGAAATTCATTAGGACTACCGATTAGTTTCTATTAGGATGATAAACTAGTACCTCTTGAACTCCCACTTTCTATTTAAATCATTTGACGTCCTCGATCGTGACATTGTTATTCAGAGCACGAGACCAACTGTTACCCTCCAACAAATTCCACATACAAGACCTAGAGGAGTCCACCTTCATTTAGGCATATCATGTTCCACTGAAACACGTCCCCTTGTACTCTATTTTTATGACACAACTTTCAGGTCAAAAAGGCTAGCTATAACCCTTACCGTAATACCGAAGTACTGTCCAACTGCAATTAGAGATCAAACCTTGACTCAAATCTTTTGACACAATATTGTTGTGATCTACTCGAAGCCCACTACGCACATGCCACTAGTGTGCCACTTATTGGAGTTCCCTTGTGCTACTTATACACAAAAGTAACAAAAGAACGCATTTTGGGCTTAAGGAACCTAGAACTCATCCAACCGACAATTAGCTCAACCAATTGAGTTGAAACCTATTCTATGTTTCCCTAACCTAGTAAGAATGGTTCAGATAGATTTTGGAATCTTGTACAGCCAATATAGATTAAAATTTAAGACTTGAACTAAACAAAGATTGGTTCCAATGGAACTGATAATTCATTGGTTTATAAGGTTTATTTTTATCCATATCATCTTGATACCTCACCATGACTTTGATATTTAGAACACAACACTAGCCATTTCCATCTAACTAATTTTACCATCATGAACTAAACGAGCCACTCTACACACATGACATACCTGTTCCACTCGAACATACCATCTTGTGCTTCATTTCAGCTACACTACACGTATGACCTATTTTTCCCTTAGAACAACCACATATTCCTATTTTCGTCCATTTGATATTAACCATGCAATTTTTGGCCCATTACCTCAAACGACAGAATACCTATGCCCCATGCAAGACGAAGAGTACCCTATATTGTAGAATAGATTATCAGTTTCGATTTCTAAAATAACTACCATATACATCTTCTCGAAAATCGATTTATGATGTGATGCACTTACTCTTCCTTCGCATTCAGCATCATTATATATTTTATTTTGTTTGTTAATTAAGTTTTATTTTAATTTCGAGGACAAAATTTTTATAAGTTGGGTAGGATGTAATCCCCCAAAAGTTTAGAGGATTTTTTTATTTAATTGTTTCTTAAATACATTGATATGAATTATTTTGTTATAGATATAGTATTAGTCATGCCTAGTTTTTGATAAGCACACTAACTAGACAATATGGGACGGCTAGTGTAGTCAAGTGCCTAGACTAGCACTTTTGCTATAGGCATCACTAGACTCATGAATTGTAATATTATGTTCAGTAAGTTTATCACATCACATCTTGGTTATCTTTTAAATATTTATTTATTTATTTACTTATTTATGTATTTATTTATTTAGTTAGTTTTCTCTGAAAAGATTTGAAAATTTAATATTGTTTGTAATATAATATGAGAAGCAATACGTGCTCGCCCTTTTTATTATAAACTTATTAATTGTGTTGTTGATGATGTTTTGTTATTTTATTATTAGTACTAGTTTCATTATTATTTCTATCGATAATATTATTATTAAATACGATTTTTGGTTATCTTGTTAAATCATTAGAAATTGGTCATATGTAAATATATAGAGATTGTGTATTTTCTACAATAAATAAGCATATTTCACATGTTACAAATAGGAAATTATATTTTTATATAAATATTTATAAATTTATTTTATAAATTTATTTAGAAATTTTTAGGAATTTTTCAAGGAATTTTTTGTACTTTAAGAATTATTTATAAAAAAAAGATAAAAAAAGAAATAGTTGAAAACAAAAGGAAAAAAAGAGTTAGGTTACTGCTCCTTGCGGAACAGTAACACCAGAACTGCGAAGGCCTGAGGCCTTCCTTCAAACTCAACTCGAGACTTTAGCATATATAAGAACGAGCAAAAAAAAAACCTAGCCGACAACTCCCAAACCCTAACTCATCATCATCGCCGCCCCAAGGCCGACCCAGCCCCGTGCGCAGCTCCTCTGCGGTGGCTGTCGGCCGGGACAGTGCCCGCAAGGCGCAAGAAGCCGCAGTGATGCAGCGACGGTAACCACAACAGTGGTAGCAGCGACCAAGTATGCCCTGTTCTCCTACCTTTTCCTCACTCGTTGATTGATCGTTTGGCGAACTACGAAATCCTACGCGTAGACCTATCGACCCTCTTCAAACCTCAACAAATAGAATTTATTAAAACCTAGTAGATGGCTCGAAACTTCAAAGCGAAGTTGCCCCAAAAATTGTCGAAAACAGAACATTTCGAGATTTTTAAGCCCTATATTGGAAGGCAGTCACATGTCGATCCTTTGACCTTTTAGAAAATTTGGTTAAACGGAGTTATTAACAACCTAAATGAGATGGACACCCCATGGATAGTTTAAATTTTCATGGATTAATTCATTGGTAATTCAGTTTCAAAATTTAGAAAAAATAGGTTTTAAAAATAGTAAAATTAACAATTCTCGTCCGATACGGCGTGCGCCCCGACAAACCGGGCGACATGGTCACACACTATATGCATCAAAAGACGCATATGGATGTTGCCAACGTGTGGAACCAGACGAAACTCGATTTCGTTGTGCGTGCGCGACGAAATTAGTGCGTATCCGTCGAGATACCCCCGTATCGACCTTTTACAAACTTAGCTATAACTTTGTGCACGTTTATCGTATCGAGATGAAACTTGCGCCATCAGGACGTATCGTTTTCTGGTCCTGTATGCCAAGTTTGGTCTGATTCTCAAAAGGTCGATCGGGACGCCGATTTGGCAGGCCCACGACCCGCTCCAACGGGTAAATTTGTGCATGGCCCACCGGAATCCAACTTTGGACATACGTTTGGGTTCGTCTCCTCAAACTAGATCCGTAGACATGTAGTTTGACGACTTTAGAGACAATAGGTACTGGCACGCTTTTTGGTGCAAAAGGGGTCCAACGACGAACATCGTTTTGACCCAGAATTATGATTTTGCCCCTGTTCCAGAATTGGACTTTTGGATAGGCGTTTCCTAGACATGTCATTTATACTAAACATGTTCTTGATGTTTGCTTCTGCATCCGGAGCTCTCTGTGGATTTTGACTTTCGTGCTGACGATTCTGACTGTCGAATTTTAATACATCTAGCACAACCCTCAGACAGGATACCTTGCCTTATTTACTGTTTTTAATTAGTTGCTTGTTCTTTATTTTATTGCATATTTATTTCCTATTTATTTTCAGTTGGATCCGTGACTTGTTGTTTATAGTTACTTTATTTTGCTTTCAATTATTATTCTTACTTGTATTTTAATATGCATGTGGACCTAGTCTTAGTAGACTACCTTTTATTAGTGACCCTTGGGAGGGTGAAGACAGTTAGATGTATGGGCTGCCCAAATTTGAAAGCCGTAGTAACTGCATATTACGGTAGTCGGGTCGCGACGGTCACTAGCCTCGAGCTATATGGATTGATGGGTCACATGGGCCACTAGCCTTGAGTTATGCCGGCTGATAGTATTGGTACTTAACCTGTGTATGTCGTTAGTTAGTCTTGGGGGAGTCAGCCTTCACCTGCCCATACATTGAGATGTCTTCTAAATTGTATACTAGATTGGTTAGGTGACCTTAGTTAATGTCATGTCACACTTCGTTCTAGTCACGGCTTGGGGCAATGACACATCGCAAAATAGTGAGCTACCCCTTGTCCTTGTTTGGTTGTAGGGGTAGTCTACTGTTTTGATGATGGGATATTGGGCCATGTTATGGTTGGGACACTTTACTTTTACTTTGTGACGTTATGACATAATTTATATTCAGTATTTATGGCATGTTCTTCCTGTATCTTGTTATGTCCCTCTGAGGACCTGGTGATCTCTCCAGGTGTGTGCCTTTGTGATGTTTCACAGGTGCTCTAGCCAAGGCCATGTTTTACTCTCTTCCTCCGAGGTGATTGCACTTGGATCGTCTTCGCATCGCTCGAAGAATTCATTTTTATGTATTTCTTCTCTTTTTAGTTGGTAGTGGATTTGTCTTCGCCCAACGGTTGTAAATGACAATTCATGAGTTGATTTATAAATTCTTCCTTCTTTATTTGTGGATGAGATTAGTATCATGGTTTACTATATTTTGCAGCTTATGTATATATACGATGGTTCCATATATTGGAGTTTACTTCGTATGTATGCAGCTGGCATGTCTACGTACCTAGTCCTACGTATTTGGGACTGGAGCGTTACAGAATAACCCTGAAGCTCTGCTACAGAGACGATAACACACGAGTAGGATAACCACCAAGTCCCAAACATGGAAACAATGTCATACGAGTAGGTAAATATAGCCTAATATGGTGGTAGTGTTCTCTCCACCCCATGGTCTAGTACTATTCAGCCAAGTCAAGTCAAGTAAATCTCAAGTACAAGCTTGTTTGCCATTAAAAAGTTGTGGAATGAACTTTTATATTTAATCACAAATAGAACAGAGTCAATGTAGGATATTGTTGGGATCCTAGGAGTACACTTTTATTTTTATCTGGGAACCTTGTCGATGGAGCAAGTGGTAATTCTTTAACTCCGTTGACGATCTGACGATGATCTCGAACTCTCTGAATGTCTGAGTTGCTCTGAAACGGGCAGGGACTTGAAGAGGATTGGAACTCTTACAAGTGCTCTGGATGCTGAAGTGGTTGAAAAAGTTAAAGAACTGAAGCTGAACCTGAAGAGGTTAGATGAAGGAATGATCCTTCTATTTATAGACATGCGATGCGTACATGGAGGTTTTGCACGTAGGGACGCCGCGTGTCTGACTTTGTTGGGTGCATGGACGATGTGCTGGGGAGCTGAAACTGAATCTGTTTGGACTGCACTGTTGGGCTTCGGAGGAGCTGAAATATGACAGTTGTTGAGATTTGGTTGTTGTCGAGATCTTGGGTGGTCGGCACCCATCCGTAGGCAGAATTGAGTCAAAGACATGCGATGCATGCCTATTACTCAAGGACCTTTGTAGGTTGATTTGAGTGGATGCGCCTAGGATCTGGCGCATAAGGAGACGGCTTCTAACAAGAGTAAGTCTGGGCGCATGGTGTAACCACCACTTTTCTAAAATGAGGGTAATTTTGAACTTTTGTAAAATTGATTATTAAATAATAGAATTTAACTCATGTTAATGATTTTTGGTGATTTTTAATTAATTAAACACTATTTAAATTAGTAAATTATGATTTTGGTGTTTTGCTAGTATAACCCTAGAGATTACTCGACCTAGAGACTAACCATGACCATGGGGACCTAATCATATGATTAGATTGACCTATTTTTAGCCTAAGGGTATTTTAGTCATTTTTGACTTTTGATAAAAATAAATTTTGATTAATTAATTTAGTGCTAATCTCTTTGTTAAGCCTTAACCTAGATGTTGCCCTAACCTAGATATTAGTCATGAGCCTAGATATTAGATTAGAAGCTTCATCATGACAAGGTTAGTAATATCTAGATATTAGTTTAAAGTAGGATATTTTTAAGAGTAGAAATTTTAGCTGTAGGCCTTACTAGAAAGGCTTGAATTATGCATGTAGATGCCTTTAAACCTTATGAAACTAAACCCTAACCCTAACCCTAGAATCAACCACTCATTTGCATAGACGATCCCCTCATTGCCCTAAAAGTCCATCGGGCAGAGGTTCTGGTAGTCCCTAGCCGTCCCCGGTCTCGGTGCTAGAGGTGCTACCGGTGCTGGTGCTGCTGTCTCTCAAGTCCTGAGTGCGTCGACGATGGTCGATCTGAACTATGTCGCCTGGTGGTTCTGGGCCTCCATGAACTGCTGGAACATGGCCATCACCTGGGCGCTGTCAAACATCATCGTCGAGGGCAACGGAGGAAAGATAGGAGATGGTGGCGGAAGCTGATCTGCTGGAGTATCTGGTACGGGCTATCCTGAGCTGCCTGCAACTTCAGGCTGATCCGCGGTCTTCCTTGTAGTGACCATCCTGCAATAGAAATAAAACTTTGTTGATTGACAAATCCTAAAACCTAAAAAAATAAACCATGTTTTTATAATATCAATGCACCTGATATACCCTTATTTCCTAATTTTTCCTATGCTATGATTAAGTTTCCCTAGTGTAATCAAGTCCCCCAATAGTACGCTAAGACCTGGGTACCATTAGGATAGACCTGCATGGGTCACCACTAAAAACATGTCACGACCGCTCCCGAATAATCGGACACGAGTCAGACACGCCCAGCCTTCGTCGTTAGATACGATAAAGTAAGCTGTACCAATATCTAAGGAAGACTATAAATCCAGATAAGAATGAAAGTAAATCACATCATTTAATATCGAATCCCAAAATCTCAGATACAAGTCTAAATGTTATTACATTCCAGCAAATGTAAAATATACTGATGTCTCTAATACAAGTCCAGATAAAGCTAAAGAAGAAAATACTAGGCTTCCTCAGCCTCTAGGTCCTGGGCAACATCAACTGGTTCATAGGTGCCTCCAGGCTCTTGCCCATAGTAAGTGTCACAAATAGCCTCTAACTCACCTGCAACATATCCTAGTCAGGAGCGGAGCTAAGTATATCCAAGAAAATGAACATGAACATCATGGTATGAACAAGAATACAGGAAATATATATAAAGTACGAGAAATGAGAACAAGACATGAAAACTGAACATGAATACTGAAAGTAAATACAGGAAACATGATATGAGTCCTGAACAAGAAATACAACCTGAACATGAAATGTGTAACATAACGAAATACATCCAGAATGTGTGATGGGCTTGGGTAGATTCAATGAACATGAAATGGTACAGCTTTGGTCCAGCGTGCACGATACGGGGCCTAAGCTATACACATGAATAGTAATATGGGTTTGATCACACATCTGTAGTATTTCCCCTCCCAAACACAAGTAACTCAAGAAAACATGATACAAGACAATCGCGTGATATATCGTGTCAACAAGGAGATACAGAAATAATATACAAGACATGAGAAAATGAACAAGTTCGAGGAGTATACTTGCCTTGCTCAGGGTGATCAAGTGGGGGTAGTACAGCTGGATATCCTCCAGTTTAAGTTCAAATTGATTAACATCTAAACATAGCTATTTAGCTAAAACTCACTTTCATAATCTAGTTATCTAAAATGAGACTAGTCTATCTTGAAAAGTGATATTTCTAAACATAGCATAAGTCTAGCCTACTATAATCCAATTATGGAATATTCATAAATATACTAACTGGCTCATAAATATATATACTACACAAAGGTATCAAGGATCATTATATTTTATCTCAAGCTTGCAAAGCAAAGGTTCACTTGATAGGTTCCTCCCTACTATTTATGGTATCATGATTTTTCCACTAAAGCTTGTTAGATTAGACAAGGAATTAGTCAATTAAAACACAGATGTTTCCCTAAAAATTTGCTAACCAATCAAGGTTACAGATCAACTTCTCTGAATTCTAGGTAACTTCTCATAGCTGGCCTCAATCATTGGAATATTTAAGGAAGAGCTGAACCTATTCAATACTATCCCAATATAAACCTGAAGATGCTGCAATTTACACTATGGACATAACCCCACCAGAAAACAAACTGACAGTTCAATTTCCAGGTAACATTCAGTCCTAAATAGGATACTGCTATAAATCAGTCTCTTAACATGGCACTTGATTAAGGTTCAGTCAATTGAGTTCTGGTCATGACAGTCTTGCCCACTGTCCCATGAACCTATTAACTTATTAAATTGAACCACCCTGCTTAGTGAAGAACATGGAACTTAATCTACCAACAGGTTTTAATATGGAAACAGACATCAAAAGGTTATAGGACCTAATGTTCAGATATGAATTTCCTATAGTTGATGTACTTAGTCGATATCTCAAAAACAACGGGAATGGAACTGCTATCATTTAGTCCAAAACAAACTCAGGAAACAGGTGACTAACACCAGGTTTTAGGTGAAAACCTTACTTAGGAAAAGGCATTAAATCTAGACTTCCCAATCATAATTCCAGGTGGGTTCAGTCCTCAAATAGGACTGATATCAACACATCAACCAATCAGTTATCTTAACAAAGGAAGTTTTATCTTATGTGGCTGTCATCAAGTTCAGGTAAACCCTCCTATCAAAACCAAATATGACATTAAAGTGATCATAACTGAACTGTATAAATCCCCAAACTAGTTGAGTCAGTCTACTGCAGAAAATAGCCAAGGAATCAATAGGGTTGAATCTGAATTCTGAAGAAGGTTAAATCAATATTCAACCTGAGATTTCATTTCCAACTAATCATGAATTAAATCAGCCCTACACTATAATCGAATCCCTGTTACTTGTTATCAGTCAGCTATAAGAAAGTGTGCAAAACTCACTGTTAATAGGGAAAGGAAAAATGTTCAGGAATCTACAGATTTAAACAATCATCTCAGATTTTAGACTGATACAATATCCCTATAAAAACTGATGCAATTAGTTCTAACACCAATCCAATCAGTCCTTAATATCAGGACTGATATTAACAGTCCCAGTCCAGTCAAGTCCTTCAAACCTATTCTTCAAAATGGATTACTGACTTTCCTAACATTCTAACATTCTAACTGGGATTATGAGAATCCTGTTCTCAGATGCAAGTTGGCCGAGTATGCTACCTTGGATTTGAGTATAACAGTTAAAGCAAAGAAAGGTACGGGAAAAATTGATTTACTGATACTGAATCAGAAAGGAAATAGTGGGTCCTGCATTAATATGACTCTGATATAGTGAACTGTTGGTTCACAACAACCTTCAGTCCTCAACCATAAAAATATAACTCTAACAAGGAAACAAAGATAACACATGACCTAAAATATCAAGTTTGCCCTGATCTCTACCAAAATCAAAATTGGAACCAATTTACAAGTACAGTCCTGCTATTGATAGGATATCAAGATCACCAACTTGACTGAACCTATAAGTCGACAGCCCATAGTTTAAGTTAACTGTAACACAACAACCAAACGATAAGGTGATGCTCCATCTCTCAAGATTTGAAATTAAATATTAGCTAATGTCTATCGAGATTTAGGAAAGACAACAAGACACAGGTTAAACAGAACTTCTTATGTTGCCACACGAGTATCAACATGTTCTTCAACTATCAATTCTATCAATAATATAGTTACCATAACTTGACACCACCAAGATTTCAATTGTAATGACCTAATCAACCCTTAACATAAACTAAAATCTGTAATTTAGTTTCTCCCACAACAACCCTAGAAAATTACAGCTACAAATCAAGCACACAATAATTTACTAACGATCATTGGTTTAGAAATCAAACCTGAATGTGTATTTGGCCTGAATAGTCACTGAATTGGTTCTGACACTGTCCTCCGTATCTGAGAAGGATCGAACACAAACTAAATTCCTCTCGAAAAGCCTGATCTATTGATCGAATCAAGTATTCTACATCTGGATTGGTCCAACTAATGGAATCAATGAATCAGTACTTAGGAGAATATCAAAAAGAATAAGAATAATTCTAATTAATCAGCGTCACACTGATCATCATTACAGTGTCGAAGGGTTCGTGATTGAACTCACGGATACAAAATCAGTCCATATTCAGGAAAATAATTTGAAGAAGAAGTTAAAAAAAGTACTTACAATCAAATCTCGAACGAATGATTTCTCAAATCCCGGCTGATCATACTGTTGGCCCAAAATTACAGTCAACCAAATATTGATCAAATTGACAATATGATACTTGTCATAATTCAATATAACACATCAAGACAAGAATTTAGTACAAGACGGACGTCGATTTTCTCCTGCAGCGTACTCAATTTTTTGAGTCTGTATTTTTATATTTATTGAGTGTAGATAAATATAAATTGAGTCGCATTGAGTAGTTTGGGCCTATACCTATCTCCAAACCACAAACCAAAAGATCCACCAAATCAAACTAGCCCACAAAGCCCATTTGAGCAATTTTATCCTCTGGAGACAGAGTTCGGGCCGAACTCTACGTCCATACAGAATTTGGGCTGAACTTTGTCCCCTAAATTACAGGACCCTAATTTTTAGGGTTTGTTGTATGCTAGTTGTCTAACGGCCGAAAATTTGAATTCTTGACACAGAATTCTGGCCGAATTCTGCCTATCCCTACTAGTATAAATATGCCTTGAATTCTCTCATTTTCAATCATCCAATCTTCTCTTCTCTTCTCTACAAAGCCTCATACTAGCCTTAACCTTCTCATCTACTAGCCACAAGCTTCCTAAGTCTTAAAGTGCTCAGTGATATTCAGTTAGGAGTTTATGCAAGAGTCAAGAAAGTTGCTTGAAAAATTCTAAGCATCGCCACTGCGATCTTCGTAAGAAGTTGACGTGCTCTTCTGAAGAAAAGGCACAGAGTGTAACTACTATTTCATAAATAGTGGATTTAATTCTGAGCTCGAGTTCTCAGGCCTGGACTAGTCCTCCACGAAGGAAACCAGGTTAAAAGCGGCTATGTTTGCATATGCTTTCTTGATCTTTATATTTTTGCATTTACTCTGATTATTTACTGTTGGTGAAAAGAGTTTAATTTTTTATTTGGCTATTATTGTTATAAACTCTATTCACCCCCTCTAGAGTTGCCTACCTGTTCTTCAATTAGAATCAGATATCTGTTCTCTCAACAAGGACTAACATCCTAGAGCTGATCCATGGCAACCATACAACCTATGTTTTCCAATCATGGTGAAGGACAGTCCACTCATAGGCTACCCCTATTTGATGGAACAAACTACACCTATTTGAAAACAATGATGAGTTTCTATCTCAAGTCTCTAGACTTCGACCACCGATGGTTACAAAAAGCCCGTTAGAATAGTTGTCGATAGAGATCTCGTCGAGAAACCCAACGACAAATATTCTGACGAGAAAAAGAAACATGCGAGTCTAGATGTTAGAGATATTAATGTTTTATTTTGTGCAATAGACAGGAATGAGTTTAACAGGGTCCCGACATGCACCACCTCGCACGAAGTATGAAAACTTCTAGAAGTGACACATGAAGGAACCACCCAAGTCAAGGAGTCGAAAATCAGTCGTCTCACTCAAGAATACGAAGCGTTCAAGATGAAGCCAAATGAGACGATCACCCAAATGTTTACAAGGTTTCTTGACGTCATCAACCCTCTGTCATCTCTTGGCAAACAATATACAAATCATAAGAAGATCCGCAAGTTACTTAGGGGGCTACCAAAGATTTGGAACCCTAAGATAACAGCCATCATAGAAGGCAATGATCTCACCATAATGTCTATAGAAACTTTGATGGATAAGCTGATGACCCACGAGCTCGATCTCAAATATTTCGACGAACCTGCTCCAAAGGCAGAAGATATTGCCCTAAAAGCTCATCGTCGAAGGGCTGATCTTGAAGAGACTGACGACAATTCTGAAGGTGATGATCAAGCTCTTCTAGTCCGCAACTTCAAGAAGTTCTTTCATTTTAATTGAAGAAAGAAGGAACAACAAGAAGATGACGAAGAAGAACCAATGTGCTACGGCTGCAAGAAGACTGGACACGTTCGAAAAGACTGTCCATTCTCAAAGAAAGGCAACCGATATGAGAAGCCCTACAAGAAGTCATCTTCAAGAAAGTATGCCAACACTAGCATTTGGCATGAAAGCGAAGCAAGTGATTCTGAGGAAGAAAAAGACTCTCCTCAAGACACCGCTATTGTCTGCCTAATGGCGACATCCAAAAAGGTAACTAGCAAAACTCTCGATGACTTTACTTTTAATAAACTTGGCGATGCATTTAACGATTTATTAAATAACCACAAGAAAGTCATTAGTAAATATAAGCATGCCCAGGAGAAAATCAAAAGTTATGAAATAGAGATTCAAAACCTTTCTTCCTTGCTTGATAATGTTAGAGACACTCCACCCACGGAAGTCACTAATGAGGTGTCCAAGCTTAAGTTAAGCCTACATGATGCCGAAGTACTTATTGAAAAACAAACACGTGAGATCATAGCACTCAACACTGAGCTTGCTGAAGAAAAGAACAGACACAAGATCTCTATTGCTGAGATTAATGGTTTAAATGCTAAGTGTAATGAACTACATGCTGGCTCTAAGAAATTAGAGGTTAGATTGGGAAAACAGGTTGCTCAACCTCAAACCCAATCACACAAAACACACACAAAACACAAGACCACTCATAATAGTAAAACACATCACCCACATGCAGCACGTAAATATGCTTAAATATACACGTACTCCCATACAGCACATAAACCACATGCACATAAACATTATTCTCATAACTATCATTCTGCTGCTACACATAGTCACTATCCTGCTAACTATCACCATGCTGCACATAGACATAACCATTATCCTGCTGCTACATGTAGTCACTATCCTGCTGTTCCACACAACTATCACCATGCTGCATATAGACATCACCATCAATATGCTCCCAACACTAATAGGCATGCTACTTACACATATTGTGGATTACATTATCATATCTCACCACAGTATAGAATTAGGAAATTAGTTGATATCAATTTATATGCATGGGTACCGAAAACTAACATTTCAGGACCCATAAGAACTTGGGTACCAAAGGTCATATCTACTCGACATGTAGGTTGACCCTCCTCCCTCAACTAAAAGCAAGTGGATTCTCGATAGTGGATGCTCGCGACATATGACGGGAGACACAAATCTTTTCGCATCACTATCGATGAAGAAGGAAGGGTACGTATCCTTCGGTAACAATTTAAAGGGCTACATTATAGGTAATGGTACTATTGGTCATCCTCCTTCTCCTGTAATAAAGGATGTCTGCCTAGTGACCGAGTTAAAGCATAACCTGCTCAGCATAAGTCACCTTGTTGATCATGGATATGATATTAACTTTGGACAAAATAAATGTTATATTTATGATAGGTCAACGGGAGACATCGCTTTTGAAGGGATAAGAGAGGATAACATTTACATATTCTATCTATCTTGAAATACTAACAGTGCAGGAAGATGCCTCTACGCCCACAAGGATGAGAGACTATTGTGGCACCAGCGTCTTGGTCATGCCAATATGGATACTATATACAGGCTATCGACAAAGAAGCTAGTAAGAGGTTTGTCCGACATCACATTCAAGAAGGACACGGTATGTGCCAAATGTGAACAGAATAAGGCAACCAAATCTTCATTTCATTCCATAAATACTGTAAGTACTACTAGACCCTTGTAATTAATTCATATGGACTTATTTGGTCCTAGTAGAGTAGCCAGTCTTGGTGGAAAACTCTATGCTTTTGTTATAGTAGATAATTTTTCTAGATTCACTTAGGTTTTCTTTCTTTCAAACAAAAGAGATTCTATTTCTGTTTTCAAATTTTTTGCTAAAAAGGTTCAAAACGAAAAAGGCTACATGATTATTCGAATCCGAAGTGATCATGGAGGCGAATTCGAAAATTTCAATTTTGAAAAGTTTTGTGATTCAAATGGTTTTGATCATGAGTTTTCTTGTCCTAGAACACCTCAACAAAATGGTGTTGTGGAGCAAAAGAATAGGACTCTTGGCGATATGGCTAGAGTCATGTTGAATAAATTTTTACTTCCGAAATATTTTTGGGCTGAAGCTGTCAGTACAGCGTGCTATATTTTAAATAGGGTGCTTATTCGACCTATTTTGAAGAAAATACCCTACGAGCTTTGGTTTGGTAGAACTCCAAATGTTTCATATTTTAGAGTATTTGGTTGTCGTTGTTTTATCCTAAACACCAAAGACAACTTAGGCAAATTTGATACCAAAACTGACGATGATATTTTTCTTGGCTATGCTGCCAAGAGCAAGGGATATAGAGTGTTCAACAAATGCTTATTAATTGTAGAAGAGTCTACTAACGTGACTTTTGATGAGGAAAATAGTGCACCAGCTATCCCCGAAGATGATATTGAACCATCAACTTCTACGCTGATGAATACCACCCCTGAAACCAACTCTCTGGAGGGCTTACCGAAGAAGTTCGCATTCAAGCCGTCACATCCAGAAAACTTGGTAATAGGTAAGGTATCACACGGAGTAAGTACTCGATCATCGTTAAGAGATTCCATTGCTAGCACAGCTTTTATTTCACAAATTGAGCCTAAAACTGTTTTAGAAGCTTTTAATGATGAGTTTTGGATTTTAGCTATGCAAGAAGGACTCAACCAATTCAAAAGAAGCCAGGTTTGGGAACTTGTTCCTAAACCAGCTAACCATTCGATCATTGGTACTAAATAGGTTTTTCGTAACAAAGTAAATGAAGATAGTTCAGTCAATCGCAACAAAGCTCGTCTAGTAGCTCAAGGATACAACCAAGAGGAAGGTATCGACTACGATGAGACGTATGCTCCTGTTGCAAGACTTGAATCCATTCAGATGCTTTGTGCTTTTGCAAACTTTCAGAATTTTAAACTTTTCCAAATGGATGCCAAAAGTGCTTTTCTGAATGGATTTATTAAGGAGGATATTTTTGTAAAAGAACCTCCTGGTTTTGAAAATCACAAATTTTTTGACCATGTTTTCAAACTAAAGAAAGCGCTTTATGGCCTCAAACAAGCCCCCAGAGCTTGGTATGAACACCTAAGCAATTTCTTGCTAGATAAAGGTTTTTCAAAAGGGAAGATTGACACTACACTGTTTATCAAAAGTTTTCAAAACACTATTCTTTTAGTACAAATTTATGTTGATGATATCATATTCGGTTCTACTAATAAAAATCTATGCCAAGATTTTGCTAAGTGTATGCAGAACGAATTTGAGATGAGCATGATGGGAGAGCTCACCTACTTCTTTGGATTGCAAGTCAAACAAACTTCGCAAGGAACTTTCATCAACCAGTCAAAATATACAAAGGATATGCTGAAAAAGTTTGATCTTGACAACATCAAACCAATCAGCACCCCTATGGCTACTTCGACCATGCTGGAACCTGATAAAAGCGGCAAACCTGTTAACCAATGTAAGTATCGAGGTATTATTAGTAGTTTACTCTATTTAACTGCTAGTCGTCCCGATATCATGTTTAGCATTTATCTGTATGCACGCTATCAAGCTAGTCCTAAGGAATCACACATGTCCGTCGTTAAGCGTATCTTTCGATACCTTAAGGGTACTGTTACATTGGGCTTATGGTATCCCAAATCCACATCCTTTGATCTTATTAGTTATTCGGATGCTGATTTTGCAGGATATAAAGTCGACCGTAAAAGTACTAGTGGCACGCGTCATTTATTAGGCAAGGCTCTAGTCTCTTGGTTAAGCAAGAAGCAGAATTCTGTCGCACTATCCACAACAAAAGCAGAATATATCGCAGCTGGTCGTTGTTGTGCACAAATTCTATGGATGAAGCAAACCCTTGCAGACTAGAACCTATCTTTTATGCACATTCCTATATTCTGTGGTAACACTAGTGCTATCAACCTTACCAAGAACCCTATATGTCACTCACGCACGAAACACATTGAAATTCGTCACCACTTTTTACGTGATCACCAACAGAATGACACTATAAACTTAGAATTTATTGACACTGATCATCAGCGGGCAGATTTCTTTACAAAACCACTATCCGAAGAGCGTTTCAACTTTGTTTGTCATGAACTAGGAATTTTGGATGAAGCGGTTATTCATTAAAGAGACCTGTGTAAATATCAACTATGTCACAGTTCCTTATGATGATTTTGCTATAGGTACAAGTCGAAAGGGTCCTTCTGACAACAAGGCGTAAAAGCCTAAGCGATACGGTGCACTAGTCTTCGGACTACCACTAGCTAGGATCCGGCCCCTGCAGCTACCCCATGGCAGTTTCACCATACTGAATTGTGTCATAACTCCTTGTTTATTACATGGTTTACTTTTATAGCTTGCTAAATTCAAACTTTTGACCTTTATTTTCATTCATTTGAATCAGCTTTTATTTTGAAATCTTCTACTTGAATTTCTACTTTTGAAAATTCTAATATTTCTTGTCCATCCTTTCATTCTTTTCAACTAAGCATTGTTATCAACCTTATTTCAGCCTGGCTTCAGTTCTGGTCCCAGAACATAGAATTCAGACCGAACTCTGCCTAACAGAGAGTTCGGGCCAAATTCGGTGTGTTCATTCCAGAACTTCAGTCGGGCTCAGCCGCTGATCTATGTTTCATCCATGGGTCCAGATTGTACCCGACCATTCGAACCCTCCTTTTTAAAAACGGGTTCTCCCTCTCTCGCTCCTCCATTGCCTCCTCCAAAACTACTCCAAACCCTTCCTCTTCAAACCCTAACCCTAGTTTTCTCTTTCTTGTGAGGATTTCTTCTCCAAATTCAACGAGAAGACTTGTTGCATCATTCTCTTCCATCCTCCATTATTTTCTTGAGGTATAATTTCTCCTTTATCTCCATCTCACTTTTATATTTTTTCTTCATTGCTCATGGCACCTAGGTTATTTAATAGAGGTAAGAGGATTCGAACCGAGGGTGCTTCCTCTTCGAATCCTCCTCCTCCTGATGATCAACCTATTCACCAACCTATTCACCCTCTTTTCAATCCACCACGTCCTATTGACCCCGACACGTTCGATGATCGAATATTTGTGTTATTGGAAGCCTCAAACAAATGGTTCAATAATTTTCGATCATGCCCCGTGTGTGCGGGCCATCCCATCAACTTCACTATATTTTCTCGTTATGATTCGTTATTTTATGATTTATGTCTTGATGAATTAGTGTCTACAAATTCACTTATATACTTGAATGCAATTCAAATGTTTTATTGCAATCTCACTTTTGATGACACTCGTTTATATTCTAGTGTTGCTGGAATTGATATCTCATTCGATGACTTTGAACTTGCAAAATATCTCGAGATTCCGGAACCCAACTCATGGGAGAAGCTTGTCGATGCACACAAGTTTCAATTCCCCGATGGGTCTTCCCTCGAGAGTTTCAAGGACGACTTGTGTACCCCGAACACACGTCCACGTAAGTTACTTGCAAAGTTTCTAAACCCTTATTTCTACGAGCTTCATCGCATTATCTTTTCCACGTTCCTGCCCAAAACAGGATCGACTGATGAGGTTTCTTATTTTAAGATTTCTGCTTTGTATCACCTTCACTTCCATGTCCCGTTCAACCTTCCACGTACCATGATGGACTGGATGATCAAGGCTAGGAAGCGGCCATGATCCTTGGTCTATGCTCTCTATCTTTCTATGGTGTTTTGTGTTTTTTATGTCCCTTTTGATGAGTACCAATTCCATCCAGTCCTGTCTTCCTATCTAAGGCAAGACGACTTCAGGCAGCTGTCGGATCTTCTGCTGAATTCGAGCACTCTGATGCTCAGGCTGATGCACCTGCTCTTGGGCAGCCTGCACCCCCTCCTCCTGCTATTCTTGAGTCTATTCAGACGATGTTTCGCGATCGTTTCATGTTGGAGGACGATCGCTGGACCCAGCTCGATTATCGTACCACCCTACAGATGAGTGCCATCAGCAACTCACTGCATGACATCTGGTATAGTATGTCTCGGTATCCTTCTATGCTACTTCCTATGGAGCGGGATCCTGCTCGCAACGGGTACCGTATCGATGACCCTTGGATTATGCGCTATCTGGATCCGGATGCGGCTTTCGTGGATCCTCGTCGTTCGGATACTGATCCATCTGACGGTGCTGGACCATCTCGAGCTCTATGATGGATGTGGTCTTCTACCTGCTGCTGAGGATCTTATGTTTAGTTTTTATGCACTATGGACTTATAGTTTATGTAGTTGCTTTCATTGTATTAGTTCACTCTATGTTATGTGACTCTTCAGACTCTCTAAACAGTTTATTATTACTTGGGCGTGCTTGTCAATTACTTTTATTTACAAATTTCTGTTTGTTTGAGTTTGCTAAATGATAAAAGGGGGAGAATTATTTGATATTCGATATTCATATCATAGTGTCTATGTGTGTTATCTATGTTTTGGTAGAGATTGTGTTTATCAGGACAAAGGAATATTGGCTTACAGAGAAGCAATATTTACGGGGGAGCTATTACTTCTATGCACTAATTACAGGGGAGCTATTGCTTCTATACATGTGTCCAGGTATGAACATTGAATATACAAATATTATTTTATCAATTATCAATATGGGGGAGATTGTTGACACAAAATCACAGTCAACCAAATATTGATCAAATTGACAATATGGTACTTGTCATAATTCAATATGACACATCAGGACAAGAACTCAGTACAAGACGGACATCAATTTTCTTCTGCAGCGTACTCAATTTTTTGAGTCTGTATTTTTATATTTATTGAGTCTAGATAAATGTAAACTGAGTCGCACTGAGTAGTTTGGGCCTATACCTATCTCCAAACCACAAACCAAAAGCTCCACCAAATTAAACTTGCCCACAAAGCCCATTTGAGCAATTCTGTCCTCTGGAGACAGAGTTCAGGCCAAACTCTGCCTCCGCACAGAGTTCGGGCCGAACTCTGTCCCCTAAATTATAGGACCCTAATTTTTAGGGTTTGTTGTATGCTAGTTATCCAACGGCCGAAAATTTGAATTCTTGACCCAAAATTCTGGCCGAATTTTGCCTATCCCTACTAGTATAAATAGGCCTTAAATTCTCTCATTTTCAATCATCCAATATTCTCTTCTCTTCTCTAGAAAGTCTCATACAAGCCTTAATCTTCTCATCTACTAGCCATAAGCTTCCTAAGCCTCAAAGTGCTCAGTGCTATTCAGTTAGGAGTTTGTACAAGAGTCAAGAAAGTCGCTTGGAAAATTCCAAGCATCGCCACTGCGATCTTTGTAAGAAGTTGACGTGCTCTTCTGAAGAAAAGGCACGGGGTATAACTACTATTTCATAAATAGTAGATTTAATCCTGAGCTAGAGTTCTCAAGTCTAGACTAGTCGTCTACGAGGGAAACCAGGTTAAAATCGGCTGTGTTTGCGTATGCTTTCTGGATTGCCGCGTTCACCAGAAGGGAAAGACGCAATTTGGGTCATCGTAGACAGGTTGACCAAATCGGCCCATTTTTTGCCATTTAAAGTGGGGACGTCTACTGAGAAGCTAGCGGAGATGTATATACGGCAGATTGTCAGGATACACGAAGTTTCGGTGAGCATTGTCTCGGATCGGGATAGTCATTTTACTTTCCATTTTTGGCGGAGTCTGCAGACTAGTTTGGACACTCAGCTTAAATTCAGTACTGCATACCACCCTCAGACGGACGGACAGTCAGAGAGGACTATTCAGACTCTCGAGGATATGCTGCAGACTTGCGTTCTGGATTTTAGAGGTTCTTGGGAGGACCACTTGCACCTAGTAGAGTTTGCATACAACAACAGTTACCAGGCAAGCATTGGTATGTCACCATTCGAGGCGTTGTACGGGCGTAGATGTCGTACTCCCTTGTCTTGGGATGATGTTGGAGAGCGAGCTTTATTGGGACGTGAGATGGTTATTGACGCAGTCGAGAAGGTAAAGCTCATCAGAGATCGACTTCGCGTGGCGCAGGACAGACAGCGGCATTGGGCTGATAGCCACCGAAGACCCTTGGAGTTTGAGGTACGACTTAGACTTAGGATTAGGATTTTATTGTTTATGATTTTTGTTGATCATGTAATTGTTTTTAGTTAAATTGAAACCATGCATGTGCTAGGTTGGAGATATGGTATTCTTGAGGATTTCACCGACTCGAGGCACTATTCGTTTCGATGGAGGAGGGAAGCTTAGCCCACGCTATGTCAGACCTTTCGTTATCAGCGGAAGGGTCGGTGATGTGTCATACAGACTGGACTTGCCCCCTTCCTTAGCGGGAGTCCATAATGTATTTCACGTATCACAATTGAGACGGTATGTGGCAGATCCTAGCCATGTACTGGACCATTTCGAGGTTGAGGTGGGCCCTACTCTCAGTTATCCAGAGCAGCCTGTGGAGAATCTAGATCGATGGAAGAAGGTGTTGCGGAACCAGTCGATACCCTTACTTTGCGTAGCTTGAAGGCACCACTCTCTAGGAGAGTCCACCTGGGAGAGAGAGGATGAGATGCGCGAGCGATACCCCTATCTTTTTCAGTCTTAAGGTATGATTCTGTCCTTCTTAATCATGCAGTTTGTCTTTAATTTCGAGGACGAAATTATTTTAAGGGGGTAGACTTGTAGCATCCATTTTTTCATAGAAAGGGTATTTTAGTCATTTTCGCCATTTTGGCAATTTTATGATTTTTTTAGATATTTTGACTTTTGTTGTGCTAGCAACTAGTTTAAACTTAATGGACTTTCTATAGGAGCCTAACTATGTCTTAGAATTTATTTTTTTACCTATTAGAATTTATTTAGGGCTCGGGTTCAATTTAGAAGGCTTTTGGATGATTTTAAGCCTTTTTGTATATAGCCTTTTTGAGCCTTTGTGACTTGGGCCTTATTACAACTTGAGGGAGTTGGCCCATGTGAAACCCTAACCCTAAAAATCCTCCATATGGCCGGCCACAGCAGTACCCTCCCCCTCTCTCATTCATTTGTGAAGCATAGCCTCCACAAGTGAAACCCTAAAAGTTCTCCTCCTCCGAAAATTCTAGTTTCTTCATCCGGAGTCCGTTTCTCCCCAAACGAACTCTATTGCACTCATATAGAAGAGGAGGATTTGCTGGAGTATTACTAACAAGGAGGCGGAGGGATTTTCTTGAGGGGAATCGACCGACACGACGACCGAGGGACTCCGTTTATTGAGTTTTCGACACTCAATAGGTAAACCCTTTTCTACCATAGTTATTCTGAATTTTCTTTCATATTTGCATCCATATAGGTGCCCTAGACTTGCCCATAAAGTTTGGTTACGTTTCGAGTTCGTTTGGTAGCGGTATCGGACATGTGTCGGCCCGTCAAGACACGTGTTCGACGAAATGCCGCTAAGAAACAAAACTTATTGTTTTTCGATTCTATCTTCACGAACGTTTAGATAATATTAATTTAAGAAACTTTCGTAAAGACGGATCAGAAATCGATGACATTTCAGCAGCATTTCGGGCTTCGGACGCATGTGCACCGATCCCGTGCACGAGGCCGTGCATGCCCTGTCGTCAGCGTATTGTACCCCGATGCACAGATAATATTTTCGTCTAAAATTTCTTGAGCACGTAGGGGGAACCTCTGTCCACATGCTCCAAAAATTTCAAGGCTTCTCGTTTAGCGAGCGCGAAGAAATCTGACGTGCATCGTTCAGCCCGTACAGTGCACTGTGCTAAAATTGTCGCTGAAACGGACTTTTTACGCGCTCTCAACGCGACGAGGACCCGTTCTAGGACCTTGGACGCATAGACCTATACCTGGACTACCCGGGGAATCAACCCCAAGTCGTGACGTAGCCCGACGAGCGAGCCATGAGGACCGAACCATGCGCACGAGGGGAACGCGCGGGCGCGCACGCGCAGCAGGCAGTACGTGGTATGGGGCCGCATGCGTCGCCTCGGTGCGACCTGTCACCATGTTGTCGTGTCGTAAACCTACCCCAGGACCGTCTAGCTACGTGCACGAGCATGGGGCTTCTCGTTGTGTGTGCGGCGCTCAATCGAGCGAGAACGTACGCGTACGTGCACGTTGACACACGGTATCGGGTTTTTTTCGATACGCGTTCTGTGGACACAACACAGACACAATTTTGACCCGGGAGTACCCGAGTGCATCACGTAGGTTGAGACCAACGTTTATGCCAAGTTTTGCAGGTTGATTTTGTGTATTTTGCGTTTTGAGTCGTTTTGTCGAAATTGGGTTCTTGGGGTTTAAGTTTTTTGAATGGAAATGTGTTTTTTTTGATTCTTTGACTTTTAACCTGTGTTTTCTGATT
The DNA here is from genome assembly GCA_029216955.1 of Iris pallida. Classification (NCBI taxonomy): domain Eukaryota; kingdom Viridiplantae; phylum Streptophyta; class Magnoliopsida; order Asparagales; family Iridaceae; genus Iris; species Iris pallida. The sequence goes on along the minus strand of JANAVB010003400.1, from coordinate 6,929,106 downwards.
TGTTAGTTCATATATGATAATTAGAACTTGTGAGAAGAGATCCACGGAATTTTTACCTATTTAATTGCTATTTTCAAGCGTATATGAGTTTCTACTTGTAGGTTTAAATATATATAAGTAGTATATATATATCTTTCAAATGAATATGGTTATATATGTTTGTAAGCACTGTTTTGAAGCAAGGTTTAGTTTTTTCCTGATTTGTGAGTCTTTCAGATTTGTGTAATCGATACGTTTCTCACAAGTGCATCTCTATACATGTATATATAATATATATATATTTTTGCATAGCCTATATATATGTAAGTTTATATATATAAATACTTTGGTAATATATTTTTGGGTAGGAAGATGATTTGGCGCTGATTTATTTCTAGAATTCTGGAGTTGATAACAGTCTGTATTCTTCGCACCACCATTCTTTCATATATGGGTTATGTATATATGTATGTGCTTAGAGGGAAGACTATATATATGTATATATATACATATATGCTTTTGGTTGATAGAATGTAGTTTATGTGTGTTTGTATGTTAGTGCTGTAACCATTGGAATATTGGGACATATTAGGATCGACCCAAAGACCTTAATTTCGTCGAGTTGACAGACAAGTTGACCAAGTTGACAAAAGTCAACTTTGGGTCAAACTTGATCCAATTCAACTCAAACGAACTTAGAATGACTAAAAACTTGTGTGTGACCTAAAAATTAGTATATGGACTAGTTGACCAATGTTTGACCAATTTTGACCAGCGTTGACCAAGTTTGACCAGAGTTGACCAAGGGTTGACTTTGACCAAAAGGGACCTAGAAGCATGAAGTCTTGCATTTTAGCTATTTCTTTTGATATTGTAAACTTGGTTGTGACATGTGTATACTTTAAATAGGTTTATATTGCCCCGGTTTAGCTACACTTCATCATCAGCAGTTCGGTTTGCCAGGCGAGTACATTCTCTTACCTTTTCATACTTGTTTGGATATGTTCTCTTGTTATAGACTAGTATACTTGATGCTGACACGATGTTCACATGGATTAATACCCTATGGATATTTTCATGCGATGTTATCCCCTTGGATACATCGAGTATATCATGTTCATGTACTTTATCGTGTTCATCATGTACTCTATGTATTCATATTTATCCATGTACACTCATATGTTATTCATGTACACTCATGACCATATGAGCTCCATGTATAAAGTAGTTGTTATTCATATGCAAGAACATATCATGACTCGATACTTGTGTATTGATTGGGGGCAGGGTGAGTGTAGTTGGTTATGTGATCATTATTCCCAGTAGGTATTCATGTGCAACTCCATAGTTTATCCATGTGCAACACAACCTGTTTACATAACCAAATTATGCTCTAAATCACGTAGATAGTTATATTTCTCTATTTATCATATTTATATCTCGTCTCGATATTCTCTCTCTTGTTGATTTCTTTGCAGCATTTCATGCATAATTTTTATAGCTTGCTTTATATGTCCAATCCTGATATGATCTGTTGTGAGAGATATGTGTTGGTTCCGTCCTGATTGGACATGTTGAAAATTTTACAGGTGATGATGAAAAGTTCTGCTCTACTTATTATAGTACTGGCTAAGGTGACACTGGTGACGTGGACCCTCAGAAGGATCCAGCAGTCGTGGAGGACTTGCCCATAGTCTAGCTGAGACTTTAGTACCTTATTGTCTATTTATTTGAGACATTATGAGTTGTACTTTGAGATTTTGTTCTGGTGGTTTTATACCAAGACTTTTATTATATCTGTGACTCTCTTGAGATTATTCTTCTATTCCATCTTAGTTTGTGATTGAGTTACTTAATATTTATTCTCCAATCGGAGCATATCATAGACTGTGTTAGATACTGTAACCGACGATAGCGTTCTACCGCTGATACTACGGTGCAGGCTGGACGTACTTCACTTCTCGTACCCTTTCACTGGGTGCGGATCGTGAAACGTTTTTAATGGTGGCCCATGCAGGTCTAGTTCTGAGTTACATCTCAGTCCGTAGTGGTATTCAAACTAGAGTATCACTACAGCCTACAGTAGGATATAAGATATAAGTTAAGGTACTCAATCACATTAGGAAATTTTTTATCAAATTCTTGTTGTTAATTGTCTCCTTTTGAAAACAATTGTCCTCCTTTAACAATTTTGCTTCTTTTTCAGTAATTGATTCCTTGTTCGATCTGTCTTCAGGATGGTGGAGACACGATCGCAGCGCTCTGGTCTTAGGGATACCACTGATAGGTCTGCTACTTCTTCTTGGTCAGTATTTCATCAACCGGTTTGTTAGCCGCATCTTCGACCAGTTCTGTAACGATGACAATGGCAGCCACATCGACGGGTCTTACTGAGGCCTCCTCGTCCATCTCCCCAAGGACTCGATCAGCCAACCCTTCAATAGCCTCCTCCGTAACTGTTTAGATGATCTCTTCAATAAACCTTTCGATGGTGGACCCGCCGGCCGCTTGTTCGGGCAATATTTTAACTACTTCCTCCGTCGGCCCCTCTATTGGACGATCCTCCGCCTCGTCCGGCACAACAGAGTCATCCTCCAAATAAGGAGGAGACACAATGACAGGACCCGGATAAAGACTTCAGATTTCGCATTTGCCTTTCCTCCGGTTAGCACTACAGAAGTTGTAGATAACCTCGCAAGGTCCTGCAGAGACGAAGCCAACGGCTCCAAGGGGCCCCGAGTATCGTACTCAAAAGGAGCGGGAGGAAGGACTGTCACGACCCGCACCCTGATTAGGGGTACGAGCACGTGGTTACGTCCACCCTACGCCACAGAATCGGCGGTAGAATAATGTATATAAGGTCTGTAAATACTACGACTAAACAGTATAAAGGTACATGTACAGTATATACACTCCGAATGGAGGTGACATAGCAATACAGTCTCAATCACAAAATAAAACTAAGGTAGATAGCATGGAAAGGAAATAATAGATAAAAATAGAAAATAAGTTCAAGATCCCACACAAGCCCAGAGATATACACAACATCACAGAAATATAATATAAAATACTATAGTCTGAAAGTACTAGCTGGATCGCAGTAGAGCAAACCTAACTAAGCTACACTACTCTAGGTATGCAAAATCTAGTGGCTCTACTATCAAGCCACGGTCCTGGTCTACTCCATCTAACTCGACCCCATAATAAGTCGGACAATCTGCCTCAGAGTCATCTGTAATATATCAACGGTATCCTGTCAGAAAAATGAGCAAGTACAAACACTAACAGCAGTTCCACATGAATTGACAAATTCTATAAGAGACAGTATAATGAAATACAAGACAAAGATATAGGATGACTTGAAAACTATTCGAAAGCCAAGTTACAACCCTTAAACCAAACAAGGACCAGGGTTGTAACCCTTCTCCCGAACAGAACTTAGTCTCCAATCAAGGTACAGCATAAAGGCATGTAGAACATGTGAGTAAATGAATATCTTAGCATGGTAAGAAAAGTACTGAAAGTATAACAGAGCAGGATATAAGATACGATAAATAAATATAAAATGTGCCTTGAATTATTAGAGGGATATGTGATCGGCTTTAGGTATGTTACAAGACAGGTTATCCACTTGGCCCGACAATCATACGAAAATCTCTAGAAAGGGTCATGCCGACCAACCTGGATAACAAGCACACGGAGGAATCTGCTACACCCTACGTGAGGTGAGAGTGGCGCAAGCATAATAGTGACAAGGGACTTTGATCACATAACCCCTAATAATTCCCCCTATCCCCGAATAGTATCACGGATCCGGACATGGTACGTCATGACACGAGATTCAAAAGTAGGAGGCCAGCCCACTCCCAAATGGATGTTTATATAAGTACAAGAAACATGAAATATCACGTACCAATATACCAAGAAAATCTGGGAATAACATCTCATGACAGGATCGGACGTATACTAGTCCGTAAACTATCGTGTCGGGAATCAAGTAAGACACTACAACTGAATCAGATATAGCAGATATCAAGACAATAAAAACTATCAGTGAATATACTCGCCTGTGGTCCTGAGCTGATAAGGTGAACAGACGCTCAGAGTAATCACAGACCTAAAATGAGATACTATAAGTCAAACAGGATTTTATAATGAAAAGGGAAACTAATTTAAGTCATGATATGCAAGTCTAAGTCAGGTTAAACTTGGTCAAACTGGGTCATACTAGGTCATACTGGATCATACAAGGTCACTGGGAGTCAATCCAAGTCAAACTAGGTCAAACGGAGTCAAAGGTTGACTTACAGTTGACTTTTGGTCAACTGGTCAACCTTGGTCAACTCTGGTCAACTTTACGTCAACCCTAGGTCAAACTAGTCTAATGTTGACCAACTGTTGACTTTCAGTCAACTGGTCAACTCTGGTTTGGTTTCGGTCAATTCTAGTCACTTATAGGTTAAGTTTGACTCTCGGTTGACTTTTGATCAAAATGGTCAACCGAAGTCAAAACTAGTCTAGGAGCACTATTTCTGATCATTACCAACCAAGGGAACCCAATTCTAACCATATCTTAAACCCTAAATCACTTACCTTAGCTATAGACAATTACCTACATTTACCCTTCACAAGGTAAATACCAATACCTTGCACATACCAAGGTAAACCACTCTAATCCTTGGATTACTAACCTAGGCTTCCTAGGATAGCTAGACACTAACCTACCTAAACATTACCAACCATAAAATCCTAGTACCTAGCTCATCTAACCTATCTTATGACACATGTTGGTTATCTCGACATTACCTTACTAACATAGCCTAACAATACCTTATCTTAACCTTCTAAAATACTAGCTAACCACATCACACCCACACAACCCCAAAACAACCATATAGGACTGAAATGAAGACTCAAAGTAATGGAATAGATTTATGAATGAATGAATTGAGTGGATGAGTGTTTGTATGAATGTTGAATGAATGGATGTACACATGAAATGATTGAATGAATGGGTATGTGAATTTGGTTTGAATAGATGGGTAGATGAATGGATTGGTGAATGGTGGATATGGGGTGAGTGAGTATTTGTGTATATGATTACATCTAATGATCTAATTAATGTAGGTAAGGGTGGATGGAAGAATGAATTCATAGGTGAATGAGTGGAGGAAAATGAATGATTTGATGAGTGGAGGAATGGATAGATGGATGGATGAAACAATGAATGAATGGGTAAAACCAAGGGGCTGAAATAGGCTGTCAAGGGGGCTGATATGGGGCTGTCTCCCCCCTCTAAACAGTGCTACAATGTAGCAGTGTATACTGCTACAGTTGACTGAATTCAGCAGCCTATGGGCTGCTTCCTCCATCCTCTAAAACTGCTGCTAATACAGCAGGTTATGCTGCCGAGACAGCAGCTTATTGCTGCTAATGCTACTGTTGAAATCAGTCCCCTGTTGGACTGATACATGCTTCTACTGCGGCTGAATCAGCAGTGCACCCCCTCCTTCAATCCTCATTCTAATCCTCTATATCTTCCTCTCACTCTCTCTAATAAATCACTCAACACTAATCCTCCTCTTAACATTCTCTACTACACCTATCTCTCAATATATATATATATATATATATATATATATATATATATATATATATATATATGCACATCGAGTCGTGGTGTACTGGTAACACCACCGTGCATCGGAGGTGAGGGCCGGGTTCGAGCCCTCCCTCCCACGGAGGTGGCTGGGTGGCGGTGGCCACGGCCTCCGGGCCAAGGTCGGGTGGAGTCGTCCACCGGCTTTGGTTTTTTAAAAAAAAAAGAAAAAAGAAAATATATATATATATATATATATATATATATATATATATATATATATATATATATATATATATATATATATATATATATATATATATATATATATATATAACGAATGATATATACATATATATAGATAAAAGATTATGACACATTATGATACAATGAAGAACACATTAAGAACAACACTCTAACAATATAAAATCTGAGATTAAACACTAATAAAATCATTCACACAATAACACAAACACTATATGTGTCCAAAATAGGGGGTTTTCCACTAGGACACAAACACAACACAATGACACACCTAGAAGTCTCCAAATGGACACGAAACGGACACAAATGGAGATACAACCATGGGGGTCATTCCTATGGGTTCAAAATAATCCTATATGCATGTAGGAATGAAATAGAGAAGAGATTATACCTCCCGGTTGATCGAATCTAATAAAACTCCTCCCGATACGACACCGACACGTAGAGATCTCCAAATGGACACGAACAAGTTCCGAAACCTCCCAAACTTGGCTAGCTCCTTCCCTTGCTTGAGTAGAGAAGAAATGAAGAAGAGTGGGTGGAGAAATGGATTGATTTGATGGTGAAATCAATGGAGACTCTTCTCAAAATTTGGAGAAGAACAAGAGAGAGAAAATAGAGTGGATAATGACAATAGGTTCATTCTTATCCCCCCTCAGAGTGGTCGGCCACAAGTGCATAGGTATCCCCCTATTTGCAATGACTAAAAAGCCCCCACTTAACTATTTAATTAAAATTAGAAAAGGGTTTAAGGTTGAGGCTAAATTAGTCATGTTTAAGTCTAATCAAACTAAACTACCCATGAATAACTAGTCTAACCCACTAACTAAAAATAATATCATGTGGGCCATGTCTAACTAATGAGTGGGTCCCTCTAGAGTCAAAACTACCCCGGGTCCCCGATACAAGTCGGATTGAGTTAAAATTCGAACCCGACTCAAATAACCCCAAAATAATATCATAAATAAATAAATAATTCCAAAATAATTCTAAAGTAGAAAATGACCAAAATACCCATGTTCATGGAAATTGGGGGTGACAAATCTATCCACCTAAAAAAAATTATCCTCAAAATTAAAATAAATATACACCGAAATCACATGCATAAACATAAAAATTATACCTCAGGGCTTGAAGGGATAAGGGAAACGCTCCCGCATGTCGTCCTCTCTCTCCCAGGTAGACTCACCTGGAGAGTGATGCCTCCACGCAACACGAACCAAGGATATAACCTAGTTCTGGAGCACCTTCTCCCTACGATCCAGAATCTCCACTGGCTGCTCTGGATAGTGAAGAGTAGGCCCCACCTCGATCGCTGAATGGTCCAATACATGGCTGGGGTCTGCCACATACCGTCTCATCTGTGACACATGGAACACGTTGTGCACCCCCTCTAGCGTAGGTGGCAAGTTTAGTCGATAAGCCACTGCACCGACCCTCTCCAGGATAGTGAAAGTGTCACGACCCGCACCCGCTTTTCGGATATGAAGCGTGTCCAAGCCCAGCCTACGCCGCAGTGTCGGCGGTAGTATGCTGTCTAAATACAAGTCGTAACAATCTAGAATCACATGGTAAACTATATCTCATCCATAGAATATTCGAATCAATCAAAATCAATGAAATACCAAAGAAAACTCAATAATATAACTGAATATATCCAAGATTCAATGTCACGTCCGGTGGACACAAATCCACTACCAATAGACGAAAAAATAGAAAATACAAGAAATGAACCAACCGAGTACAACCTGCTAACCAAGTAACCTCAACTGCAAAGCGCCGTGATCTGAAGCTGACTCAAATCCACTCGTCTGCTCCTGACTCAAACTCGGCTAACCTGAAGAGATCATCAGGTCCTCAGAGGAATAGCAAGATACATAAAAATGAGCCTTTCTAACAATTTATTATGCATAGAGGAAAATACAGAATAACAAGTAAACTGAGTAATGAATAAAGCACGAATCTATACACTGTCTACACATAGATGAACTGCTGAACAAGGACTAGAGAACTCATGTCAAGACGGATAACCGAAACGAATACTCAAACCCTCGTCCCTAGTGTGGACTCATAGGTTTGAACTACTAACCCTCGTCCCTAGTGTGGACTCGCAGGCTAGCATCACCCTCGCCCCTAGTATGGACTCGCAGGTGTGAACCATATACTACTAACCCTCGTCCCTAGTGAGGACTCGCAGGCTAGCATCACCCTCGCCCCTAGTGTGGACTCGCAGGTGTGAACCATATACTACTAACCCTCGTCCCTAGTGTGGACTCGCAGGCTAGCTTAAGACACAAATAACTACTAAACCTCGCCCCTAAGGTGGACTCGCAGGTTAGCTTCAAGGATTCAAGACACGGAGGAAAAAGCAGTTCGGTTCATGACTCACGACACGAATCAAACAAGGCTCAATGGATACGTCCAATAAGATACAAGGCTAACTGTGAACACGGTCTACATAACAATGATACAAGTATATGAACAGGATATGAAAAGATACATGGCAAAATATAAGAAAAACTGGATAATAATAAAATGACAGTGCATGTAAATAAAGCTGTATAGAAAGGCAAGGTATACTTGCCTTAGGTCCTGAGCTGCTGGTAAGGTTCAGAGCACTGAATCAAATCCAATTAACATGTTTAGATGGTTCAATGTGATCAAACACAATTTGAGGTACAAACAAACTTATCTATTTAGATGGTTTAAGCTTCTAGGCCAATTCTTATATTAACTTGGTTTCTTTGGCTGGATAGACAACTCATCTAAGTTACCTATAGTTCTATCTAGTGTATACCTCTTGCTTGTCTATATGTGTTTCTCTTAGGTGGGACTTACCACTCTTTCATTACTATTATCTTACCGGTACATGTCCTGCAGAAACTAGGCAGGTCCTACTACTGAAAGATGGGATAGAGGATGGACAATGTGCATGAGCCTCACCTGTAACCAGTGGTACACATACCCAGTTTTTCTGACTACATGTTTACACCTGCCTACCCATGCTTCTACCAGTCAAAACAGATTTCCCTTTTTCCTATAATAACCAACAAATATTGTTCATGTGTGTACTGGATCACCCACAGTACAATCTGGACACCACACATATGAACCATGGACTGCAGGACAATTATCTAAGTTTACTTCAGGATTGAACTTGGAATTGCAGGAATGTAATCCTGAGAGCAGGGCAAAATCAACTAGTACACTGAGCATATGGGAAGAACAATGCTAAGGACAGTACAAAATAAGAGGATAAAATTGGTCAAGGGGTTGACAGAAAGGTCTGATGTAGCACGGACTAAGCTTCCCACCTCCGCCAAAGCGAATCGTGCTCTGTGTCGGAGAAATCTTCATGAACACCAAAGCACCAGCCTAGACATAAAACAAACTCAGCACACAAGACAAACAAAATTACAAGCATCACAAACATGAACTGAAACTAACCTCGAACTTTAACGGTCTCCGGTGGCTATCGGCCCAATGCCGCTGCCTATCCTGAGACACCTGAAGTCTGTCTCTAATCAACCTGACCTTCTCAGCTGCATCCACTAACATCTCGGGTCCAAGCAGCACTCTCTCGTCGACATCGTCCCATGACAAGGGAGTACGGCATCTCCGTCTGTATAAAGCCTGGAATGGCGACATCTCTATACAGGCCTGATAGCTGTTGTTGTAAGCAAACTCTACCAGGTGAAGATGGTCCACCCAAGAACCCCCGAGATCAAGCACACATGTGTGAAGCATATCCTCCAAAGTTTAGATAGTCCTCTTCGACTGCCCGTCTGTCTGGAGATGATAAGCGGTACTAAACTTGAGCGAGGTGCCCAAGCTAGTCTGCAACCTCCTCCAGAAGTAGGAAGTGAAACGGCTATCCCGGTCTGAAACTACGCTCACAGGAACCCCATACAATCGTACGATCTGACGAACGTACAACTCTGCCAGCCTCTCCATAGACAACCCCACCTTGAAAGGCAAAAAGTGGGCCGACTTGGTCAATCTATCAACTATGACCCATTCCCTCCAAGAGATCGTGGAAGTCCGGACACAAAGTCCATGGTGATGTGCTTCCACTTCTACTCAGGAATGGGTAGTGGCTATAGCAACCCACCAGGCCTCTGTCTCTCGGCCTTCACTTGCTGACATACCAAGCAGCGAGATATAAACTGAGCTACCTCGTGCTTCATGCCGCACCACCAAACGTGCTCCCTCAGATCTCTATACATCTTGTTGGCCCCAGGATGCATAGAGTACTGAGAGCGATGTGCCTCATGAAAAACCTCCTCCCGAAGCTCTCCACTCGAAACATACAGTTTAGCACCGTGCCGCAGCGAACCATCTTCGGTAATAGAGAAATCGTCTAGCAACACTGTCCGCACCTGCTCTCTGATGCTCCGTAGGGCAACATCATCATACTGTGCTGATCTGACTCTATCCATCAACTCAGACTGAATCTGCAAGCCCCACATCTGCACCTATATGCCCGGAATAATCACCTCGATTTCCAAACTGTCCAGGTCAGCCAAAAGATGACGATCTGCCGTCAGATACATAGCTACTGGATACCTGCTCAAGGCCTCTGTAACTATATTGGCCTTTCCTGGATGGTACTGCAAGGCAATATCGAAATCCTTCATCAGCTCGAGCCAACGTCTCTGCCGTATGTTCAGCTCCTTCTGAGTGAACACGTACTTCAAGCTCTTATGATCAGTGAAGATCTCAACCCGCTCTCCATACAAGTAGTGTTCCATAACTTCAACGCAAAGATAACAGTGGCCAACTCCAGATCGTGAGTCGGGTAGTTCTTTTTATAAGGACGTAACTGCCTAGATGCATAGGCAATCACCTTTCCGTACTGCTGAAGAACACAATCCAAACCCCTGCCAGAAGCGTCGCTGTAGATCGAGAAACCATCGATCCCAGATGGTAATGTCAAGATCGGAGCTGATGTCAACCTCTTCTTTAGCTCATCGAAGGCGGCCTGACACTCCTCAGTCCAGACGAACTCCATGTCCTTCCTGGTGAATCTAGTCATCGGCTCCATAATCTGCGAGAAGTCCTGGACGAACTTCTGATAGTAGCCAGCCAAACCCAAAAAGCTCCGAATCTCGGCAACTGAACTGGGTGTAGACCAAGACTCTACCGCTGCAATCTTCTTCTGGTCCACTGAGATCCCATGATTTGTCATAACATGACCCAAGAACTTGACCTGGTCCAGGAAGAACTCGCACTTTGAAAGCTTCCCGTACAAGTGCTCCTTTCTCAGAGTCTCGAGCACAATCATCATATGCTTCTCGTGCTCCTCCGGCGTCTTCGAGTAGACCAAGATGTCATCTATGAAGACCACCACGAACTTGTCAAGGTACTGATGGAATACCTTGTTCATCAAGTTCATGAACACTGCTGGGGCGTTGGTCAACCCAAATGGCATGACAGTGAACTGGTACTGGCCGTACCGAGTCCGAAAAGTCGTCTTCAGAATGTCTTCCCACTTTACCTTCAGTTGATGATAACCAGACCTCAGGTCTATCTTCGAAAACACCTTCGCGCCGCTCAACTGATCGAACAAGTCGTCAATCCTCGGCAACGGGTACTCGTTCTTGATAGTGAGGTTGTTGATCGCCCTGTAATCGATACACATGTGTATCATACCATCCTTCTTCGGTACAAACAGAACTGGCACTCCCCAAGGTGATGAACAGGATCTGATGAATCCCTTTCCTGTAGCTCGTCAACTTGCTTCTTCAGCTCTGCCAATTTGCTGTTGTTGACCCTATAGATGTGCTGTGAAATAGGCTCAGCACCCGGCACTAAGTCTATAGATAACTCAACATCTCTATCTGGCGGCATCCCAGGCAACTCCTCAGGAAAAACATCCATAAAATCAGCTACCAATGGATACGGTAATGCCTGCCCCGCCAGCAAAGCTCCACAGAACCCATCGCCCCGCTCAGGTGTTCTCTTGGAAAACACAATCTCTGGCTCTCCCAGCGGCCTAAACAGAACTATACCTCCTCTATAGTCTATACTAGCATGGTGCATGCTCAACCAATCCATTCCGAGTACCACGTCGTACCTCGGAAGGGGCATTACGAGCAAGCATGCGCTCAAATCCCGGCCTCCTAAAGTAACTCTCCGCCCCCTTACAGATATTATTAACCAGGATGATGCCTCCCCCGGTCAATATCTTACAAGTCCTACACATATACTCAGCAATAATATTGTGTCTTAGAGCAAAGGAAACAGACACAAAACTATGAGTGGCACCGGAATCAAATAAGGTAAAAGCAGGGAATGAATCAAGGAGAACGTGGCCTGCCACAACATTACCCACTGGCTCTGCCTCCTCCTCTGCTGTCAAGGCGAACACTCTGCCCACAGGGGCTCCCTACTGGTGCTGTACAAAGCGCTGCTGCTGGGTCTGAAGTGGGGGACCTCTCTGCTGAACTGCTGGTCCTCTAGCCTGCTGTACTCTGTCTCGGGCTCCACGAAAATGGCAATCCTTCAGCAGGTAGTCGGGCGCCCCACAGTATAGATAGACGCCCAACCTCTTCCTACAGGCCTCTCGAGTGTGCCCCAGCTTCCCACAAAAAGCATACGAAGTAGCCTGCCTCTGGCCCTCGCCCTGGTGCTGTTGGGCACGCGTTGGTGCCTGCTGAATCTGTAACTGAGGCTGCTGCTGAAACTGTCTCTGTTGGAAATGAGGGCGCTTCGTCGGCCCCGCACTCGAGCTCGCTCCTAGAATATTGCTGCCCCTCTTCGGCTTAAGGCCGAAGTCCTCCTCTGCTATCTGCACCTCCATCAGAATCTGCTCGAAGGTCGCATCACGTCGCCCGGAAGTACAAGTGCGAACCGCATGAATAAGACCCCTCCGGAACTTGCGGGCCTTATACCCCTCATTCTGAATCAGATCTGGTGTAAACCTACTCAGACGGAAGAACTCCGCTGCATACCCGTCCACCGATGAGTTCCCCTGCACCAATCCGACGAACTGTCCCTCCAAGGCTGTCAAAGCCACATCAGGATAGAACTTCTTCTTAAAGAGCCACCTAAAGTTCTTCCAAGTCAAACCCCTCACCGACGTACGAGGATCCATGTGAAACCAAGTCAGGGCTATATCGCAAAACTGGCTCACTGCAGACGTCACCCAAAGCCCTTTCGGGACCTCTGCTAACTCCAGGCTCCGCTGGACCTCCTCCAACCAGTCATCCGCATACAGGATACCCTCGGTACCCTTGAACTCCCTCGGGTTCATCTTCCTGAAATCTAAGCATATGCCAGGCCTCCCCTGACCCTGCGACTGAACTGGGGCACCCAGAACTGTACCCTGCACAACCCTCTCTACTGCTGCAATCGCTAGCTGGTGGGAGTTCTCTATGCTCTGTCGTAACACCTCTGTCTGGCGGTGGGACGCGTCAGCCTGATGCTGCTGTGCCTCTGCCTGGGCCCTCTGGGTCTGCAACATCTACTGTAGAAGGGCCATCATCTGCTGTACATCAGTCGGTAGCGGAGACGGCGGTGGAAGAGTCTCAGAAATGACTATGGACGGTCCCGCTGCTGGAGGTGGAAGACCTCATGGAACCGTCGCTGCTACTCCCGCTTGAAGGACAGGAACTGAGGTGGCAACTCCCTCAACTGCAGCTCCCGTAACCGGAGATGGAGGTCCTACCGGATCGGGCCTCTCCGGAACAGCACTAGGTCCTGCTACCTGAGAGCAAGTAATCGTCATCCTGAGGATAGATTGAAACAAGGAATCAATATGGCACATGATAGGAAATATTAAAGAAGGACTATTAAATTCAATACAAAAGAGTTGTCATGGTAATCAAAAGATCATAAATTTTCTAAAATGTGATTGAGTAACTCCTATCATATCCTAGGTCCTACGTCCTAATTGTAGGCTAGTAATTAGTACTCTAAGTCGAGCACCATTACGAGATTGTACTAATTACGACACTGACCTGCGTGGGCCACCACAAAAATGTGTCATGACCCGCACCCTGATTAGGAAAGCGAGCACGTGGTTACGTCCAGCCTACGCTGCAGAATCGGCGGTAGAACACTGTATATAAGGTCTAAATACTACGACTAAACAGTATAAAGGTACCTGTACAGTATATACACTCCGAATGGAGGTGACATAACAATACAGTCCCAATCACAAAATAAAACTAAGGTAGATAGCATGGAAAGGAAATATAATAGATAAAAATAGAAAATAAGTTCAAGATCCCACACAAGCCCAGAGATATACACAACATCACAGAGTCACAGAAATATAATATAAAATACTACAGTCTGAAAGTACTAGCTGGATCACAGTCCAGGCAAACCTAACTAAGCTACACTACTCTGGGTGTGCAAAATCTAGTGGCTCTACTATCAAGCCACGGTCCTGGTCTACTCCATCTAACTCGACCCCATAATAGGTCGGGCAATCTTTCTCAGAGTCATCTGTAATATATCAACGGTATCCTGTCAGAAAAATGAGCAAGTACAAACACTAACAGCAGTTCCACATGAATTGACAAATTCTATAAGAGACAGTATAATGAAATACAAGACAAAGATATAGGATGACTTGGGAACTATTCGAAAGCCAAGTTGCAACCCTTAAACCAAATAAGGACCGGGGTTGTAACCCTTCTCCCGAACAGAACTTAGTCTCCAATCAAGGTACAGCATAAAGGCATGTAGAACATGTGAGTAAATGAATATCGTAGCATGGTGAGAAAAGTACTGAAAGTATAACAGAGCAGGATATAAGATACGATAAATAAATGTAAAATGTGCCTTAAATTATTAGAGCGATATGTGATCGGCTTTAGGTATGTTACAAGACAGGTTATCCACTTGGCCCGACAATCACACAAAAATCTCTGGAAAGGGTCATGCCGGCCAACCTGGATAACAAGCACACGGAGGAATCTGCTACACCCTACGTGAGGTGAGAGTGGCACAAGCATAATAGTGACAAGGGGCTTTGATCACATAACCCCTAATAATTCTCCCCATCTCCGAATAGAATCACGGATCCGGACATGGTACGTCATGACACAGAATTCAAAAGCAGGAGGCCAGCCCACTACCAAATCGATGTCTATATAAGTATAAGACACACGAAATATCACGTACCAATATACCAAGAAAATCCGGGAATAATATCTCATGACAGGATCCGACGTATACTAGTCCGTGAACCATCGTGTCGGGAATCAAGTAAGACACTACAACTGAATCGGATATAGCAGATATCAAGACAATAAAAACTATCAGTGAATGTACTCGTCTGTGGTCCTGAGCTGATAAGGTGAACAGACGCTCAGAGTAATCACAGACCTAAAATGAGATACTATAAGTCAAACAGGGTTTTATAATAAAAAGGGAAACTAATTTAAGTCATGATATGCAAGTCTAAGTTAGGTCAAACTTAGTCAAACTGGGACATACTAGGTCATACTGGATCATACAAGGTCACTGGGAGTCAATCCAAGTCAAACTAGGTCAAACGGAGTCAAAGGTTGACTTACAGTTGACTTTTGGTCAACTGGTCAACCCTGGTCAACTCTGGTCAACTTTACGTCAACCCTAGGTCAAACTAGTCTAATGTTGACCAACTGTTGACTTTCAGTCAACTGGTCAACTCTGGTTTGGTTTCGCTCAATTTTAGTCACTTATAGGCTAAGTTTGACTCTCGATTGACTTTTGATCAAAATGGTCAACCGAAGTCAAAACTAGTCTAGGAGCACTATTTCTGACCATTACCAACCAAGGGAACCCAATCCTAACCATATCTTAAACCCTAAATCACTTACCATAGCTATAGGCAATTACCTATTTTTACCCTTCACAAGGTTAATACTAATACCTTGCACATACCAAGGTAAACCACTCTAATCCTTGGAATACTAACCTAGGCTTCCTAGGATAGCTAAACACTAACCTACCTAAACATTACCAACCATAAAATCCTAGTACCTAGCTCATCTAACCTATCTTATGACACATGTTGGTTATTTCGACATTACCTTACTAACATAGCCTAACAATACCTTATCTTAACCTTCTAAAATACTAGCTAACCACATCACACCCACACAACCCCAAAACAACCATATGGGACTGAAATGAAGACTCAAAGTAATGGAATGGATTTATGAATGAATGAATTGAGTGGATGAGTGTTTGTATGAATGTTGAATGAATGGATGTACATATGAAATGATTGAATGAATGGGTATGTGAATTTGGTTTGAATAGATGGGTAGATGAATGGATTAGTGAATGGTGGATATGGGGTGAGTGAGTATTTGTGTATATGATTGCTTCTAATAATCTAATGAATGTAGGAAAGGGTGGATGGAAGAATGAATTCATGGGTGAATGAGTGGAGGAAAATGAATGATTTGATGAGTGGAGGAATGGATAGATGGATGGATGAAACAATGAATGAATTGGTGAAACCAAGGGGGCTGAAATGGGCTGTCAAGGGGGCTGATATGGGGCTTTCTCCCCCCCCTACTAAACACTGCTACAATATTGCAGTGTATACTGCTACAGTTGACTGAATTCAGCAGCCTATGGGCTGCTTCCCCCATCCCCTAAAACTGCTGCTAATGCAGCAGGTTATGCTGCCAAGATAGCAGCTTATTGCTGCTAACGCTACTGCTAAAATGAGTCCCCTGTAGGGATTGATACATGCTTCTACTGCTGCTGTAATCAGCAGTGCATCCCCTCCTTCAATCCTCATTCTAATCCTCTATATCTCCCTCTCACTCTCTCTAATAAATCACTCAACACTAATCCTCCTCTTAACATTCTCTACTCCACCTATCTCTCAATCACATTCTCAAATCCCCCCTCTCTCACTCGAAATCTCCACACTCCCATAAATACATATACATTAGACACACAAAAACACACCAATATATATACCACACAATATATATATATATATATATATATATATATATATATATATATATATAATATATATATATATATATAATCGAAAAAATAATTTATTGAAAGAGAAGGGGTGGCTCGAAAAGAGCATTACAGCAGGTACCATAGGCCCAAAAAAACACAAAATGGCCTTGGTAAACAAAGTAGGAAACAGTAAACTAGGTAGGAAACACACAAATATTAAAAGGGAAAATTCAAAATTCAAAAATTCGAGATTTTGAATTTTTGAAAATAGGAAAGGTTGTGGGCGGTCAGCCCTGATAGGTTGCCAGCGCGGAGCCCGAAGCAGCTGGCGCGAAGCCCGAGCAGTCAGCGGGCGCACTGTCTGAGGGAAAACTGCCCGAGGGGGCGGACAGGTCGAGGATGCCTCGCCCCCCCTCCCCCCCCCCCCCCCAGCGCGACGCCCGAGGAGGGGAGGCTCCAGCGGAGGGGGGGCTGGCCCAGACCACACAATATATATATATATATATATATATATTTATTTTTTTTATTTTTTATATATATATATATACCATAAAGAACACATTAAGAACAACACTCTAACAATATAAAATCTGAGATTAAACACTAATAAAATCATTTACACAATAACACAAACACTAGTTGTGTCCAAAATAGGGGATTTTTCCACTAGGACACAAACACAATACAATGACACACCTAGAAGTCTCCAAATGGACACGAAACGGACACAAATGGAGATACAACCATGGGAGTCATTCCTATGGGTTCAAAATAATCCTATATGCATATAGAAATGAAATAGAGAAGAGATTATACCTCCCGGTTGATCGAATCTA
This sequence comes from Iris pallida, assembly GCA_029216955.1. Classification (NCBI taxonomy): domain Eukaryota; kingdom Viridiplantae; phylum Streptophyta; class Magnoliopsida; order Asparagales; family Iridaceae; genus Iris; species Iris pallida. The sequence continues at coordinate 6,911,499 of JANAVB010003400.1, read as the reverse complement.
GAAAAACTCCTCCCGATACGACACCGACACGTAGAGATCTCCAAATGGACACGAACGAGTTCCGAAACCTCTCAAACTTGGCTAGCTCCTTCCCTTGCTTGAGTAGAGAAGAAATGAAGAAGATTGGGTGGAGAAATGGATTGATTTGATGGTGAAATCAATGGGGACTCTTCTCAAATTTTGGGGAAGAATAAGAAAGAGAAAATTGAGTGGATAATGACAAGAGGTTCATTCCTATCCCCCCTTAGAGTGGTCGGTCACAAGTGCATAGGTGTCCCCCTATTTGCAATGACTAAAAAGCCCCAACTTAACTATTTAATTAAAATTAGGAAAGGGTTTAAGGTTGAGGCTAAATTAGTCATGTTTAAGTCTCTAATCAAACTAAACCTACCTATGAATAATTAGTCTCACCCACTAACTAAAAATAATGTCGTGTGGGCCATGTCTAACTAATGAGTGGGTCCATCTAAAGTCAAAACTATCCCGGGTTCCCGATACAAGTCGGATTGAGTTGAAATTCGAACCCGACTCAAATAACCCCAAAATAATATCATAAATAAATAAATAATTCCAAAATAATTCTAAAGTGGAAAATGACAAAAATACCCCTGTTCATAGCAACTGGAGGTGACAGGGACATCCTCCGAGTCAGAACAAATAGCAGCCGCAGTCCTTTCCTCGGTCCCAATGGCTCGAGGAACATCGGGTGCAAGCTCTTCAGAAAGTTCCCTAAGCCTTTCTGACCATGAGGGCCCCACCTACGTGAATCAAACAATGATAAGGCATAAAAAGCAGACAAAAAACTTTAGAAGGGCAAAATACCCAGACTTACCCGTGAAAAAGACCCAGCAAAAGGGGCATTTGGCTCCACGGAAGGCTGTCAGGACGATGCATCCCGCAAAGGCGCGAAAGCCAGTCTATCCCTCCTAATAGGAGGAGAGCTCGCCCCAAAAGAAATCGGACGTCTTCGTCAGTCGCTCAAGAGAATCTCCTCCTCTCTCTCCTCCCGCGATGAGCTGGAACCATCAGTGGTTCTGCTCTCCAAAGAAGAAAGTCTCTGAGGCTGTCGCGAAGACGACCGAGTTGCCTCAAACTTCGTCCCCTCAAGTAAGCTCCTTTGGCAGTCGTACTCCGACGAAAAATTCTTCGTAATACAGTAAAACTTTACGATAGAATACAACAGATGCATTTTTCCATGCATCAAAGGAATGGTGAACCCTGCGCCGGTACGACCATCACTGAAATAACGCCATACCCTAGCGTCATCCAAGAGGCTTCCCTCGTAACCAGGACAGGAGCTTGGATTACCCATCATGACCTGGCTATAGCCAAATTGATGCACAAAGCGGCTAGGCAGGTAAGGTTCCAAGTGCCCCCAATTCTGGTTTCGATACACTAGATGGGAGGGGCGGATGGACTGCAGCCAACGGAACGCCCCAAGGGCTAGATTCGTGTCTACTGATACTTCATCTGCAAGATAGGAAGGTGAAACCACACGGATGGCATATTCTCTTAATCTACCCAACATCCATCTACAAGCGGGAACGTTCTGATCAATCCACTCCGCAGCTTCATAATTGTACAGGGTCGTATCCCCTGTCTCATACCCGAAGAGGGTATAGGAAGCTATCAAACCAGGGCAGTGCAAGGCTAACCAACCCATCAGGTAGTGGTAGGGGAGTTCGACCGATGAGAAATGTCCATCCCTCCTTTTATGATCGATTACTCTCTGGGAAAACTCCTGCAGGCCGCACAGGATGTCACATACCATGGCCGATAGCAAGGCCAAAGAATGTCTGAAGGCGAGCTTTATAGCGGGTAAGATCAAATCCTGACTAATCCGATCAATAGGCCCCGAACCTCCTGGAACCATGGCCTTTCGCAGTCATATCATCAAAAAGGCAGCTAAAGCCGCTTTATGGCTCAGAGCAGTCAAATTTTGACAGAAAAAATTATGGACTTTGGAGTTAGGCTTCTCCTCGGCATCCACTGATGGAGCCGACACCCCAGCCTCGGCCATCATATCGTCCACTTCGTCAGCAGTGTATACCTGACACGCGGTAAAATAAGCCTGCCCCGGCATTGATGGAAGCCTCATAAAAATATAATCGGTCCAGGCCTTGATGTGTGGCTGATCTTGCTCCCCGCCCTGGCACTTACACACCTAGTAATGGCAAAATAACTCCTTATATACAGTCATTATCTCAGGGTATGTATTCTCCAACCTGATAAACTCCTCACTGCGAGGAGTGTACTCCTCATAAGGGTAATCCCCCCACGACAGCTTTGAGGTAGCGTACATCTCATGAAGAGCCAGGCCTATCTCTCCTCAAGGAGTGTAGAACGTCCCCGTATGTTGATTAAACAACTCCAGCAAAGCAAGAAAGAGAGGCCGATTGACTTTGATCCTTTGTACAGTTTCCTTGATGCAGCGACGAAGGCCTGTACCTTTCAGGTCCAGTTGGAACCTCCCTACCTCCCATAAAGCCAACTCCCTCCACTCTGGGTTGGGACAAATCCAGCCAGCGATATGGAAGGCACCCTTTGGATAAGTATAGCCAGTAGCCAAAATCTCGTTAGCAAATAGGGAGGCATGGCAGGGATGTACTTCAGGGGTAGACACATCAGGAAGATGACCAGGGAGCAATACCCGCAGCGTGGTGGGTGGACCATCAGGCACACCCATGAAGAAATCTCTCTAATTGGAGCACCTTTCCTTCTTAATAAGACCTGTCATCAAACTATCACGTCTCGGGGTCAAATCCTACTTCATAAGACGCGCCTCAGATAAACAGAAGAAGACAAAAAGTGGAGGATGACGGCCGACAGAAGGTACGAAAAAAGAATGCCATAGTTTTCGAAATATCAGCCCTCGGTTATTCCTAAGAGCTCGGCATTTTGTAGCACCAACTCATCACCGAAGAGAAAATGAGGCTTCAACATCTTAACAGTATCTAATGGGCCAGACAATCGGCCTCGATCCATCATGCGACGAAAGTAAGTGAATCATTGTTCCTGGATCATAGCCAGGCGACTCCGTAGCTGACCATAAGCAACCAGCTGTGCAGTAGAAGCGACGAGTGCCTCCTCAGCATCGTGACCTCCGGCGCAGCCTGTGAGGGCAAGGAGAATATCCTCGAAGAGAGTCGGGGGCATAGAAACTACACTTAAATAAAGGGTGTCAGAAAAACAAAGACAGAAACAAAGAACCATAAGAAGGCTGAGGTGGCCAACTTACGGAACACCCGCACAGACCCTATAAAAGTGCACCATGCATCGACTAACATGCAAACCATACAAATACTCCATACGAGACACTGTGCATATATATTAAAAGCATCTATAAGCCTTACCAAGAACGAAGTAATGGCTATAGAAGTCAAGACAACGAAGTAACGTCATTCCTTCGAGACAACGCTCCTGAGAGTCGATGCTCATGTACGAACGTCAAGCCAAAAATCCAACAAAAGAATCAGACACTTACGCTCAACGGGTGGCCGTATGTCCCCTACAATAGGAGGCTGCTCGACGACGACCGCCTCAGAAGTCGGTTCCTTCCTTTTGGCTTGACAGCTGCTCGATGTAGCCTCTCCGGTTTGCCTCACGGACGATATTCTAGATGGCCTCGGGGGCTCTACATCCGGTCGGGTACTGGCCCTTGAAAGTGTTACAGTCGGGTGGGGGTTGGCCGTTGCTCCACGAGCCTCCTTGGAACTCACCGCGGAGGCCTTCAAAATTTTTGATTTCTTAGGAGCCATGGCGGGAAAAGTTAGGGTTTGAAAGAAGGAAAAGACTTTGACAAAGGTTTCAGTGAAGGAGTAGGTTAAAAAAGAAAGCTTTTCTCTCTCCCCCAACATTTCTACTTGTAGGAAGAGCCGTGCCATGTCAACAAAAGAAGACAAGACGCTTCATAAACCCTCAAAACGACGTGGGTTCAGAAAATAGTCATGATAAACGTTTGGGAGAAACGAGGAGTCATGTTCAAAACTTAAAGAAGCGACGGCTTGAGATATTTAATATCGAAGCCCAAGCATGACGTCAGCCTGGCAGCAGACATGATGTGCATTTTGCCAACAAAGAAATACGTGTCATGCTTCTTTTCAAAGTATCCCGAGCTTGACTCAAGTTTGGGACACTTTGAAGGGTGTCTTGTAGAAGCATGAAAAAGCTCAGAGTGACACAAGACGCAGGTGGGTACTCTCGCTACCCACCCATCTTCACATAGGCACAGATGACGAACGGTGCAGGTTGGTGCTTTCGCTACCAACCCAGCTTCACAGAAGTACAGGCGGTTAAACATGCCAACAGAAAAGACAAACTCACAAAAAATAGATAAACAGTTCAAGAAAAGTTTTTTTATTAAATCATGGCTACAAGAGTCTATTACAGATTTGCCACGATTACATAAAAGAAGACTTCCTAATTAGAAGGATCTGTTATAAAGTATTTGTGATTACATATGCTAAACTAAAAACTCCTACGGATCTACGCTAGGGTTCATCTTTATAGTATAATCGTCATGAGAAGAGAGACTATGGATAAAAGATGTGAATATAGTCGCCATCAAAGTCAGCCACCATAGTACCCCCTCTCAGACGCGCAGCTCTTCCTGAAGCAGCTATTGGCCCGAGCGAGAATTTAATCCACAGCACGACATTAGGCCCTTTTCAAAAATGCATCAGCTTCTCAGGCTCTTCCAGCCTAACGGAAGCGCACAGCCGCCAATGAGCAGGGCAGAGTACAACCTGTGGCACTTCATATTTGGCAACCAGACCAAACTCAATCGTCAGGACCTCCAAGATGTCGCTTAGGTTCGAACTCCCCATGAGAAGTATTCTAGCACATCCCGAAGCTCATCAGCTGTTCTTCTACGACGGCACAGCTCCTTTAAACGAAGGGATCCTCAACCAAAATTCGACTTTGGCCAGGCCAACGGCCGTTCGAAGCTAAGTCTGGATCCAGCATGGTATTGAACGACAAAATGAGGGAGATGTGACTCTTCAGAAAAAATCACCTTTTATATAGGGCAGGAGTGGTCCAAGACATAGGCCACGGGCCGTCGGTCAAAATTCCCACATTAATGAGATGAACCTAAGACTCAGCACGATGAACCTTATTAAATAAGTTCATTCAACTAAGTCTTAGACCATTAAAAAATCCCTTAAAATTTCCCAAGTAACGGTGGCAATTAAGAGGGAGTCATCCCGTAAAGAGCTGTCATTAATTGCTCTTAAAGAAGACTTTAAAGCCAACTACCTCAAACCAGAAGTGCAGCTACAATCCTGCACCAGCAGGAGGCGCAGATTGGTGATGACTTCACATCATCCCAGCTTCAACGGCACAGACCTCTGCTTCCACCTAGAAGCTCAACCCCCTTCATCAAAGACTTGGGAAACACCAGTGCATCCAACCCAAGTCCGCCTACCGCTCCAAAAGTACAGTAACCTCGTTAGCCTGAAGCACAGCCTACTCGTCGCCCTAAAGCATATTGACTTTACCATTTGAAATATAGCCTACTCATCGCTCAAATGCACAGAGGTTACGTCATTCGTTGTCTCCAGGAGAACAGTCTACTCATCGTACTAGAAGCGCAGCAGCACTAAGACTCGCTAGAGGCACAGGTTGCATGGTCCCACCCAATTAGTTTGTTTAAACCGCCACTCTCAAAGATAGGACAGAGGTTGATTATATTGATAAGTACAAATATATTATCAATTGGTTTAAAACTCAGATAAGGACGAAGTTTGCTCTTTGATAAAGGTCGTATCAAGTCGGACTGTTTAAACTGATAGCCTCCTGAAGATCAAACAGAATCCTACTCTGATATGAAATCCAAGATCTACTCAGCTTCATTTAAACAGAAGATCTCTAGTAGTAGACACGCGCCACGTGTCTCTTCCTTCGGCTATTTTAATAACCACCCGAGATCTCGATAGAGGGAAATCTCGACATCCGCCACATGTCAGCTCAGCAGAAGCCCGTATCGTGTAATGACAGCAGATTCCTTCATATCTCAAATTCTAGTGCACATTGCATATGTACCCCCTTTCCCCTATAAATAGAGGAGTTTTTCCTTCAACAAAAAGAGGAGGAGGACACACACAGAGAGAAAAAAAAAAGCAGAAGGCAAAAGGTAGTATTTCGAAGTCTTCAACTCCGGCATCCTCTTGATCGGTAACCCTAGAGTTCCATCAAAGGTACTAGAAAGCCAAAGCAAGTCCAACGCGTCGTCAGATCATCAACAAAGTAAAGGAGCCGCTGCTGTGCTCGATCTCCACCGTCACGCTTTTCCAAAATTCTTGTACTTAGATTTCCTAGCATAGGAATCGATTATACCTTTTTTCAAGTTCAATAAACAAAAAGTTCGTATAACCTTTTGTGATGTCGAGCAAGGCCCAATCCCGATCTCAGGCTCCAACCCCAGTTTGACGAAATAATATTTATATCATGCTTTAGGGCACTTGAGTGAGATATTCCCTAGTTGACTCAAAATTAAAGGTAGGATGATCAAGTGCATCGAGAGCATAAATGATAGATTATTGTAAAATGAGCAACACCTGGCGCACAACCTCCTTAGTTTCTACAACATATGCTAATATAGTTGTTATCCCATATTAATGATCAAGCGTGCACAGTGTGGTAGAGATGGTGCTCATACTACTTCGTAGTCGTATATTGTTTGCATGTTCTTGTATTGTACTATGTCCGGCCCTAGTTGGGTTATTTTTAGTTGTATCCATTCCTAGTTGACTCATTAGAGACTTTGTCTTTGTATTATGTTTATGTCAACTTAATCACACTTATGGTGGGACTTGGTTGTGTAATGTCCCGCTCCGTGCGAGTCATTTAGTTGACTTGTTGGATGCGATCAGAATATTGGACCGTGACTTGTATTAGAAATCAAGAGATTTGAGACTGCTGCAGTCTATCTAATCTGGCCGGATGGAAAATGTATTGGAACGTGGCTCGCTGGTGGGGCTATGTCTAGTAGGAATATGTGTGATCAAAACATGACGACCCTTTATACAAGTAAGTGGAACTGACCCTACTCTTTCATGCTTAATAAAATGGAGTATAGTGTTGCTAGATTATGTCCCTAATATCCCATACTTTAGTTGCTGAATAATTTAGATGTTTTTATTGAATACTGCTGAATGAATAACACATGAAAATTGAACTGTTGTTGTGAATTACACACTAGAAATGAATTATTAATGTTGCCCATATTTAATGTTACTGAATTAAATAAAATACTTGAATCATGTACACTCTATGTAACTATTGTAAAGATATGAAATGCTATCTGTTTTCTTATAAGCAATAAAATGAATGATGTATGTCCCAATTAAATGAACGAAATGATGTTTGTTCCTTGTTGAAAGGAATGATGTGAGAAATGTTGCAATGAGAAATGATGAGTCTTGGGATCGATGAGATCACCAAGCAGAAATAATGGTAATGATGGAAATAAACAAGTCGTGAACACGACTTGGATGAAACAAGATGATACACTGTTGCCTTTATTTACTTTTAATATTTTACCATGTGATTATATTCATGATCGAGTCCGACACACATTCGTATGGGCATGGATAACTTGTGCACAAGGGGTGATTATTTCCTCGATCGGTATGCCTGGGGAGCAGGGGTCGATCCTACCTAGGAGAAAATATAAATGTACTTTAAGGGTATGTGGTATCAGGACATTTATTCGGGCTCGCAAACTGGTCAATGGTGTATCGAATACCATATGAAGTCCTATATGGCAATGTCCTAAATGGTGAATTAACACCAGTGATCATGTTGTAAGGATGAACGCTAATGATTATTTTGTGCAGACAGAGTAAGTATATCATCTAACCTGTATTTGATGCAGGTACGAGGGAGTTGGCTTGTCGGTAATAAATTACTTAACTATGATATATTATCATACATATTGAATTAAATAATACTACTTAACATGCTAAACGAAATGATGTTACGTTGTTGCCTTTCCATGAGAATTCCTATAAAAATGCTTAGGTTGTTAACTATAAGGTTGCATCAATGATGCCTTTACACAATCATTTCTATAATATGTTTACATGCTTCAATGTTACTGCTCATGAACTGCAAACCGATGCTAGGCCATAAATAGAAATATCACTATTAATAAATGTTTGCTCACATGATTACTTAGTGTTGGTTTAGGCGAGTGGGTTGGTTCTGCTCACCAGTACACGATAGTGTACTAACCCACATTATGGGCACTCTTTTCAGCTGCTCATGCTTAGGAAGTTCAGTACACAAAGATCGACATTGATCAGTCCCGATGCATCGGAGATTTGTTGGGCATACAGAAGCTCTCCTTGTAAAAGATGGTGTCTTCTGATTATAAAGGACATAATGTATGGAACATTGTATAGCCGTTGCCAGTGAGGTGTAAGCCAAGTCGGTATTTCCAGTTGTAAGTCAAAGTGACATATTTAAATGTAAGCCTATATGGCATGTGTTCAGTTGGCTATCAAATGTAATGTGAGTTGAATTGTAAGCCTTGCATTCTACTGCAAGCCTTGTACTTTATTTTAATCATCAATAAAGAGAACATATTTCTACAAATCTTTGTGTGACTTCAAGTTATCTGCTTATTTTTGTTGCTATGAATCAATATGATATTCTGTTCAACAAAAGAGATATGTCCTTATTATCTTCAATTTGTCTACTTGTGCCGCTGCGATGTGATCCTATTTGAAGATTATCAATTTTGTATCGTCTTTGCCTTGTACAAGTGCAACACCAAGCTTGTACGGCATCACGCCCAAGCGAGAATGATCTGTTCCCAGAGGCTAAATAAGAGGACCTATGTGGAATCGGGGCATGACAAATTGGTATCAAAGTACGGCTTATGTCCTTGGACTCTTATTTGATTTGCTTCAAATCAAAGTTGCATCTACGATTAACCAAAGTTGCTTCCACGACTAAATCAAAGATTGCTTTCGTAATTATCCCGTTCTTGTTTCTGTAATCATTCTAAGTTGCTCGTGTCTGAAAAGTTTCTTTGACCCTCTTGGCTGCTCACTGGATGTTCCATACAATATAATTATGATGCCCCTGAATGTTTGATTGTTGTTGTTTTGGACACTAATGACCCAACAATGACTCAGTGCCATAATATACAAATTGTGATGATATTCAAAATGTGAAAATAGAGAAAAGTTGCCATGTGTGATGTAACGTGTTTGAGAATTGCATGTTACGTTTGTAGATACCAATTGTAGGAACGAGATATAATGCACTATACTCTAGAGGGGGATGAATAGAGTAGGCAGCGGAAATTAGTTGTTAAAAAATTGTTAGCGGCAAGATCACAGAATATATATCACAGATATGTAAATAAAAATTAGAGAGCAGAGAGAAAAAGCAAACACAAGGATGTATACTGGTTTTCCTCTTGTGAGGACTAGTCCAGTCGAAAGAAATCTAGCTTCCAGTTAAATCCACTATAAAAAACATCGTAAGTTTTCATCTGAAGTCCTTACAACTTCTATAATACGAGCTTTGATCCGAAGTACTCGACCAACTTCAATTGTGAAGTGTCTTTCTTCAATCAAGCCTCTGATTACAATCACTCTAAAACTTCTAGACCGTACCGCACTGACAAGTCGACTAGAGGATTGTAACTGACTTGGGATTTAAAAATGAATAGCTTAGAACACTTTGGAAGAACGATTAAGCTTAGAGAGAAGAGAGGTGTGTTGAAATGAGGAAAATTGTTCTCTATATATTAGTTTTCCAAAGGAAGAATTCGGGCAGAATTCTTTGAAAGAATCTTGGCATATAGTCGTTGCATCCGTAACGGCGGGAAGACAAAATTCAAAATTCAAAGGGCATTAATCGAACTCGGAGCAAATTCGGGCCGAACCTGAATTCTGTTAGAGTTCTGTTAGGGTTTTTGCAAATCTTTTTTGGGATTTTTGAAAAGTCAGGCATTTAGGAATAGTTTGGGCTTTTGTAAGTGGGCTTATTTTCAAAATGAAAGGGTATTTTGAAAATGTTTCTTGGATAGACTATTTGCCAGTACGATACAGTATATATTGTATTTCTGGACTCAATAAATATGAAAAATATATTGATAAAATAGGAAAACCAATAGCCCTTTTGTAATGCCCCAGAACTAGAATACTGGAGAGCGGGGGCATACATAGCCAGCTACGTATAATAAAATGGAATCCCTCACCATACGGTCACGGCTGTCTAGATATATGAGGGTTTAACTATAGGCCAACAGTATAAGTCCCCTGAATTTTAGGGTTTATTTTTTATTTTTCTTAATGAATTATTCGATAAATGTTTTATTATTTAATTGTTTAGATCATTAATGTACCTTTCCATGACTTTGACTTATGGAGCGTCAGGGATGCCAATCTCAGTAAACTCTCTTTATGGGTTTTGAAGTAGACAAGATTATCTTCGTTTTGATATATCATGTCCCACTTGAATTCGTTCCCTTGTGCTCTTTTTGTATCGCACAACTTCGGGTCAACTTAGACCAATTAATCATTGAATAATTATTCCCACTTTTATTTTTGATCTTCGTTTGCACGTTACCGTGACTTTTAATTTAGGAGCACCAGACCAGTCGTTTTCTCAGAACCAACTCCTCATGAATGATCTACTCGAGACGTTCTTCATCCATGACTTTTGTGTCCCACTCAGACACTCCATTTTGTGCTCCATTTTCTTCGCACAACTTCCGGGTCAATTTAGGCCAATTTATTTTCTACCGTAAAACCTGATTTATTTTCCAATTTAATTTTGGGACCCGACATCGATCCAACCTAGTCGACCAAAGTATGGACGTGGGCCACATAAAGCCTACTACCCGCATGACGCTTGTGTCCCATTTATTGGAGTCCCCGCATATTATTTATTTTCCCGTGATTATAAATACCCATTTTTAATTTAATTATTGCCTTCTGTCCGATTTCGACCCGACCCGGCTCGATCGAACCCGAACCCATGCTCCATGTTGCCCTTTCATGACTGCCCAAATACCCTACATAATTTTCCTATTTCTCCTATTTTGAAAATATCTCTTCCTCTCTCTATTTTACAAATATCTCACATATATATATAATTATATATCTCTCTCACTTTACACTACCTCACCCCCACTCTCTCTCTCTACTAGTACACATTTTTTCCTCCCCAACCGACTTCAAACACTCTCTCTATTCCCTCTTTCTAAATATCTCACTCTCTCTCTTCCTATAATTATATACACTCACACACACTTAAATACTCTCTCTCCCTCTCTCCAAACACAACACACACAGAGCACCCCACCCCACCCCACTCCCTACACTCGGCCGAACCCTCACCCCCGGTGGACGAACATCACCACCACCCTCATCCACAGCCCCTCTTTTCTTCTCCTCCTCCTCTTCATCATCTTCACCATCACCATCACCACTAAAATCACCACCTCCATCAACTACACCTCCGCCACCATAACCCGAACCACCACCACCTTCTACCGCGCCTGACCCCCGCCGCGCTGCCTCAGCCGATGTCGGCCACCGTCGCACGTGTACGTCGGGCTGGCAGCGCGGCCGCAGCAGTAGCATGCAACCGCAGGCATGCATGCGCGCGCACGCAAACGCACGGATGCGGCGATGGCCGTGCGCCACCACATGGCCGGCCCGCCCCCGCAGGCTCTCCACGCCTCCGGCGAACCCGGGCGACCACCCTGGCAGAGTCTCCGGCCTCCCCGACGTGTGAAACATACGATTCGTGCGTTTTGAACGAAATTCCGTCGGCGTGCGCGAGTTTGGAACTCAAAATTTGTGTCCCGTCGCAGCAACTTCGTGCACATTTTTTGGGAGATCCGACCGTTGGATCGGCGAAATCTTTGCTCCGTCTCGATCTCGGTATATCCATCTTCACTCCTGTCAATTTTTGTCTGTTAATTTCGTCGTTTGATACCTCAAAACTGGCCACCAAGTTGACGTTTTAAATTGAACTATTTTTGGACAGTTTCGTGGAGCCGACTTCGTCAGCTCGTAACTCCACCGTCGCAGCTTCGGTTGGTGTGCTACCTGTTCCTGTGCGCAGCTGGTATAACCCTCTTCCTGCCTCCTTTAAGTTTCGTTTCATTTTAAGCACGTTCGGTTGGTCGAATTCTACGCCAAAGTTGGTCGTCCGAATTTTTTAATTTGCACTTGTTAAATTCCATTTTTGAACCCGGGACTCCGGATTCAATTTCTGACACCACCAGTAGACTTGTGGCGTCGTTCTGGCATGTATTCATATAAAGTTTGCTTGATTTGGAGAACGTGGGCCCTGGCACGTATTTCGGTACAAAGCGGGTCCAACTTTTTGAGTCAACGGGTCACTTTGAGATCGGCTCATCGGAATCCAATTCCGGATATACTGTTGAGTTCGTATCGTCATTCTGGACTCGTTGACATATAATTTGCTTAGTTTTGAAGACATTTGCTCCGGCACGTATTTCGGTGCAAATTGGATTCCAAGTGTCCGCGTCAACGTATCATTTTGAGATCGGCACATCGGAATCCTATTTCGGATATACCGTTGGGTTCGTATCATCATTCTGGATTCGTGGACATATAATTTGCTAGGTTTTGTAGACTTCTTTTCTGATACATTTTTTGGTGCAAAGTGTGTCCAACGGCGGACATCATTTTGACCCGAAATTACCGTTTTGCCCATGTGTCTAAATTGGACTTATGGGTAGACTATCTTAGCTAATTTGACCGTTCTGGACACGTTGGTGATATTTATTTTATCATCCGACAACATCTGTAGATTTTGCTTTGTATCATCCTTAATTTGTAATTAATTATTTTTCCAAAAATTGTTACTTTCTGTTTTTGAATTTTTATATATATTTTAATTTCTGTAAAAGTCTGGGAAAAATTGTATTTAAATACTATGTTAATTTAGCTAATTTATTATAATTTTTTTAGCATTTAATAAGTACTTTTGATATTTTATGACAATAGAAAAACAGAACTCATTTTCAGTATATTTATGTTTGCTGATTTTTAATAAATATTTATGAAGGTTTATAAATTCCAGAAAAACTATTATAAATTTCTATAATTAACAAGGATCATTTTGGTATTTTATTTTATGTATATTTAAGCTTTTTATCTATCTCAAAAATTGTTGGAACTTAGTGTACAGTTTGATTTATTTATTGAATAGTTACGACTTGCAAGTTTTGTGTTGTTTTGAGTTATAGACGTGTTGGACCACCCCTTACACTAGTGTAAAGACCCTAGGAAGTTAGTTTGCGTATAGTGGCACTCCAAATTAGACTTTTATGCTAGGTCCCCACTAGGCTAGTATCCAGTCAGGAGTCGTGTCACACCACTAGTGTAATATTGATCATAGCTTAGGACTGAATTTGTATATTATTATTGACAGGACACCGGACATCTATATCTTCGTACTAGTATTCTTGCTTTGCTCGAGGCAAGTACATCTACAAACTCATTTACTGTCTTTTAATGCTAGAACATGTATTAACCCTGTTAAAATACTGATCCTTGAGGTAGCAAGCTATGTCTTCACATGTTGTATTACTTACAGTACCTGACATGCTTAGGACAGTTCATATATCTTCACGTGTTCCTTACTGGTTCTCAGTATATGTTTCACTATGCTTTATACTACTCGGAGTATTCACATGTTTCATACTGTTCCCAGTATCGGCCATGCTTATATTACTCCCAGTATCTCTCACATGTTTTTACTGTTCTCGTATCTCTCACATGATAGAATAAGGGTTATGGGGAAACTGATAGTTGAGTATGTGATCATGCCCCCCTATACTCGTACGTACGTACCGAGCAAGGTTGACATTTTATGTATACCTTGTCGTAGGCGCACCAGCTGTATTTGTACGTATGTACAACTATCGCTTGTTTTACTTGCACGGAAGTACATTTTATATACTTGTACCACAGTACATTTTACACCTATTGACGATCACGTACTTGCTACAATTTTAAACATTACATATGCATCTGTCTCTATGACATATGTGTCCTTGCCATGATAGACTATGAGATGCCATGTTCCCTATGTTACTATGATACTGTAATCCCAGTTGTACCATGAGGCCATGTTTTCCAGTATTTCCTGTTTTATAGACTTATCACTTTTTGTTCTTGTTGTACATCTCTTTCATTATATGTTCAGTACTTTAGTTGTAGAGGTTGTACTTGCTCCCGTCCTGACAGGATAACGTTGTAGGTCCACTTTTCGAGCAGAAAATTCTATGTGATTGATATTATGGTACTGCATTGAGGACCTGGCCTTAGCTCCAGAAGAGGCCCCAGCGGAGAACCTTGCTTAAATATCATGTGTTTTGAGACTTAGATTTTGGTCTGTACTTATATTTGGATACTGGACTTTGTCTCCAGTTAGATACTTATAAAGTGTATTATTAAGTCTGTGCTTATGTTACCTTCGCTTATAGATGTTGTGTTGTGATGAACTTTAAAATATGATTTTAGAACTATTAGCTGCTTAGATCCTTTATTGTCTATACTTAGAACAGCTTACTACGCTTTAACCAAGCGTAGGCTGGACATGGCTCGGCCCGGCCCAACAATTAGGGTATCGGGTCGTGACATATTTTTAGTGGCGGCCCATGTAGGTCCAGACTTAAGTTGTTTGGTTACGTTATTGTACCAAGCATGCCTGCAATTAGGATCTAGGACAACTTGTTAACACTGGGAATAACATTTAGAACACCTAAAGGATATCTAGGATTGCAATATAGGAAAACACATCACAGCATAGGACCGTTAACTGTACTTAGTCTCTTGCTTGAATTCAGTAGATTATAATTTTGACCAGGATAGTACCCTTGGGATGACCCCTGAGGATCTCACTCTAATCTTACCTAGAAATCTGTTTTTGCCTATTCCCATTTGCTCTTCCTTAATTCGTTGTTGAATTTAATTCCTGATTTTCGTTATTGACTTTGATCTTGCATCGTGATAAATTTTATGGATTGAATTATGATATATCCTGATAAGGTAAACGTCTGCTTTAGTTATGGAGTTTAGAATTTATCGCAGCCATATTAGCTGGTATGACAAAAACATAGAGCCTGATTTTGGATATACTATCCTATTCATAGAATTTAGATTTTCTTGCAGCCATACCGGTTGGTGTGGTAAGGAATCTAGATGATATGACTATAGGGTGTATACCTTAGTTATGGACTCCCTCGTTTATTGCCTATAAGCTTACTGGTGTGGCAAAAATTCTGGCAACATGATTTCAGGAAGACGTGTATGGTTATCAGATCATATCTCAACTTGGTTCACTTCGTTATGACCGAATGAGCAAGAATAGTCAGTCACCCATACTTGATGATAGGGTATCTAAGATGGAATAATGAGATATTATATTGTTGTGACTATGGATTGGGGATTAGAATCTTATGCTTAGCAGTTTGAGGATTTAGTATTTATAGAATTTTGGTTGGTTATCTATAGCTAATTACATGTGATTAGAGGGTAGATCGATATGTGGATTGATATAGAATAAATTAGAATGAGTTATCGTATTGCGTACGAGATCGGGAAGATATCAGTTAAAAGACAAGGAACAAGACAGAGACATATGTACATTGGTAATTAATAAATCGGGAGTTTTAAAATCGAAGATTTATATTCGGAGGACTTGTTGAGTAAAAAGAAGAAGGCTCGACGCCAAGGACAAGAATTGAACGTATAATTTCAAAGAGAAGCTGTAGGAAAGGATTGACGACAAATAATGCTAAGGAACTGTGAATTGATAGAATAAGGATACTTAGGATATGATAAGGAAATCAAGTATTTACAATTGAGGTTGGAAATATGATTGATGATTAAGCATTTTAGGCTTATAGACATGTCCAGAGAATGACCTATATTTTAGGGTATACGTTAAGGTTCTATGTTAGTATGAAAGATTCTAAAAGATATATGGCGTAGTTTATGATAGAAGGACTTTGTTGAACCTGAACCAAAAAGATTGTAAAGAGAAAGGAAGAGATGATTACAATGGTAGCAGATTGAGTATCGTAGCCAGAGCAGCTACATGTTATAGTTTGACCTATTGGACGATTTTTAATTTCGAGGACAAAATTTTTGTATGGTGGGTAGGATGTAAGCCCCCTGAATTTCAGGGTTTATTTTTTATTTTTCTTAATGAATTATTTTCGATAAATGTTTTATTATTTAATTGTTTAGATCATTAATGTACCTTTCCATGACTTTGACTTCTGGAGCGTCAGGGATGCCAATCTCTGTAAACTCTCTTTATGGATTTTGAAGTAGACAAGATTATCTTCGTTTTGATATATCATGTCCCACTTGAATTCGTTCCCTTGTGCTCTTTTTGTATCGCGCAATTTCGGGTCAACTTAGACCAATTAATCATTGAATAATTATTCCCACTTTTATTTTTGATCTTCGTTTGCACGTTACCGTGACTTTTAATTTAGGAGCACCAGACCAGTCGTTTTCTCAGAACCAACTCCTCATGAATGATCTACTCGAGACGTTCTTCACTCATGACTTTCGTGTCCCACTCAGACACTCCATTTTGTGCTCCATTTTCTTCGCACAACTTTCGGGTCAATTTAGGCCGATTTATTTTCTACCGTAAAACCTGATTTATTTTCCAATTTAATTTTGGGACCCGACATCGATCCAACCTAGTCGACCTAAGTATGGACGTGGCCCACATGAAGCCTACTACCCGCATGACGTTTGTGTCCTATTTATTGGAGTCCCCGCATATTATTTATTTTCCCGTAATTATAAATACCCATTTTTAATTTAATTATTGCCTCCTGTCCGATTTCGACCCGACCCGGCTCGACCGAACCCGAACCCATGCTCCATGTTGCCCTTTCATGACTCTCCAAATACCCTACATAATTTTCCTATTTCTCCTATTTTGAAAATATCTCTTCCTCTCTCTATTTTACAAATATCTCACATATATATATAATTATATATCTCTCTCTCACTTTACACCACCTCACCCCCACTCTCTCTCTACCAGCACACGTTTTCTTCCCCCTCCAACCGACTTCAAACACTCTCTCTATTCCCTCTTTCTAAATATCTCACTCTCTCTCTTCCTATAATTATATACACTCACACACACTTAAACACTCTCTCTCCCTCTCTCCAAACACAACACACACAGAGCACCCCACCCCACACCCTACACTCGGCCGAACCCTCCCCCCCGGTGGCCGAACATTACCACCACCCTCACCCATAGCCCCCCTCTTCTTCTCCTCCTCCTCTTCATCATCTTCACCATCACCATCACCATTAACATCACTACCTCCATCAACTACACCTCCGCCACCATAACTCGAACCACCACCACCTTCCACCGTGCCTGACCCCGCCGTGCCGCCTCAGCCACCGCCGTGCGTGTGTGCCAGGCTGGCAGCGCGACCGCAGCAGTAGCATGCAGCCACAGGCATGCATGCGCGCGCGCGCAAACGCACGGATGCTGCGATGGCCGTGCACCACCACGTGGCCGGCCCGCCCCCGCAAGCTCCCCACACCTCCGGCGAACCCGGGCGACCACCCTGGGAGAGTCTCCGGCCTCCCCGACGTGTGAAACACACGATTCGTGCATTTTGAACGGAATCCCGTCGGCGCACGCGAGTTTGGAACTCAAAATTTGCGTCCCGTCACAGCAACTTTGTACGTATTTTCTGGGAGATCCGACCGTTGGATCGGCAAACTCTTTGCTCCGTCCTGATCTCGGTATATCCATCTTCACTCCTATCATTTTTTGTCCGTTAATTTCGTCGTTTCATACCTCAAAATGGCCACCAAGTTGACGTTTTAAATTGAACTATTTTTGGACAGTTTCGTGGAGCCGACTTCGTCAGCTCGTAACTCCGCCGTCGTAGCTCCGGTTGGCACGCTACCAGTTCCTGTGCACAGCTGGTATAACCCTCTTCCTGCCTCCTTTAAGTTTTATTTCATTTTAAGCACGTTCGGTTGGTCGAATTCCACGCCAAAGTTGGTCGTCCGAATTCTTTAATTTGCACTTGTTAAATTTCATTTTTGAACTCGGGACTCCGGATTCAATTTCTGACACCACCAGTAGACTCGTGGCATCGTTCAGGCATGTATTCATATAAAGTTTGCTTGATTTAGAGAACGTGGGCCCTGGCATGTATTTCGGTTAAAAGCAGGTCCCACTTTTTGAGTCAACGGGTCACTCTGAGATCGACTCATCGGAATCCAATTCCGGATATGCTGTTGAGTTCGTATCGTCATTTTGGACTCGTTGACATATAATTTGCTAAGTTTTGAAGACATTTGCTCTGGCACGTATTTCGGTGCAAATTGGATTCCAAGTGTCCGCGTCAACGTATCATTTTGAGATCGGCACATCGGAATCCTATTTCGGATATACCGTTAGGTTCGTATCATCATTCTGGATTTGTGGACATATAATTTGCTAGGTTTTGTAGACTTCTTTTCTGACACGTTTTTCGGTGCAAAGTGTCCAACGGCGGACATCATTTTGACCCAAAATTATCGTTTTGCCCCTGTGTCTAAATTGGACTTATGGGTAGGCTATCCTAGCTAATTTGACCATTCTGGACACGTTGGTGATATTTATTTTATCATCCGACAACATCTGTAGATTTTGCTTTGTATCATCCTTAATTTGTAATTAATTATTTTTCCAAAAATTGTTACTTTCTGTTTTTGAATTTTTATATATATTTTAATTTCTGTAAAAGTCTGGGAAAAATTGTATTAAAATACTATATCAATTTAGCTAATTTATTATAATTTTTCCAGCATTTAATAAGTACTTTTGATATTTTATGAAAATAGGAAAACAGAAGTCATTTTCAGTATATTTATGTTTGCTGATTTTTAATAAATATTTATGAAGGTTTATAAATTCCAGAAAAACTATTATAAATTTCTATAATTAACAAGGATCATTTTGGTATTTTATTTTATGTATATTTAAGCTTTTTATCTATCTCAAAAATTGTTGGAACTTAGTGTACATTTTGATTTATTTATTGAATAGTTACGACTTGCAAGTTTTGTGTTGTTTTGAGTTATAGACGTGTTGGACCACCCCCTTACACTAGTGTAAAGACCCTAGGAAGTTACTTTGCGTATAGTGGCACTCCACATTAGACTTTTATGCTAGGTCCCCACTAGGCTAGTATCCAGTCAGGAGTCGTGTCACACCACTAGTGTAATATTGATCATAGCTTAGGACTGAATTTGTATATTATTATTGACAGGACACCGGACATCTATATCTTCGTACTAGTATTCTTGCTTTGCTCGAGGCAAGTATATCTATAAACTCAATTACTGTCTTTTAATGCTAGAACATGTATTAACCCTGTTAAAATACTGATCCTTGAGGTAGCAAGATATGTCTTCACATGTTGTATTACTTACAGTACCTGACATGCTTAGGACAGTTCTTATATCTTCACATGTTCCTTACTGGTTCTCAGTATATGTTTCACTATGCTTTATACTACTCGGAGTATTCACATGTTTCATACTGTTCCCAGTACCGGCCATGCTTATATTACTTCCAGTATCTCTCACATGTTTTTATTGTTCTCGTATCTCTCACATGATAAAATATGGGTTATGGGAAAACTGATAGTTGAGTACGTGATCATCCCCCTACTCGTACGTACGTACCGAGCAAGGTTAACATTTTATGTATACCTTGTCGTAGGCACACCAGCTGTATTTGTATGTATGTACAACTATCGCTTGTTTTACTTGTACGAAAGTACATTTTATATACTTGTACCACAGTACATTTTACCACTATTGACGATCAGGTACCTGCTACAGTTTTAAACATTATATATGCATCTGTCTCTATGACATATGTGTCCTTGCCATAATAGACTATGAGATGCCATGTTCCCTATGTTACTATGATACTGTGATCCCAGTTGTACCATGAGGCCATATTTTCCAGTATTTCCTATTTTATAGACTTATCACTTTTTGTTCTTATTGTACATCTCTTTTATTATATGTTCAGTACTTTAGTTGTAGAGGTTGTACTTGCTCCCGTCCTGACAGGATAACGTTGTAGGTCCACTTTTCGAGAAAGAAATTCTATGTGATTGATATTATGGTACTGCATTGAGGACCTGGCCTTAGCTCCAGAAGAGGCCCCAGCGGGGAACCTTGCTTAAATATTTTCATGTGTTTTGAGACTTAGATTTTGGTCTGCACTTATATTTGGATACTGGACTTTGTCTCCAGTTAGATACTTATAAAGTGTATTATTAAGTCTGTGCTTATGTTACCTTCGCTTATAGATGTTGTGTTGTGATGAACTTTAAAATATGATTTTAGAACTATTAGCTGCTTAGATCCTTTATTGTCTATACTTAGAACAGCTTACTACGCTTTAACCAAGCGTAGACTGGACATGGCTCGGCCCGGCCCAACAATTTGGGTATCGGGTCGTGACATATTTTTAGTGGCGGCCTATGCAAGTCCATACTTAAGTTGTTTGGTTACGTTATTGTACCAAGCATGCCTGCAATTAGGATCTAGGACAACTAGTTAACACTAGGAATAACATTTAGAACACCTAGAGGATATCTAGGATTGCAACATAGGAAAACACATCACAGAATAGGACCGTTAACTGTACTTAGTCTCTTGCTTGAATTCAGTGGATTATAATTTTGACCAGGATAGTACCCTTGGGATGACCCCTGAGGATCTCACTCTAATCTTACCTAGAAATCTATTTTCGCCTATTCCCATTTGCTCTTCCTTAATTCGTTGTTGAATTTAATTCCTGATTTTCGTTATTGACTTTGATTTTGCATCGTGATAAATTTTGTGGATTGAATTATGATATATTCTGATAAGGTAAACGTCTGCTTTAGTTATAGAGTTTAGAATTTATCGCAGCCATATTAGCTGGTATGATAAAAACATAGAGCCTGATTTTGGATATACTATCCTATTCATAGAATTTAGATTTTCTTGCAGCCATACCGGTTGGTGTGGTAAGAAATCTAGATGATATGACTATAGGGTGTTTACCTTAGTTATGGACTCCCTCGTTTATTGCCTATAAGCTTACTGGTGTGGCAAAAATTCTGGCAACATGATTTCAGGAAGACGTGTATGGTTATCAGATCATATCTCAACTTGGTTCACTTCATTATGACCGAATGAGCAAGAATAAATTCTTATTATTATCATTCTTCCCCGTCTTGATTAACTCTGTTCTATCTACATCTACAACTAGGATTACAGGTTCTCTAGGACTCTCCAATAGGATTGCTTTCGCGTTATCTTTTGGACATAATTATTTTTATGTTCCATCTTTCCTATGACTTGACTAAACTCTTCTTCGTTAACCTCTTGGGTAATTCTTCTCGTTATGTATCCCGTTGTCTTCGTACCATTCTTGAAGATTTTTCGATAAACTTTCCTGTCTTGCTTGACCCTTTAACTTGTTTGGACACTGTTATGGATTGCTTGACCCAGTCTTAGGCCTTGTTACCTTCCACTTGATAGATGACCGAAATAGCCAAACCTTGTTAACTGATCCTGTAGTATAACTATAAATGTATTGTGTGATTGTGATAAATACTTTTCCTAGGGATTGGTTAGATTAAGCTTATAGGACAAGTAAGGGTGACTGACTGTAGCAGACTTGGAAACCATTAAGAACGATTGTATTGATAGTATAACTTGATGATAGGGTATCTAAGATGGAATAATGAGATATTATATTGTTGTGACTATGGATTGGGGATTAGAATCTTGTGCTTAGCAGTTTGAGGATTTAGCATTTATAGAATTTTGGTTGGTTATCTATAGCTAATTACATGTGATTAGAGGGTAGATCGATATGTGGATTGATATAGAATAAATTAGAATGAGTTATCGTATTGCGTACGAGATCGGGAAGATATCAGTTAAAAGACAAGGAACAAGACAGAGACATATGTACATTGGTAATTAATAAATCGGGAGTTTTGAAATCGAAGATTTATATTCGGAGGACTTGTTGAGTAAAAAGAAGAAGGCTCTACGCCAAGGATAAGAATTGAACGTATAATTTCAAAGAGAAACTGTAGGAAAGGATTGACGACAAATAATGCTAAGGAACTGTGGATTGATAGAATAAGGATACTTAGGATATGATAAGGAAATCAAGTATTTACAATTGAGGTTAGAAATATGATTGATGATTAAGCATTTTAGGCTTATCGACATGTCCAGAGAATGACCGATATTTTAGGGTATACGTTAAGGTTCTATGTTAGTATGGAAGATTCTAAAGGATATATGGCATAGTTTATGATAGAAGGAATTTGTTAAACCTGAACCAAAAAGATTGTAAAGAGAAACGGAAGAGATGATTACAATGGTAGCAGATTGAGTATCGTAGCCAGAGCAGCTACATGTTATAGTTTGACCTATTGGACGATTTTTAATTTCGAGGACGAAATTTTTGTAAGGTGGGTAGGATGTAGGCCCCCTGAATTTCAGGGTTTATTTTTTATTTTTCTTAATAAATTATTTTCGATAAATGTTTTATTATTTAATTGTTTAGATCATTAATGTACCTTTCCATGACTTTGACTTCTGGAGCGTCAGGGATGCCAATCTCTGTAAACTCTCTTTATGGATTTTGAAGTAGACAAGATTATCTTCGTTTTGATATATCATGTCCCACTTGAATTCGTTCCCTTGTGCTCTTTTTGTATCGCGCAACTTCGGGTCAACTTAGACCAATTAATCATTGAATAATTATTCCCACTTTTATTTTTGATCTTCGTTTGCACGTTACCGTGACTTTTAATTTAGGAGCACCAGACCAGTCGTTTTCTCAGAACCAACTCCTCATGAATGATCTACTCGAGACGTTCTTCACCCATGACTATTGTGTCCCACTCAGACACTCTATTTTGTGCTCCATTTTCTTCGCACAACTTCCGGGTCAATTTAGGCCGATTTATTTTCTACCGTAAAACCTGATTTATTTTCCAATTTAATTTCGGGACCCGACATCGATCCAACCTAGTCGACCAAAGTATAGACGTGGCCCACATGAAGCCTACTACCCGCATGACGCTTGTGTCCCATTTATTGGAGTTCCCGCATATTATTTATTTTTCCGTAATTATAAATACCCATTTTTAATTTAATTATTGCCTCCTATCCGATTTCGACCCGACCCGGCTCGACCGAACCCGAACCCATGTTCCATGTTGCCCTGTCATGACTCCCCAAATACCCTACATAATTTTTCTATTTCTCCTATTTTGAAAATATCTCTTCCTCTCTCTATTTTACAAATATCTCACATATATATATAATTATATATCTCTCTCTCACTTTACACCACCTCACCCCCACTCTCTCTCTACCAGCACACATTTTCTTCCCCCTCCAACCGATTCAAACACTCTCTCTATTCCCTCTTTCTAAATATCTCACTCTCTCTCTCTTCTTATAATTATATACACTCACACACACTTAAACACTCTCTCTCCCTCTCTCCAAACACAACACACACAGAGCACCCCACCCCACTCCCTACACTCGGCCGAACCCTCCCCCCCGGTGGCCGAACATCACCACCACCCTCACCCACAGCCCCCCTCTTCTTCTCCTCCTCCTCTTCATCATCTTCACCATCACCATCACCATTAACATCACCACCTCCATCAACTATACCTCCGCCACCATAACCCGAACCACCACCACCTTCCACCGCGTCTGACCCCCGTCGTGCTGCCTCAGCCACCATCGTGCGTGTGCGCCGGGCTGGCAGCACGACCGCAGCAGTAGCATGCAGCGCAGGCATGCATGCGCGCGCGTGCAAACACACGGATGCGGCGATGGCCGTGCGCCACCACGTGGCCGGCCCGCCCCCACAAGCTCCCCACGCCTCCGGCGAACCCGGGCGACCACCCTGGGAGAGGAGTCTCCGGCCTCCCGACGTGTGAAACACACGATTCGTGCGTTTTGAACGGAATCCCGTCGGCACGCGCGAGTTTGGAACTCAAAATTTACGTCCCGTCGCAGCAACTTCGTGCGCATTTTTTGGGAGATCCGACCGTTGGATCGGCAAACTCTTTGCTCCGTCCCGATCTCGGTATATCCATCTTCACTTCTATCAATTTTCGTCCGTTAATTTCGTCGTTTGATACCTCAAAACTGGCCACCAAGTTGACGTTTTAAATTGAACTATTTTTGGACAGTTTCGTGGAGCCGACTTCGTCAGCTCGTAACTCCGTCGTCGCAGCTCCAGTTGGCGTGCTACCAGTTCCTGTGCGCAGCTGGTATAACCCTCTTCCTGCCTCCTTTAAGTTTTATTTCATTTTAAGCACGTTCGGTTGGTCGAATTCCACGCCAAAGTTGGTCGTCCAAATTCTTTAATTTGCACTTGTTAAATTCCCTTTTTGAACCCGGGACACCGGATTCAATTTCTGACACCACCAGTAGACTCGTGGCGTCGTTCTGGCATGTATTCATATAAAGTTTGCTTGATTTGGAGAACGTGGGCCCTGGCACGCATTTCGGTAAAAAGCGGGTTCCACTTTTCGAGTCAACGGGTCACTTTGAGATCTGCTCATCGGAATCCAATTCCGGATATACTGTTGAGTTTGTATCGTCATTCTGGACTCGTTGACATATAATTTGTTGAGTTTTGAAGACATTTGCTCCGGCACGCATTTCGGTACAAATTGGATTCCAAGTGTCCGCGTCAACGTATCATTTTGAGATCGGCACATCGGAATCCTATTTCGGATATACCGTTGGGTTCGTATCATCATTCTGGATTCGTGGACATATAATTTGCTAGGTTTTGTAGACTTCTTTTCTGACACGTTTTTCGGTGCAAAGTGTGTCCAACGGCGGACATCATTTTGATCCGAAATTATCGTTTTGCCCCTGTGTCTAAATTGGACTTATGGGTAGGCTATCCTAGCTAATTTGACCGTTCTGGACACGTTGGTGATATTTATTTTATCATCCGAAAACATCTGTAGATTTTGCTTTGTATCATCCTTAATTTGTAATTAATTATTTTTCCAAAAATTGTTACTTTCTGTTTTTGAATTTTTATATATATTTTAATTTCTGCAAAAGTCTGGAAAAAATTGTATTGAAATACTATGTTAATTTAGCTAATTTATTATAATTTTTCCAGCATTTAATAAGTACTTTTGATATTTTATGAAAATAGGAAAACAGAACTTATTTTCAGTATATTTATGTTTGCTGATTTTTAATAAATATTTATGAAGGTTTATAAATTCCAGAAAAACTATTATAAATTTCTATAATTAACAAGGATCATTTTGGTATTTTATTTTATGTATATTTAAGCTTTTTATCTATCTCAAAAATTGTTGGAACTTAGTGTACAGTTTGATTTATTTATTGAATAGTTACGACTTGCAAGTTTTGTGTTGTTTTGAGTTATAGACGTGTTGGACCACCCCTTACACTAGTGTAAAGACCCTAGGAAGTTATTTTGCGTATAGTGGCACTCCGCATTAGACTTTTATGCTAGGTCCCCACTAGGCTAGTATCCAGTCAGGAGTCGTGTCACGCCACTAGTGTAATATTGATCATAGCTTAGGACTGAATTTGTATATTATTATTGACAGGACCCCGAACATCTATATCTTCGTACTAGTATTCTTGCTTTGCTCGAGGCAAGTACATCTACAAACTCATTTACTGTCTTTTAATGCTAGAACATGTATTAACCCTGTTAAAATACTGATCCTTGAGGTAGCAAGCTATGTCTTCACATGTTGTATTACTTACAGTACCTGACATGCTTAGGACAGTTCTTATATCTTCACATGTTCCTTACTGGTTCTCAGTATATGTTTCACTATGCTTTATACTACTCGGAGTATTCACATGTTTCATACTGTTCCCAGTACCGGCCATGCTTATATTACTCCCAGTATCTCTCACATGTTTTTACTGTTCTCGTATCTCTCACATGATAGAATATGGGTTATGGGGAAACTGATAGTTGAGTACGTGATCATGCCCCCCTATACTCGTACGTACATACCGAGCAAGGTTGACATTTTATGTATACCTTGTCGTAGGCGCACCAGCTGTATTTGTACGTATGTACAACTATCGCTTATTTTACTTGTACGAAAGTATATTTTATATACTTGTACCACAGTACATTTTACACTTATTGACGATCACGTACCTGCTACAGTTTTAAACATTACATATGCATCTGTCTCTATGACATATGTGTCCTTGCCATGATAGACTATGAGATGCCATGTTCCCTATGTTACTATGATACTGTGATCCCAGTTGTACCATGAAGCCATGTTTTCGAGTATTTCCTGTTTTATAGACTTATCACTTTTTGTTCTTGTTGTACATCTCTTTCATTTTATGTTCAGTACTTTAGTTGTAGAGGTTGTACTTGCTCCCGTCCTGACAGGATAACGTTGTAGGTCCACTTTTTGAGAAGGAAATTCTTTGTGATTGATATTATGGTACTGCATTGAGGACCTGGCCTTAGCTCCAGAAGAGGCCCCAGCGGGGAACCTTGCTTAAATATTTTTATGTGTTTTGAGACTTAGATTTTGGTCTGTACTTATATTTGGATACTGGACTTTGTCTCCAGTTAGATACTTATAAAGTGTATTATTAAGTCTGTGCTTATGTTACCTTCGCTTATAGATGTTGTGTTGTGATGAACTTTAAAATATGATTTTAAAACTATTAGCCGCTTAGATCCTTTACTGTCTATACTTAGAACAGCTTACTACGCTTTAACCAAGCGTAGGCTGGACATGGCTCGGCCTGGCCCAACAATTTGGGTATCGGATCGTGACAAACAGTCTCTTATGGTCAATAACAAGCCTAGTGTCTCAATCACAAGCAAGTAAGTAAATGTCACAAGATGTAAGATCACCAAATATACAATAGTAAGGTGTCCCAAACATTACATATTCAGCTGATCATGAAGCTAGTCGTTACAAAATGTGAGGACTAGCAAGAGTTTTAGTCATATATGATCAACCCTAGGATCTGTCAATCATGATACATCCCGTAGGCAGACAATAATAAGGTATGCAATACGAGCTAACACGTGCTCGTCGGCTAAATGCCTCAAAAGAATAATTTTTACAATAGAGTGGGAGAGCCAAAATAAACCCACTCGATGCCCTGGTTACGCCTGGTGGTCACCATCGGGCTGGAAGGTCGGTAGATCCTCTGGAGCTGCTCCAAAATCTGGCCATACAAAACCAGCTGGGTCAGACCCCAGAAAGAGCAAGTGCCACAAATGAGGCTTCAATTAGGAACTAAAACTAGCAATTAGCACAAAATATAATTACATAATAAAAGACAGTAATTAAGAAAAAGTATGACAGGTGATATACGATGAGATAACCATGGGACTATACAGATGACCAGGTTACAACCCGTAAACCAAACAAGGACCGGGGTTGTAACCCTTCATCTGAACGAAACTTAGTTTTCTACCATTTATTGGCAAGATAATATAAAAAATCAGGTCACGTAACAATCTTATACATGATCAAGACC
Source organism: Iris pallida (assembly GCA_029216955.1). Classification (NCBI taxonomy): domain Eukaryota; kingdom Viridiplantae; phylum Streptophyta; class Magnoliopsida; order Asparagales; family Iridaceae; genus Iris; species Iris pallida. The sequence goes on along the minus strand of JANAVB010003400.1, from coordinate 6,883,855 downwards.
AGACTAGACTGATTAGACTCCATCCAACAATTCATGGCCAAGCAATAAGTACGGCTTGATACTTTAACTAACTAGGGTTATCACAGGCCTAATTACTAGCAAGATGCAGCGAGATTATTCTACAGCCACAAGCCCTACAAACCATCCAGGCTACCCAGGTCGAATATTAGTACAATAAGGGTACAACACATGACAGTGTGCTGGAAATGTGCCCTACTCGTCGACAGGCTACAAATCCACAAGTGCGCCCAGGTAACGGGATTGCCTGTAGCTGGGAGATCTCTTCATGACTATTGGATTATTCTAGTTATTAGCCTTAGTCGATTTACAGTAGGTACCCCTGACCGTGGTACTCAAGGATCCCTGTCCTAGACATGATGTAAGACAAGACGAGTTTATTTGTACAAGCACAATCGTCCACGGTGTCCAGGTCATTCATTCTTGTCATGTCAAGCTAGCCGTCGCAACAGCATATCGAGATATATCATGTCAGGTTTATCATATCAAGAGTGTGCTACGGCGAGCCACTATCAAGAATTATTATGTCAAGTTTATCATGTCAAGTTTATCATGTCAAGTTCACTTGTCAGGAGTACGCCACAATGGGCCACTATCAAGTCATGTCATCGTCAAAAGTGTACCACAACGGATCACCATCGTGTTAGGGAACAATTAATATGGCACAAGCATACATGTGGTAATTAAACATCAGCAGGGGCAAGGGCTGCGGAGGACTCATGCACCTCAGAAAAAATACCATACAATTAAAGCTAAGGCCATGCGGCCAAAATATATTACTAAGGCCATGCGGCCAACAATAAATTAATAGTGGCCATGCGGCTAAGGCAAATAATAGGCCATATGCGGCCAACAAGTAGTAGACCATATGCGGCCGGCAGGAGCATGCAAGCAATTAATTAAATCTAATGCACGTGCATGCAAGGCCATGCATGCAAGGCCATGCAAGTAAGCAATTAAAGTTAATGCACGTGCATGCAAGCGGCCATGCAATTAGATTGCATATGCGGCCAGCAATTGGATTGGGCCATATGCGGCTACAATTGGCAATGGCCATATGCGGCCAAAAATATCTAAAGGCCATATGCGGCCACAAACAATAATAGCCATGCGGCCAAGAGCTACTGGCCATACAAAATAGCACATGCGGCCAAGCTTAGCTAAGAAGCATATGCGGCCAAGCACACATTGGTGCATGCGGCCAAGTACTGGCCATATGCGGCCACAAATGCAAGCAAGCCATGCATGCAAGCAAATAAATGCTAATGCATGGAGGCAAGCTAATTAATGCTATTGCAAGCTAATAATGCATGCATGGAAATGAAGCTAATAAAAGCTAATGCAAGCTAATTAATGCATGCATGGCAATTAAGCTAATAAATGCTAATGCAAGCTAATAATGCATGCACCATGCGGCCAACTTTTATTAAAGTCAGCAAAGGTAATGGCAATTGCATGCCATTTCATGCACAAAATGCCAAAATATAAATGCTTTATACGGCCATGAATTAACTGTAGCCATGCGGCCATGCATATTTAAGCAAGCAAGCAAAGGCTTGTACAAGGCCATGCGGCTCATTTGGCAATATTTAATGCTAATGGCCAAAGGCCCATACGGCCAAGAATGGCCTATGCGACTCAGGCAAGTTGCATACAAATGCATGCAAGCTTGCAAGCAACTTAATTAATGCAAGCAACTTAATTAAAAGTCCATGCAATCTTTAATGGCCCTGGCCGCATAAGCAAGAAAGGCCATGCGGCCAGAGCTAGAAACTGCTCATGCGGCTCAGAGTGCAATTAATGGCTCCTATACAGAATATGTCCATAGAAAATACCATGGCCTCCATGCTCCTCCAAACAACAATAGGAACCCAAATCTAAACTCCCGTAGGTCAAATTTGGGTAAAATAGGATTCTCTACAACATGGAACCATCAACTAGCAAAAATATACAAGTTTGATAGATCAGAACTCATGAAAACCAAAAATACCATAAAACTAGATCTACAAGAAATTAACAATGGAAATGAAAAATGCTAAGTACTAAAGTGGGTTAGAAACACATGAGGAAGACGATAGAACAATAAAATAGACTTCCTCCATGAAGCAAGATGCACTTGCCTACACTTTCCTGGTAGGTGGGGAGTAATGGTAGGAAAGAAAAAGAGTGATGAAGAGAGAGAAAGAGGAGTGGGCTAATAAATGGGGATGGTGGTGGTAGGTAAGTGGGTTGGTTCTCTGGTTCATGATGAACCCAAAGTAAACCAAATCGAACCAAGCCGAACCAAACAAGTTGAACCAAGCAAGAAGACATAAAATACGAGTCAAGATACGTACACGTATTCCAAGATACACAATACGAACCACGGGCATTACAACTCTACCTATCTTAAAAGAATTCCATCCTCGGAATTTAATCAAGAGGCTAGAGATGCAAGGACAAGCTATACTAAGCAATCAATCAAATAATCAATCATGTAAGCAAGGAATTTGAAGGCATAAGGAAGAGGGAAGACATCCTGCTAGAAACCTCTCTGCCGATTCTGAATCTGGACTGGGGTCAGGGCATACTGTTGGGATATCTGCTGCTAAAATACTTGTACCTGAGACAGCAATGGCCTCGGAGGCTGGTACTACTGCTGCTGCTGTACTGGTGCTAGTCCCCTTACCGATGGACTAGTCTTGACCGATGATGAACTGGCCCTATTCGGACAGGATCCTATCTTATGATCCGGTGCTCCATAAGCCAAGCACAATCCCTGTACTCTGCGACACTCCAAAACAATGTGTCCTGGCTTCCCACAATGAGTGCAGCCCATTGCGAAAGATTGCTTCTGTTTATGTTGCTGAGGGGACGTCGGAGTCGAATGCTGAACCAACGTAACCGAATCCGCCCTTCGGGGAACTCCAATAGTCAAAGCCCTAGCTGCCGGGGCTGGTGCTGAAGACTGGGTCATCTGGCCGTGAGATCGCTTCCGACCTCTGGTCCTATCTACGATCCTGTTGGAGGTATACTCGTGCCTCCTGGCTGCCCTCAATACCGCATCGAAAGTCTGATGCTCAAACTGCTCCATTGCCAGCAAAATCTTTAGGTGGAGTCCCTGCTGAAATCGTTGAGCTCTGTCAAACTCGGTCGCTACCAAGGTAGGAGCAAACTGACTAAGTCTGGAAAACTCGACCGTATATCCGTCGACCGTCCTGTCCATCTGCTTCAGATTAGTGAACCTAGTCTGTAGATCGTACCGAGCTACAGCATCGAAGTACTTGGTCCGGAATCTCTCACAAAATACTGCCCAAGTAATAGGTGCCAATAATCCGACGGCCTGCGCCACCCACCAGCTGCAGGCAAGATCCAATAACTTCAGGCGCACCACGGCCACCTTCTCGTTCTCTGCAGTCTTCGCTGCCTCTAATATCACCTCTGTGTCCTGAAGCCACGCATCAGCAGCGATAGCATCTTCGCTGCCATCGAAGAATATAGGGTTCAGACGTTTGAAACTGTTCGCTGTACTGTTCCCATGATGTCCACCTCTGCCCAGAGCATCTGCCACAGCCTGATACAAGGTATCTCCTCGACGATCTTGAGAAGCTAACAATGATCTGATGAGACCCACCAAAGTACCATCATCAGGCTCTGCAGGCTGAACTGGCTGAACTGGTGGCTCTGGACCCTCAGTAGGCATAAATATGGAAGCTACTCCTGAATGCTGGGCTTGATCTCCTGGTTGCTGCTGGTCTACAGGAGGTGCTCCGCCTTACTGATCGGCAGGTCCAGGAATAATACCGCTGAAGAAGACGACATAGGGAACAATAAGGAAGGACCAGGACAGATCAACGATTACAAGCATGTGATCATGACAAGAATTTCAGGGATTCAAAAGATACGAACAGAGATCAAGGACGAGTACTGATTGAGACATATGTTCGGTAAACCCTCACATATTTTGATTTACAAGACCTGCATGGGCCACCACTCCTTTTATGATGCCTTTCTTCTGATATTTGAGCAGATGTGAAGACGCCTTTTTTTCTTGACGTCGGTCATCCAAAGATCAACAGATCTGGAAATCTGAATACCTTTTGGGGGCTTCTCCTCCAAACCCCCATGGGGGCACTACCCCCTTGACTCATGTCCGCTGACCGGACAGCGGAACCCCCCTATGCGAGGCCCCAGATAGGTCGTTGGGCGGTTCAGATAAATCTCTTTGTATAACGTCGTCTTTGGCCCATTCATAATTCTCTATTCCATATGTCCTGATTTGATCATGTTTGATCATGCTTACTGTATGTCTGCAAATACATGTTAGGCGAACAAAACACTATGATGCATTATGATATAAACATAGAAATATGATATAGAACATTAGGACAATGCTAAGTTTAAGTACCAATATGATAGTAATTACATGAATATTAGTGATGTCATTATGTTAAACTTAATTGATTAGCCATATTAAAAAATATGATATAATCATTGGGCTAACAATCTTCCCCTTTTGATTATGGCAAATCGGTTAACTTTAAGATATATACAATAGATACATGTATCACTAATAAACACATAATACTAGAATATTGTGTGCTAACTTAAACCTTTTTTCCCTTTAACATGATCAAGAAAATAAGCTCCCTATAATAAGAGATAAATCGAACTCAAGCATAAGTAAAGGAGGAAGGCAAAAATAATCATGATCAAGGATCAGGAGAACAGTGTAATGACAAGTTTAGAAAATTACACAAAATACGTCAAAACACAATATAGTTGGTTGATTGTTAACAAAGAAAACTGAAATCAAGCAATACATAGTTTACCAACTAGAAATCCAACATGACATTCAAAACGCAATATGATGTATAAATGTAACTGTAGTTTTGAAATAGACCAATAAAGGATTTAAATAAAAAGTAGATATCAATATAGTATAAATCAATCATTTGTCATAAATAATTCATGAGGAATAAAAATTCTCAGATCTAGTATATACTAATATAAAAAATATAATAATACTTTTAACAATGATCACAAAAAAATATGATTTATAATTTTCCCATACAAATTACTTAATCAATTCCATAAAGAATATAATCATCGAAAAGAAATCAAAATAAATATACTTGAATCTATGCAAATTCTATACCAAAGTTTATGCATTTGAATTCAATTACCTTAGCATGATATATGTATATCCATCAGATAAACATGAAGGTAATGAAGACAAAATACCTGAGAAGAAGAAATTCAGTCGACTGGAATGCTCTCCCGCAAAGTATAAGCAGTCTAAATATAGATAATCATGAACTTTATGATAAAATCTCAATAAGAAATGCCAAAATTAATTTAAACTCAAAACAAAAAATCAAATAAGGATAATTAAATATATTTAGCAAGATAATTTTTAGAAACTCAAATAAAATAAGAGAACTAAAAATAATAATAATCTTATATTCTTCTATAAACTTACTAAAATCAAAAATTATGAACAAATCAACAAGATATGTTAAGTCGAAGAATATACGTCCAAGATGAACTAGGTATACCACATATTAAGGGCATAAAAGAATTAAAACAATTAATTTGCTCCCCCTTAAAATGTGTGTATCTAGTTCCGAAGTAATTTATATGCAAGAATAAATAAAATAAATAATCACAAGATCTAAGGAATATCCACGATATACATCTTTCTTTCCTTTGATCAAATGCATATAAAGTTTCAAACTTAAAACAAATATCATCTTTAGGCAAGTAAAAGAATATCTAATAAATAAATGCTTAAAGATAAACAAACAAAATATGTCTCCAATAAAAATATAGATTCAAATAACAAAAAAAATGATTTCATGACAGTAAAGGATTTTTGAAGACTGACTGAGTAACGGACATATTCAAAATAAATTAGAGAGAAATCAAAAATACTTTTGAAATACGGAATTTATTATGGAAAGTTGTGGAAAAAAAAAGTTCGAATGCGTCCATTCAGTCCTTAGATTGAAAGCTGACGTTCAAATTTTTATATCACAAAAACAGTTTTAATAAAAGAATCCATAAGTCATAAATAGCCTATTTGAACAAATAAACATAACTAGATAAATGTTCAAAGAAAAATGTATTCTAGATATATGGCATGTCAAGGGGATAATTGATTTGAAACAATTAACTACTCCACCTTTACATAGCAATATCCAAAAATAATAGTATTGACAAAATTTAAAAAAAATAATAAGAGATATTTCTAGAAGTAGAAGACTAATTCAAAAATATTAGGTCTTCCTATCAAAGTTTATTTCTTTCCTTTTAAAGCCGTTGTACGGTGTCCATCAGATAACCGTAGGGTTAAAGAGAAAAAATGCTTTGAGAGAGAAATTCAATATGCATGACTTTTCCTTCGTAAAGAGTTACTGTTGTATACAGTAAATAACTTGAATAAGAAGAATATAATAAAAAGCTTAAAATCATGAATATTACATAAGCTAAAGACGAAATCATAAGACCATAATATTCAATGAGTAGTCACAAGATCGTCAAGTCTGAATATCGAATAGTGTGATAAAAAATAAATATATCAAAAGATGACAGACATTAACCTATGGAAGATCAATGTATGTTACCGTTTGTAAAACTAAATAATATTATTCATCAAATCTAAAATTCAAAATCTATCAGATAACAATTGCAACTAGATCTCAAAAAATCTTTAATTTATAAAGCGTTGATCAATCTTGGGTAAGCTGTAGGGGTACTGTCCCAGCTAACGGAGGTTCACCGGAGAACACTTAAGTACCACTTCGCTTTAGCCGTAGCCGTGGTGACAGATAGACCATTTGTAGGCTTGTACCTAAAACAAATCTCTTCTTTAATAACCAAGGATTTAAGAAGAATTTATGCAATATGAAAGCAATTATATTCTATAGATTTAAAAAAAAATCTTAGAACGATGTAGCATATGGTATAAGATGTATCAATTACATTTGTTCATATATGTGGACACACACAAAAAGAAAAAGAAATACTGTTTTTTCTTTATTGGCGTAAGGTACCACAAATCGAGTACGCCTAAGAGATCCTGCACTGAGGATGCCCGAGTACAAAAAAGAATTCTAGGGAATGGGACGATGGAGATCGAGCGACAGTTGCTCCTTTACTCCGTTGACACTCCGATTACAAAAGTGGAAGAAAATCTAAGAAAATTGCTAACTCTCGACTCACTGGCAAGAAGTGCAGCAATTTGGTTCTTGAAAATGCTCTATGTTCTGTGTTTTGAAGAGGGATGAGACCCCTTTTATAGTAGTTTTTGATCTGGAATGATGTTATGCGCCCACATGAAAAAACATACTGGTTTTCATGTGGGCATATGGTCCTGCTTTGGGCGCATAGGGTGTAGGCACATGCAGGCTGCGTGGTTGTAGGTTGATCGTGGTGCTGACGTGGCCACATGCTTCGATACACGACTGCTCGTGGAGACTGACGTGGCCGTACGCTTCGATGCACGTTTTGATTGTAGCTTTGACCAAGTCAGGGGATGTTCTGGCTTGGGTGCATAGCCTGAAACAGGGCTATGTGCCCTCCTACTGGAGGAGCTTGTCTTGGGCGTATAGAGCTTCACAGGGTGACTTAGGCGCATAGAGCTTCACAGGGTGACATGGGCGCATATGAGTTCACTTGGGCGCATATGTCCTCATTGGCTTGGGCGCATAAGACTTTATTGCTTAAATTTTCATGCTTCTACAAGACCCCCTTCAAAGTTTTCGATACTTGAATGAGTTCGAAATACTTTGAAAGGAGCATGGACTGTCTTCTCGTGATGCAGTGGGCGCATAGCATGGCTCTCTCTTTGGGCACATAGAGTTTGGCCAGCCTGTCAGAAAGATGGCTGTTGAGATCTTCCTCAAAAATATGAACTAACAGATTCATCGGGGTAGAATTTGAAGTGGTCCATCCTTCATATGTTATCTACGTCGGCAAATAGCAGTCGCATAGTATGCAAGAGGCTGGATCTTCACGTGGGCGCATAGACCATGGTGAGCGTATAGTGCGCAATGGGCGCATAGGCGCATAGAAATAGGGGGCGCATAGGATATGGCCCATGCCTATAAATAGGCTCTGAAGAAGAGAGAAAGTTCATTATTCTCCTCTCTTAGAACTTTCAAAAGACTCTTCATCTCCTTTCTTTACGAACCATGTCTCCGATGGTCGCCAAGCAATCTGCGAAGGGCAAGGGGGCTGCACCAAGTGGCTCTCCTTCTGCGACAGCGTCCTCACCCGTCCAGGACCCGATTCTGGGTGAAGCTACGCCTCAAAAAACAAAGTCTCGAGCGTTAATTTACGACGCTCAGACTTTTTCTTCTGTCTAGGTGCATACGCCTAAGGCAACATGCTTCTGTGGGCATTCTTATACGCCCACAGAAGTCATGCACCAATACTGTGGTATGCTATGCGCCCACATGCTGCCATGATATGCGCCCACATGCTGATGCATGTTATGCACCCACATACTGCTTTACGTTATGCGCCCACATGTTTATTTTGGGCGCATAACCCTTTGGGCGCATAGCCCTTTGGGCGCATAGCCCTTTGGGTGCATAGCCCTTTGGGCACATAGCCCTTTGGGTGCATAGCCATTTGGACGCATAAGAGCCCTTTGGGCGCATAAGAGCCCTTCAGCACTTAGTTTTTCCTGCAAATTCTGAGTCTGACTTTTTCTTATATCCTTGCAGTAAACATATTTGTCCCGAAACTTAAGGGAATTCCTTTCGGCTTTGCTTATCAAGTCCTCGGTACCAGTATCATAACAAATATGATCAGCAAGTTTTAATCCATGATCAGTCAAAGCCAGCCTACAGAATGGACAATCGCCATACTTGAACAGGATAAGACCTTCTTGAGGCAGATGATTAATGATGAGAAGTTTCTGCTTGGAGGGGCACATCATTTTAAGAAGCTGTACTTCCTATTTAGTGACAGTGTGGGATTTGAAGATGGCGAGATCATACGTTTGAGAATCCCAATGGTGATCCGTTCGAACAATCAGAGGATATGGCTACCGTCGATGGAGCGTCAGTATCCTTTGTCTGCTTTTACTGTCTTAGTCGTGCGACGACAGATGAAGTGGGAGCTAACTTCTGAGCTCCCCAGGGTCATCTCCGAAAGAATACAGTTCGACTCAGGCAATCGGAAGAAGGACACTTTCAAGTGTGTCCGGGCTCTGCATCTTACTCTACGAGGGGACTGCAACCGGTGCCGTAATGAACGATATTTTGACAAACCTCCATCCTTATGTCGCTGACACGCTTTACAATTTGATGATGACGGGGGATGTGTCGTATCCCACAGAGAAGATGCTGAGGAAAGGCTGGAGGTATCCATCTTCATTCTGGAGCAATCTCACTGGCTGGGTGCTTTCCACGTATAAAGCCACCGTGAAGACTGCTGGCCTTTATTATGCTATTAGGGCCACTCAATATGGTGTAAGGGTCAACTGGCCAATGTTTGTCTCTTTGGTAGAGTTATATAACCTTCACACCTGTACCTTTTTTACTTCGGGTGGGGAGATGGGATTGGCTCTCCATGAGATGCAGGAAGTGTCGAAGCTTCCCTGGGGCACGGAGCCATATAAAGAGTACGTGCCTTGTGATGAAGAGCTCTGGGATCTGGAGAATAAAAATTCCGAGATGATTGATGTGTACAAGAAATTACTTTGCTACCTCCTTATCTGTCATAGGATTACTAAGAAAGGGAGGACCGAGGGGGCCAATCCCCACACGAGAGCTTGGATAGGCTACATTTTTGTTCAAGGAGAAGGGGAGGACCCGGCCTCCTTTTCGATTTTAAAAACTATGACCAAGTTCGATATAGAAGTTCGGATGACAGATTATGATACGGCGGATACTGAGGACAGTGATGATCCTGAGTCCCCGATCGGCCACTACTTTCGCCAAGCTGAATATTTGTTGTCAGAGAAAGCTGTGCTAGCAGCTTTTTTAATGATCTGGCTTTATGACTGCATAGTACCTGGAGGTTCAGAGTCCGCTGAGAGAATAAGTCGGTTCATACTTCCGACTGTGAAGCTGGCATTTGGATACCGTCTTGCATTGCTTTCCGTGATGGTCTGTGCCACTGGACGAGGTCTGCGGGACTTTGTTAGGAATGCGGTGACTCCTGACGGCAGGGCCAACTTCGCCCGGACCGAACTTCCATATCATTTCCTGATGGGGTGGCTGCTACTACATTGTCCTAGCCTGATGAATGCTGGGCCAATGGTGGACTCTTTGGCGGGAGATGCCTTTCTTCGTAGATTTTGTGATACAGATTAGACCGTCATCGGTGTACCCGCCTGCAGAAAGGCTTTAGGCTTCTTGCAAAACTATGAGTTCTTCAGAGTATCCCCTCCATCCGGAAGTAGTAATGCGGGAGATATCTTAGTGGATAAGGGAGTTCATGCCACTAGTTTGACTGCTGGAGCGTTTCACTGGCTTCAGTCTATTAGACCATCGCATCTGGTGCTCCGAATCAGGAATTATGCCTATCTGGAGCCATATCTATCGAGCCATTTCTTACGGCAGTTTGGCTATAGCCAGCTCCTTTTAGGAAATGCTAGCCCACATTTGGAGTCGATAGGCAGCTTAATTGATGGGGCGCGTGCTTGGATGTATTACAATGTCGGGTGCACGGGGGCAGTCTTTACTCTGCCCTTGGATGAGCCTGAGACCTATTTGTGCTATGTTGCCGCCAAATTTTATGTTCAGATCAATACTTTTCATCCTCGGTATGATCGTGAACAGAGCTTGATATTGGGGACTCGGTTTGGCCCCCTTCCTGCGAAAAAGGCATCGAAGGGCCGTAAAAAGGAGAGTGTTGTTTCCACCGTGAAGCCAGCCGTAGTACCGCGGTCGAAAGCTATCCGTAGGGAGCCAACAGTGTCTCCAAAGGAGGACACGAAAGATGATTATTCTTCTCCTCTCAATCCTCCTCAAAAGAGGAAAGCTTCAACTGAATTGGCCCAGGAGCCAACTTTAAAGCGGAAGAAGAAAACTGTCGCCCTGAGGAGAGCCAGGAAAGTTGGTGCTGGCTCGCCTCCCTTGAGGAGATCCTCCCGACAAACTGGAAGAGGTGGAGTGGCATCGCGGGCCGTTACTATTCGGGAGGTAGATCCCTTCCTAGACTCCATAGCCGTTCTGGTCAAGCCTTTAGAAGCTTTCTCACTTTTACGTTTGTCCTTTACACAGGATCCTGAATTTGAAGTTAATACAGGTGCCTCCTCATCTGAGGAGGTAGATGTGACAACAACGTCCCTTACTTGTCCTCGACCGGCAGACAACGCTCAGCCTTCCTCAGCCAAGGAGGCTGAATTAAAGGATGATCAGGGCGAATGTCCGAATTATGGTGGTGACTAAAGAGCCAGTCCTTCTTTCGATATCTTCCTGGGGGCGATGTCTGAAATTGGGGCCATACTGAAAGAGTTGGACGAGAATCAAGTCCAATTGGCTCATCCTCCTGTGAGTACGTTATCTTTGCGCCTATCTTCGGATAAGATTTTTTGACTTCGGTTTTGCGTGCTCCTTGTGAGGCTGACCACGACTGTATGTTACCTTGTAGACAAGGAGAAAGGACCACTTGCAAAGATAGCCCTAGGCATTAGGGAAGGGACAGAAGTTGTCCTCGGCTCCTCCAAGTTTGTTGGTACGGAAGGAGCTATTAGTGAGCCGGTATCGGCTACAGAGGGAGAGGTAGAACAGCCTACTGAAGGGGCTGTCGCTGAATCTGCTCCTGGTTCAGCTGGGATTGTGGAAGAAACCAGGCCCGATGCTGCTCGGGGCCTTGGTATTGTTCTCCTTGAGCAGTCTAGGCCTGTACTTGGTTTCCCTAAAGCCAAGACTGATGGCGTAGCCCAGGCTGGTACTGAGCAAGCTGAAGGTATAAAATTACAAATCTTTCGCATTTTCCTCCTCTCTCTTTTTGGTTACTAATGTATATATTATTTTTTTGTCAGGTCGACTTCTTGTCAGGTATCCCTTCCTGGAGCGGAAGAAACTCTCCAAGCCTCCTCCCCGGCAACCTCCACTGAAGACGACAAGATAGCCCAGGAAGTCGTCAAAGCTTTCTACTCTGTGCTGAAAGTAAAGCTTCCTGGAGTCCTAAATCGGAATGTTGCCTTTGGCCCTGTGAAGGCTGTTGTCGAATGCCAAGTGGCGGCCATCGAAAGCATTGTCGGCTATGAAGAGCGGGCTAATACTCTGAGAAAAGTTTTGAATGACCTGGAGGGTCAGGTAGCCCGATTCCGGGATGCCAAGCAACGGAGTCCGTCATCCCTGTTCCTTACAGAAGATGAGGCTCTAATCACGACTCTTGCGGAAGAGAAGGCTACTTGCCAGGAGAGGAAAGATGCCCTCGTTCGAGAGATCGGCAAATTGGCTGACCAGTATGGTCAGTTCAATGTTGCAAGTGAGGCGCGTGCTGCCTCGAAGAATAAATTAGCTGTACAGATTACCGAGAAGTATGATCACATCGTACAGATCCAGAATGAGATCGCCCAATTGGAAGCCAACTTGAGGTCTGTAACGTCCGAGCGGGAGGATTACTTGGCTCAGGCTGCCATGACTGCCACCATTTTCGCCCATTTGAAGGAACAGCTGGTGAAGTTGGAGGGAGAGCACATGAGTCTGATCCTTTTCGAGGATGAAACTGCTCGTCAAGAAGAGACGCACCGTCGAGCTACCGCGAAGTCTGAAGCCGAAATCGTAGCTCTAAGGGACAACATCAACCGCCTATGTATCTTTTAGATTTTTTTGTTTATAACTATTTTTTTCAGCCATCACGGCTCTTGTACCCTTTTTCTTCTGTCTATTTGATAGACGTTCAAAATAAAAAACAAAAAATCTTTTCAAAATGAAATATGGTTTTGTGAAATATCGGAACTAGAGGTAATGTGGACGTAGTAATGATATTTCTGGTGGGTATTCCGCTGGGGAATTTGATGTGGACCTATTATCCGTTTCATATTCAAGTTTTTTTTAATATAGATAATAAGTTGAACGAAGCTGCTAATAGTGGTAATATGGACGTAATAGCAGGGGATGTTCTATATCTGACCAGAGGTAATATAGACATGGAAAGATATATAATATTAGGTGGGAGTGGATAATTCAGAGGTAATATGGACGTGATTATCCTTGATGAATGCTTTGCTCAGAGGTTATATGGACATGACAAAATATTTCTTAATCATTCCACTGGAAAATAATTATCGAAAAATAATTCAGAGGTAATAGAGACGTGACTTGTTTTTGTCAAACCTAGTTTGGACAGAGTCAAAAGTGAGAATGATTCCATTAGAGAAATATTTTAAAGGACCTATTATCCAAGTCGTATTCAAGACTCTTGAAATATGGATAATAGTTAGATAATTTTTCGAATCACATAAACATCGTGCTGTATATTTACAAGACTAAACATATGTGAACATTATATAAAAAAAGGTTACACATAGTATTTCTTCAGGAACTTACCATTGATAGGCATCATGAGCAAGTCACCATCAGGCTTAGTTAGTCGGTACACACCGTTAGAATACACTGATTCTATAATAAAAGGACCTTCCCATTTAGGCTGAAATTTTCCTTTTGTTTTGTGTGTCATGACCATTGGTCTTCTCACTGCTATGACTAGATCACCGACTTGGAAGATTCTTTCCTTCACCTTTTTATTGAAAGCTCTGGAATGACGTGCTTGGTATAGCTCAATACGCTGCTGAGCTAACAAGCATTTTTCATCTAGTGCTTTGAGCTCATGTAGATGAAGACGGTAGCTTTCTTCGGTAGTCAACTCGCTGGCTAAGGCTACTCGAAGAGAAGGAATCTAGATTTCTAGGGGAAGAACTGCTTCGCTCCCATAAACCAGAGAGAATGGCGTACTGCCTGTTGGAGTCCGGACCGTTGTACGATAAGCCCATAGATATTCATCGAGCTTCTCATTCCAATCGCGCTTGTTTGAAGACACGAATTTCTTGAGAAGTTTAATGATGGTTTTATTGAACATTTCTGCTATCCCATTAACCGTTGGATTATAAGCAGTAGAGGCTCTATTCTGGATTTGATTCCTATCGCAGAACCGATAGAATGCATGGCTTACGAATTGTGGACCATTATCATGGATAATCCTGCGAGGTAGGCCAAAGCAGTAGATAACATAATGTTTGATGAAACTAATCACGTTTGATGCCTTCACTTCGGTGAGCGGTATAGCTTCTACCTATTTGGAGAAGTAATCGGTTATGGCTAGGATGAACCGATGTCCTCTGAAAGATGGCAGGCTGATTGGGACTATGACATCCATACCCCAGGCTTCAAAAGGCCAAGATGCTGTCGTCGGGTGTAGAAACTTTAAAGGTTGGTAAATAAAATCGGTGTGGAACTGACAGGCTCTATACTTTTTTGCATATTCAACAGTATCTGCTATCATCGTAGGCCAGTAATAACCTATTCGTTTGAGGCAATCTTGTAATTTGGGGCCTGGTTGATGTGCACCACAAACTACGTCGTGAGCCTCCCGAAGTGCATATTTGGCTTTTGTGTTTGATAAATATCGTAACAGTAGCCCGTCGTAGGAGCGTCGGTACAACATCTTGGTAGCTGTATTGTAGTAAAATCTGAGGGATCGCCTTTGGATAGACACTGCTTCCTTCGGGTTCTCGGGGAGGATCCCATAGACGGCGTAGTCTATAAAAGGAAATCTCCAGTCTTTAACATCGATATTTGTTTCTGTTGTGTAACTGTGATGAATATGCAAGGCATTTTTCATACAGAATAGTTCTCGACCAGATATTGTGATTGACTGCTGAGTATTGGTAGGGACGGTCAAGAAAGAAGCGAGATCGGCTAGAGCATCTGCTTCTATATTCTGTAGTCGAGGCACGTGCTCGATAAAGAATCCAGTAAAAGTAGACGCCAACTCGATTGTTGCTCTGTGATAGGGGATGAGATCTTCGTGACGAACTTCATAATCCCCTCAGATCTGACTAACTATTAGCTTGGAATCATCGTAAGCTTCTAGATAGTCAACTTCCAGTTGTTTTGCCAGTTACAGGCCGATTAATAGGGCATTATATTCGGCCACGTTGTTGGTGCATGGTTCCACGAGAGAATATGTACGATGTATAACCAAATGATCAGGTGACACGAGCACGACGCCTACCCCGGCCATAATATTTCCTTTAGGTCCTGTTCTTGATGCACCGTCAAAGAACATTCGCCAAATATGGATTTCTTCAGTTGCAGTGTTAGACTCCACTACTTCATCGGGGATTTTGTCGTAGAGTTTAGAAGATTCTGGCACCGAATGAGCTGCTAGGAAATCAGCTAATGCTTAGCCTTTTACTGCCTTCTGAGGAACGAAGAGCATATCGTATGGAGTCAACAGCATTGCCCATGTAGCTAAACGGGAATTGAGAGAACCCGGTTTAGTCATGAGTATTCTGAGAGGATTGACTTTAGATATGATGTGGATAGTTTTTCCAGACACATAGTGGCGTGTCTTCTGGATAGCAAATACCAGTACAAGGCATTCCTTCTCTACAGATGTGTATCTGTGCTTGGCACCCACCATTGTACGGATAAGGTAGTAGATTGCCTGTTCATGGCCGCCTTCATTCTTTTGAGCTAATAGGACGCCAAGAGAATGGTCCATAGCGCAGACATATAGTAAGAAAGGCTTACCCATTATTGGAGCTACCAATACTGGAGGGCTTGTAAGATACTTCTTGATGTCGTCGAATGCGCGTTGACATTGCTCAGTCCAGACGAAAGATACGCCTTTCTTTATGAGCTGAGTGAATGGTTGACACCTTCCAGAAAGGTTCGAAATGAATCGTCTGATGTAGGCTAGCCTTCCTTGTAGTCCGCGTAGCTCTTTGAGGTTTCTTGGAGGATGCATATCGAGGATAGCCTTCACTTTCTCCGGGTCAGGATGTATACCCTTTGAAGTGATGACGAAACCAAGAAACTTGCCACTGGAGACTCCCAGAAAGGACTTAGTTGGATTTATCTTGAGTTGGTGTACATGCATTAGTTCGAACACCGTTCTCAAGTCCTAGAGGTGGTTGCCCTTGAGATGACTTTTAACTGCAATATCGTCTACGTAGCACTCCACTGTCAAATTGTTGCAAAAAATTGTGCTCATGGCTCGCTGGTATGTCGCCCCTGTATTTTTCAATCTGAAGGGCATCACCGTATAGCAGTATACCCCCAACGGTGTTCAAAAAGATGTGTATTTCTCATCGTCGGGGAACATCTTGATCTGGTTGGAGCCTGAGAAGCCATCCATGAAGGACATCCGCTCAAAGCTGCTGGTATTATCGATCATTACGTCGGTGATCAGTAGAAGGAACTCGTCTTTCGGGCATACAGAGTTCAACCATTCTTTTTTATGACTGGAATGATGTTGGCAACCCAGTCAGGGTGTTGTTCTTCGTGAATGAATCCACTGGCAATGAGCTTCTTGACTTCATTCTCGATGGCCTCCGTGACATCTAGTCAGAATCGTTGTTGCTGCTTCACTAGCTTAGCTTTAGATGAAATATTCAAGCGGTGCATGGCGACTTTAGGGTCCAGGCCTGGCATGTCTTCATAGCTCCATGCAAAGACGTCGACGTATTCTCTTATAAGCTGTATAAGAGATTGGCGTTCATCGCCAGATAGACTTTTACTGATGAAAATTGGTTTAAAAGATGATTCATCTCCTAAATTGACTTGGATGACTTCTTCTTCGGTTGGTGGTTCACATTGTTCGAAGCGCAGCTCCCACCTAGTATCCATCTTTTGAGCCTATTGTTCAAGCTCGATCGATTGGATATCGTCTGCGATTTGGTCAACTGAAACCATGTTGACGGACAGAGTTGCTTTGAACATGTCGCCAATATTGGAGTCTGAGTCCCAGAGACAGGAATCAGAAGAATGAGAACAACGATCTGCTTCATCATCTGATCTTTTAGGAGTTGTTGGAGGAGTGACATAACCCAAACCAACACTATTTCATTGATAGTAGTTCTCGGGTTTGCCGGAAGGAGCAAAGTATCGTATTGACAACCGTTGTCCCCGGTCGTAAATTAGCTCCTGGTCGCTTTTGATGTCATATCCCATATTCTGGATGATGTTCTTTGCCTCCCAACTATATCGAAAAAGTTGTATTTTCCAGAGTCATAATCAGCTTCCTTGTTGTGCTTAGGAGAAGTAGAGTCCGGAATAAACTTTCTTTCGCCAATTATTCGACCGAAGATGATTAGTTCTTCGCCCTTCTTTCTAGCTGGAACGATGAAGTAGTGGATAACTTCTGGGTAAACTTTTTCCCGTAGTTGAGGCATCGTGACCGGCATGCAGAGGTGTGGTCCTATGTTGTGCTCTAGAGTGTATATCGTATCTATGTAGTGGTTTATAGATTGATAGACATCGGAGTAATTCGAAGATAAACATTTACTAAGAAAATATGCAAGTTCTTCTTCAGGGATAACATCATCCGCAGAAGGTACATTATTATGAGTATTGATATATTCATTGATAGGATCATCATCTGGAAGAGGAGCCACAGTCTTGGCCAAGTTCACCACGTAGGGTAATTCTTCAGGATTGGGAGGACGGGCTTCAGTAGGTTCCTTTCGAGGTGTCTTGCGGAGAGTGATGGTCAATGGTTTGACCTTGTTAGGGTTCTTCTTTTTTATCTAGATTGTGAGAGGCTTCGGAGTACTTTTTGGAGTAGTACGTCCTTTGACACGGATAATCAGGGGACCATCATTGGAGGATAAACTTGTTTCATCTTCATTGTCAGCTTCGTTGTCATCATCCTTGGAGGGCTGAGATTGGTAAGGTATCGAATCTCCATAGTAGGCTTTGATGCCCTTAAAAGGATCGACATCGACAAACTCCGTTTTTACGACACCGTCGTTATTGACGTACTTGAAGCACTAGTGAAGTATGGAAGAAACGATCATGTTCTCGTGTATCCATGAACGTCCCAATAAGACATTGTAGGATACGTTGGCATCGATCACATAACAAGAAACCTCCGTTCGGAGATCACCGATCTGGCACTTGAGACGGATCTTGCCCAGCGGGTAGCTTCGACCAGCATTGAAAGCCATGATAGTTGTATTGGTTGCAGATATCTTGTGTAGAGGGATTCCTAGAATTTGAAGCAAACTTCTAGGAATGATGCTGAGGGAGAAACCTGGATCGATGTGCATGCGGTCCACCTTGATCTCCCCGATATATCATGTATAGTACAGGTGTCTATCATAACGATTATTTTTTAGTAGCATGTCCTTTTGTGAAAAGGTGATGTTGGGCACTACTTGCATAGTACTGTGACAGTGGGGACAGAAGACAGGGTCTTCAGCGGGTGCTTTGACTTCAGCGAGATAAGAGTCGGCATGTAGTAATGCCTCACTTAAGGCTTTTCGCATTTCTTTGGAGAGTCGCAATAGATCGAACAGAGACAACCTGGCAGGTGTATTGGCCAGCTGTGCCTGTATGTCAAAGTTGTAGGGCCGATCCATGCCTTCGGGAGCTGGTGCCTTCAGAGACTTGTCAAATTGCGTCTCCTTCTGCTTGACTTTGTCGGTAGTTGAAGGCTTAGACGGGCCGGCTTCTGAGCTTGTGGGGCAGCAGGAGCTTGAGAAGGTAATACTTCTTCTTGTGCAGGATCGTACGTCCGAAGATAAGCCTTCTCCGATCGCGTCTCGCCAGATAGAACCTCGTAGATGGAAGAAGACACCATATGCATAACTTGTATTTCTTGCCCCTTTTGCTTTGGAAGATAGTACCCCCTGTGTCATTTCTTGCACAAGGTCCGGATGGACCCACATGACCTCACCATATTCAGTCGTGAGTGGCACGAAGACTGAGTTGCGAGCTGGCGGTAAGTTGACGACTTCTATTATTGCCTTGGGGATCGAGATCACGCCATTTGGGACTTCTGTGGGAGAAAAGTTACCAAACTGAAGAGAGATCATGTTAGAAGATACGACCTTGTCTTCAGCTTCGAGGTTGATCACTTAGCTGTCGATAAGCTGTTGTATCTTCTTCTTCAGGACGATATAGTCCTTAGTGGAATGATGCACGTACTGATGATAGAGATAGTACTTGGGATCGTTGAGTTGGTTCGCCTCTGCAGGACGTCGTGGTGGAGGCAATGTCAATTTATTACCCTTCGTCAATTTATTACCCTTCGTCAATGTGTGAAAAATGGTAATGACATCGTCTTCGTCAAAGGAGAAGGTCTCTTTAGGCTTGTTGGAGGCGCCCTAAGAATTGGAAGCTCCCTTGGAAGTGTCGACCTTCAGGACTTCTTTCCCTTTACCCCTACGGACAGGGATAGTTTGAGGATACTTGTCCTTGTCTTCAGATTTGGGTGTTTTAAACCCCAGTAGTTCCAGATTAGGAATGTCATTTTCAGCAACATCAGCGGCCCCAATGAAAGCGGGCCATGTATCATACTTATGTATACCCAGACAGAACTTTACTGTAGGAAGAAAGTTATGTCGACAAGTATCCATAAGTTCTGAGTCTGGTATGTTGAAGGACATCTTCAACGCTAGCCGCCTGAAGCGTTCGATGAAAGCAATGACAAACTTAGTCCTCCTTTGCTTGGTCTCGATGAGGGTGGACATGCTAACATGCATGCCACTCTTATAAAACCTGTTGAGGAACAACCTCTCCAAGTCTTTAAAAGAATTGATACAACCGTCAGGCAGACTGCAGAACCATTCAAAAGCTACCCCCTACAAGTAATAAACAACTTTGACAAGAACGGATCTTCCCTGGGTAAGTGTAGAGTCTGCATGTTGAATTATGTCATGTGTTGACGAGAAGAAGTCAACCCGTTAAATGAATTTAGCGTCAGCAGCTTGTAGTTAAGAGGACAAGTAGCATTCTTCCATTCATGAGGATAAGGTTGAGATATCCCAATCTTCTGAAGCTAGTCTTTGTGTGAGATGGTGTCGAGACGGGCAACAGGAGAATCAATTGCATCTTGTTGATTGAGCAGGTGTTGGAAAATGGCTGCTGAACGGTTGTCAGATGTCGTTGGCGATGGACCACCCCCAGCATTTGTAAGATTTGGGAGAGGCACAACGGAATGATACTCCTTTTGTAGTGAAGGAGGGTTGTTGCTATGCACCGGACTAGCGTGAGCCGAGACATTTTGTTGAGGTGGAAGAACAGCCTCAGCAGCTTGGACCGCCATGATACTGGTAAGCATATCAGTGATCTTGGCAAATGTTGTTTCAAGACCCTCTAGCCGTTTGCTGGTCTGGTCACTGGCTTCTTCAGGTCTTTCTTCGTCTGCCATGTATGTAGATAACATGCGAGGATGAACAGAGAAAACAGTACAACTGGTGCTGATACTGTCTGTCTCTGAGTTGACAAGTCCCTCATCTTCAGGTAGAAGAGGTAGATATCGCCATCAGACTCGGAGGGATCATCATCCTCTGGAAGGCTGCCCCTAGTGTGAAGGTCATCCGCTTCAGACTCTGAGAGAATACTACCACCAGCTTGGGAGTCTTCGTCATCTATACGAAATCTCGCCTTTGACCGAGTACCCATATACTCCTTCAGATGTGACAGCCTGCTGGCCATCTGTTGGTAGACTTTTTCTCCTTCTTCTCGCGGAACTGAGAGAGAAAGTTGGGTTCGTAGTCTACCATCTTTGATTGGGGCTTCCATAAGGGGGACCCCATAAAGCCATGTTGGATGAAACACACAGCGACTTTTTATCGTCAGAGAAATGCAGCCGTCGAAACACGGACTGTTTCTGAGGCACTCTTGTTACTTTGGAGCAGCAACAGTTGATGACAATACTAGTGCATGGATGTGCACCATGAATTATTATGTCCTCCCTCGCTTTATGCTTATGATTTATCATGTCGCGTAAGTCAGCGGAAGGGAGTTTTGCCTTAAAACCCATATTGCATGCATCGCCGAGCTTTGTATGCAGGTTTGTAAGAAGAGTTGGCGCATCCAGACTTAGTTCACATGCAGGGGCAACCCCCACACCTAAGTTCTGTGATGTCCTTGAAGACAGCCCCGTGCTATACGCGTTGGGGCCTGTCTTTTTGCTGTGGGCGCATAGGCCTTGGAGACTGGCTTTGGGCGCATGCTTCTTGGCAGCATGTCTGTGCTTCCTTAATGTGGGCGCATAGTATGGATCAGTTGAGCCTGGGCGCATAGCCTTGGGCGCGTGACCCTGGATGCCCAATCTGTCGAAGATAGAAGCCTTCTGATTAGAGTTATGCGCTCACACACCCCCTTGGGCACATAGCTTTGGGCGCATGCTTGGTGAAGCAGTATTGTTTTCTCCGAGCTTCGCCTCCTTCATTTGTAAGCCTCGCTAGGCTTGCCCAGAGTGTCGAACACTCCGATTCTTGGCATCGTAGTGCTTTTCTTTGCCAAGTCTCGAGCGTCGAACACTCTGTTATTGGTTGCACAAGAGAGAAGTCGCTGGGCTAGTAGATCCCAGAATGGTGTGAGCCTTCTTTATTTGGGGAGCTTCTGTGGCAGAGCCATGCGCCCATGTGACAGAGTCCTCCAGTTGCATATCTTCTATGACACTGGCAGGATATGCACGACGAGCCTTCGAAAGCCAAGTCTTACGAGACTTGTTTGGCTTCGTTAATTTTGAGGGAGGAGTGCCGTCCCTCGAGAGCATCTCTTCGAACGCCTGCTGATCGAACTTTACGATCAGCATATTCTGAGTGCTTTCCACTTTGTCGGTATCGGATTGCGTCACCACCTTCTCGTCAGATAAAAAGGTAGTCCCCAGCAGAGTCGCCATTTTTGTGGACACACACAAAAAGAAGAAGAAACATTGTCTTTTCTTTATTGGCGCAAGGCACCACAAATCGAGTACGTCTGAGAGATCCTGCGCTGAGGATCCCCGAGTACAAAAAAGAATTCTAGGGAATGGGACGATGGAGATCAAGCGACAGTTGCTCCTTTACTCCGTTGACACTCCGATTACAAAAGTGGGAGAAAACCTAAGAAAATTGCTAACTCTCGGCTCACTGGCAAGAAGTACAGCAATTTGGCTCTTGAAAATGCCCTCCGTTCTGTGTTTTGAAGTGGGATGATACCACTTTTTATAGTAGTTTTTGAGCTGGAATGATGTTATGCGCCCACATGAGGAAACACACTGGTTTTCATGTGGGCGCATGGTCCTGCTTTGGGCGCATAGGATGTAGGCGCATACAGGCTGCGTGGTCATGGGTTGATCGTGGTGCTGACGTGGCCGTATGCTTCGATGCACGACTGCTCATAGAGACTGACGTGGCCGTACGCTTCGGTGCACATTTTGATCGTGGCTTTGACCGAGTCAGGGGATGTTCTGGCTTGGGCGTATAGCACTTCACAGGATGACTTGGGCGCATAGAGCTTCACAGGGTGACTTGGGCGCATATGAGTTCACTTGGGCGCATATATCCTCATTGGCTTGGGCGCATAAGGCTTCATTGCTGAAATTTTCATGCTTCTATAATATGTGCTACAAAATCATTGGGTAACAATAAAATATAAAACATTTATAAATCAAAAAGTAGAACCTAGATACGCTGATGTATTCTGGAACCTAAAGGACTGGGTTCTGTACCTTGGATCTAGAATTAGATAATAGTTGCAAGTAGACCTTAATAAATCTTAAGTCTATTGATCACTTTGGGTTAGCTGTAGGGGCCGGTTCCCAACTAGCGAGAGTCCAAAGACTAGTACACCGTGTCGCTTCAGGCTATTTATACATGTCTGACAGAAGGACCCTTTCAGCTTGTACCCAAAATGATATCTACTTTTAAGAACTTAGATTTAAAGGAATATATGTAGTATCATCGAACAATATCAAAATCCAGAATCCTTAAATATAAAAAAAGTAAATACCCAAAGAATGGTTTATCAAGATCAAGATTTAAAAATAATTTAAAAGATTCATGTATCCAAAATGTCAATCGAAAAGCCAAGAAAAACACACTAAAAGAGGCTTTGAGGAAGTAGTTAAAAAAGAGAAGAACATAAATTTGTTCAAAGTAATCAATAGCTAAAGTATGAGATAAGCACAAGTTTAAAACTAATCATATATTACCACAAAGATATTTATACAAAAATATATAATAATATAATAAACATATGAGCAATATATGAATGACAATAAATTATTCATGTATCCTTAATAAGCATATAAAAAATTATCACAAGATCAAAAACACGCATAAATGTGCTTTATCAGACAAAGATGTAATTGTTTCATAAGACGTTAATCAAAATAAAATGAGAATCAATAGTGAATATATTATGCAAGCACAAGGTTAACATAAAAGTATATGTATATACTTTTCAAGTAAATAGGAGACTTGTGCTAAACATGCATACTTATAAAATACCGATCAAAGTAAATATGACATTAAAGACAAATCGGTAAGAAGTGACCATTAAAAAATATTAAAGATGAAGAGTCAAAAACATATTAACCAAAAAAACAGCTCTTATGGACTACATTGGTATGTATGCTTCAAGAATAAAGATTAAGAGTAAAGAACATACATAGACAAATGTGTCACACTAATAGAAAATAAAATACTATATAGTGTGAACTAATCATTTAAGCTAAACAGTTAGTCATGCTAGGATTATATCTCACATTGAAACAACTAAAAGATATCAAATAGCAAGACATTAATAAGAACATGCTAGATTCTATAAATAAAATCATAAAATAAATCATTTAGCATGTTACCAAAGTGGTTCAAATGACCACACTTATGTTGGTGCAATTACATGGAAGATGACCTTTGTAGTTGTGCAACCACTAATACATTCGATGGTTCTATGGTTCAGCATAAGTAGCTCCACCTAAAATATTAGGTGAAGACTTTGGTATCCAATACTTGGATCCACATTTGTTAACTTTGGGAACCCATTTGCATAAGTTCATATCAACTAGTTTTCTAATGTGACAACGAATAGAAACGTGTCCATTCATGCCACAATAATGACAGAAAGTATTAATATTAGTGCTATATGCAGCAGTGTGAGAACGTGCAGTGGTGTGATATGATGTGCGTGGATACTTGTAATAGAAAGCATGGTTGCGTGAAGCTTTAGCTTTGCTTGCTTCCTTTGTAAAAGATATTTCGTGTGTGACTTTGTGATGTGTCACGTGTCATGTGTTAGACTGAGTCATGGGTTGTACTACCTGCTTTTTCAGTCTAATCTCCAACTATTTAGAGTTAGCACAGATCTTATTATATTTAGCATTAAGAGCACCAATTCTACATGAAGCAATATAATACTCTCTTTTTTATTCTAATTCCTCCTTAAGTTTAGCATTTTCTTGAGTGCTTTTCTCAATGCAATCAAGTATCTCATGCAATCTAAACTCAAGTGTAGAAATCTCAGTAGAATTATCAGAAGGAGAAGTATTTCTAGCATCATTCAATAAGCAAGTCAGCTTTTCATCTCACGCTTATAGGATAGAATATCCTTTCTAGCTTGCTTATACTTATCTAATACTTTCTTGTGTTCTTCTAATAGATCACTGAAAGCATCAGATAACTGATCATGAGAAAATTTACTCTCTTCCTAAAAATTATTTTGTACCTCGTTAGATAACATTATTGAACATAAATTTGGATCTTGACGAGGTCCCTCTTCTTCTTCAAAATTACTTGCTTCACTTTCACACCATATGCTCATGCTAGCGTACTTGTGAGACGATGATCTTCCTTCATTTGATCATTCGTAGTGACTCTCCTTTCTAGTAGTAGTACAATCTTCTTGGATGTGGTATATCTTCTTGCAGTTGTCACATACAAGCTCATCTTCGTATAAGGGATTGTGTTGTACCTTAAATCCCAATTCAATCATGCACATATTTGCATCATTTTGAAGACTATCCTCCTCTCTAGAGTTACTAGCTTTGCTTTCATACCTGCAATCATAAGTAGCTTCAAGAACTTTCCAAATTTTATGAGATGTTGTGGTAATAAGATTGCATACATTTATGTCTGTACAATAAAAGGTATGCATAGCTTTTGCATCAAGACTAGCTAACTTCTTCTCTTCCTCCGTGTAACTATAATAAGGCTTGTTGATTATAAAGGATGTGAGAATAGAAGTGATAGTAGGCTTTTTGTAGCCATTGACAATAATTGACCATAAGTCAAAATCTGGAGACTTTGGGTAGAAGCTCATTCATGTCTTCCAATAACTATAGTTTATTCCATCAAATAGTGGGAGTCTATTTGTGGATTGATCTTCAGTTATAAAGTATATACTTGCCATATGTGATATAGTGATTTATGTAACAGCAGTTATATAATAACAATATTACCTCACTTTACCTGTATAACCTGCTCTGATAATGAGGATCTGCTCTAAGGATGTTAAGCCAAAATATCTATATAAGGAGCACATGCTCTGATACCGATTATAGGAGCAATGGTATGAGCAATGGTATGAGCAATAATACCTCTATAAGGAGCACCTATAATAATATCTCTATAAGGAGCACCTGCTTTGATACCAATTGTAGATACCAATTGTAGGAACGAGATGTAAAGCACTATACTCTAGAAGGGGTGAATAGAGTAGGCAGCAAAAATTAGCTATTAAGAAATTGTTAGCAGCAAGATCATAAAATATATATCAAAGATATGTAAATGAAAAGTAGAGAGCAGAGAGCAAACGCAAACACAAAGATGTATACTAGTTTTCCTCTTGTAAGAACTTGTCCAGTCGGAAGAACTCTAGCTTCCAGTTGAAATCCACTATTAAAAAATACCACAAGTTTTCATCTGAAGTCCTTACAACTTCTACAATGCAAGCTTTGATCTGAAGTCCACGACCAACTTCAATTGTGAAGTGTCTTTCTTCAATCAAGCCTCTGATTACAATCACTCTGAAACTTCTAGACCATACCGCACTAAAAAATCGACTAGAGGATTGTAACTGGCTTGGGATTTAAAAATGAATAGCTTAGAACACTTTGGAAGAACGTATTAAGCTTAGAGAGAAGAGAGGTGTGTTGAAATGACAAAAATTCTTCTCTATTTATAGGTTTTCCAAAGGCAGAATTCGGGCAGAATTCTTTGAAAGAATTTTGGCAGATAGCCATTGCATCCGTAACTGCGGGAAGACCATGTTCAAAATCCAATGGGCACTAACCGACTCGAGGCGAATTCAGACCGAACTTGGGCCAAATTTTGTTAGAGTTCTGTTAGGGTTTTTGCAAATTAGTTTTTGAGATTTTTGAAAAATCAGGAAGTTAGGAAGTAGTTTAGGCTTTTGTAAGTGGGCTTGTTTTCAAAATAAAAGGGTATTTTGAAAATGTTTCTTGGGTAGCCTATTTGCTAGTGCAACGTAGTATATATTATATTCCTAGACTCAATAAATATAAAAAATACATTGATAAAATAGGAAAACCAATAGCCCTTTGATGATGCCTTTCTTCTGATATTTGAGCAGACCTGAAGATGCCTTTCTCTTTGATGGCGGTCGTCCAAAGATAAATAGATTTGGAAATCTGAATACCTTTCGAGGGCTTCGCCCCCGAACCCCCACGGGTGGCGCTTCTCCCTCGACTTCTATCCGCTGACCGGACAGCGAAACCCCCGATACGAAGCCCCGGATAAGTCGTTGGGCGGTTCAGATAAATTGCCTTATATAACAACATCTTTGGCCTATTAATAATTCTCCATTGCATATGTCCTAATTTGATCATGTTTGATCATGCTTACTGCATGTCTACAAATACATGTTAGGTGAACAAAATACTATGATGCATTATGATATAAACATAGAAATATGATATATAACATTAGGACAATGCTAAGTTTAAGTAGCAACATGATAGTAATTACATGAATATTAGTGACGTTATTATGTTAAACTTAATTGATTAGCCATATTTAAAAACATGATATAATCATTGGGCTAACAACGTTGGGAAAGAATTGTGAATGGGACAATTGGTGTTTGAGTTCAACAGAATTGCTGAGTTGACTCATATATGGTAGTCTTATGATTTTGAGACCCTATGATATCGACTTTATGTTATGATCAGTCTAGATCATGATTGTCCTAACAGACTTGAGTTTTGTATTGTTTAGGAATAGCTT
Source organism: Iris pallida (assembly GCA_029216955.1). Lineage (NCBI taxonomy): Eukaryota > Viridiplantae > Streptophyta > Magnoliopsida > Asparagales > Iridaceae > Iris > Iris pallida. Next base: position 6,856,701 of record JANAVB010003400.1, on the reverse strand, counting down.
CATTTCTGAGTAGTATATGCCTCTACCACTTCAGAACGAGATGTATCATGACCCTTCCATAGGATAGCAATGAGTCTATATGTGGGCATTGGGTAGTGCTGAGACTTAACTGGGAGTCATACCTTGTTGCTAGGTGACTTAAGTGTCCCTTGATGGTAGTGTTATACTGGATAGCAAGATTGTTGGAAATCCTAACGGGTACCTTGGTTGGAAATTATGCAGTTAGATGATGACTCAGACTAGCCGGATGATTATTTTACTATGAGTAATAGATTTGGTAAGAGAATGTTGTGGCTTAAAACAATGAACGATAACTGGGATTGGTTGAATGGAAATCATGTGTAACTATTACCAATCAGTTATTAACTTGAAAGTTTCGAAAATATTGTCGGTGACTCGGATGAATGTTGAAGAAATCTATGCTTTGACCATCTAAGGATAAAATTAGAGAAGTATGAGTTCATGTTTGACGAGATGGATAGTCGTTGCATACGTGCATATATGTTCGAGAATTCAAATTGTATCACCAAAGGAACAAGTAGTGGCGCAGAATACTTGTATTGCATAGAAAATGGTTAATTAATACATAAATTGTCCGATTGGATTGGAATTAATTACTCGACCCTTACGGTATGAGATTTTAAGAATGTCAATATGAGATTTGATGGCTGGGAAATTAATGGGATTGAGAATCACAAAACGTGTTGGATAATGTTGGTATATGGTGTGACGGTATGGGTGACTGTCGGTTGGGATATAGATTGTTGGGTTATGACTTAGTGGTATGACTTTGTCATACAGATCGAAATAATGTGATTCAGTAGTTTTGTTGATACCATTGAATTGATGACCCTTGAATAGTTAACCTTGGCTTATGGATCCATGTGGATACTAAGGAACTGGAATTGAAATATGATTGTTGGGAATGGTATGTCGAATTAGGATTTGGACCGTAATGCTGCTAGATCGATCTTATTCGATTGTTGGGTAAGTCTAGAATGAGCCTCTGTGGAAATTAGTTCCTTGAGGATGACCATAGATAGACTTGACCCTAGATATCGTGGGCTGCATAATCAATTATCGACAGAGTCGACAATGGCGATTAGTTATTCATTTATACCCATAGGTTTGGATAGAGTTCCTTAGAACTGTCGATTTCTTGTTGTCCCTAAGAATAAGAGATTAGTATGGTCCCTAGTAGCCGTCCACTCTAGGGGAGTCACCTAAATGATTAGGTTTAGCTGTCGGTATAGCTTGCCTTAGAGACTTGACCGAATAATAGGGTGACCATTGGCGACCCATAGGATGAACCTTTTGGTATTGAATGAGGGATGGCGATGAGTATGACCTATGGAAGTGTATGCTGCAATGCGAGCCTCAGAGATGTTGGACACTAGTGAAGTAGGTGACAGCCTTAAGCAAAAACTGCAATTGTGAGGTAAGACTTGTGCGGTATGTATCGAGAAGTTAATTGTTCCATAAGATGGAATTTGTTGCTCATGACGAAAATGACGGATCGACATCTAAAGTCGGTTAGCTGGATTAACAGGGAATACTGTGTATCAAGTTGAAAAGATGGACCGTTGCTCAAAAGTTTGATCATGAATTCATAGTCGGAAAGGAAATTTGTAATAAGATATTGTGGGATGGATATTATGTTGGGTGGAAAGTGTGTACGGAAGTGTGCTCTTGGGTCGAGTAATTGATAATGAATGACCCTCGGATTGGACCTTTTAGAAAAGATGAATTGTCTCGGTGGGTGAATCAAAATCAAGCAACAGCTGGTTGCATTCATTAGTAAATGAATGACAGATGAACAGATTAAAATATTTCAATAAGATATTGGAATACTTAAAGTAAGATGGAAAGATTGGTATTGAGATTAGAAGGAATAAAATTGCATATTGATTATGGTGAACTCTTACAATGGTCGGTTTCAAGTTAGACCCTTGGCTCGAATATACGAAACATATTGTGCTTGGATCAGTACTTATCTGAGTTATCCCTGATGTTAAGTATTTGTGGCTTGAAAGATAGCGATTGTGGCAAAAGAAACGTAGCAATAAGTAAAAGAAAGGATGCTAATAGAGTTGAGAATGCCTAGACCGAAATTTGGATATTAAAATGTGCAAGTCGGATTTGGAGAAGAAAGTTACACCTGTGGCTTATTGAATCGCACTAGCATGGAAGTTGGCAAAAATACATATATTTTGGGGACACCTAAAGTATGTGTATGAGTCCAAACAAAGTGATAGACTACGAACAAGATAACATTATAGGGAGAGCTTACCGAATCGCACTAGCACGTACTATGGCTGAAATGCATATATTTTGGGACGCCTAAAATATATGTATAAATCCAAATTATCATGCCCTGGTTTCGCAGAACCGATCGTCCTTGCTAAGGCATGATGTCGTGTGAGCCTAGGTTGCGCTCACCCAATACGGATTCCATAACAGCCGATTGCAACAGCTTACGATAAGCTCGTCGCACAGAAGTCTCGAGCAGAAGCATTGAATAAACAAACGTTACACAAGTATTCAAACAAAATTAGAACAATATTGATATGAAAATAAGATTACAAATCACTCAAGCTCACTTTTCTCTCTATTTACAAGTCACTCAGCTCTCTCTCATCTTTCAATACAATATTATAAACAAGCAGATGCTTCAGAAGGCGATGTCCATACATTATGTTCCGTATAGGAGAAGACTTCCTTGCGGCCACACGCCTCGAAATGCCAAGGAACTCCCTACCTTAGCGCATCCAAGCGAGCTCTGCCTCGATGAGCAAGTACCTATAACCTGCGTATGAAAACTGTTGGGTGGTCAGTACACAACCGTACTGGTGGTGTGAGCTCCTCATTCACCCATACAAAACCAACACATTTATTTAATGTGTACAACTATTCTTTTGATTGTCTTTCTAATCTTGCCTTAGGATCCGTTTTTGGACATAAACTCTTGACCTATTTTGTGTCTCTAGACCATCGTCGTGCCATCGCACCGATAACCTACTTATCCTTGTGCCTCAAGACCATTCTCGTGCCAACAACATTAACATATTGACTCGTGTCTATCTTATGACTCATACTTTGAGACGCAACAACATGATCATGTCATAAACTCTATTCGTGTATCATCATCGAAGTCGTGTCTCGCAACATAGTTTATCTTTACTCAATACTTGTCCTACAACCTTTACCCCATTTCGTCGCCGGAAATGGCTTAATCATATATTCCCATTTCGTCTCCAAAAATGTCTTAATCATAGACTCTCATTTCGTCTCCGGAAATGGCTAGTCATAATTTTTCATTTTGTCTCCGGAAATGGCTTGGTCATAATTTACCATTTCGTCTCTGGAAATGGCTTGGTCACAAACTCGTAAACTTAGTATAAATGACTCATTTCATGACACTATGTCTCGTGTCCAAGTACATATTTCTGTTATAGCCAAATCTTAGGCTCGAACGTTGTGTTGCATACCGTGTGAACATTTTTTGACTTATTTGTACCGTGCATACAATTTTGACTCTATCCTAAGGCATGTACGTGGATCGCCGCTAATATGCCGACTCATCTATATGAAAGGATCACTAGTACCACAAACTATCTTGGAGTTATAGCTTTGTTAGACGGTGACCCTTTCAGAGCAAGTAGCAAGCCCCGCTGAAAGTTTTTGACTAACCTGAGCAGTACCCCCAGCTCGGCTATACCATATTTTCTCCTAGGCCGGAACAGTCCTGTGGCCCCAGGTTGTCATCTAAGAAAACTTTCCCTTGTGCATAAGTTATCCAATGACCATGCAAGACTCGACTCAAACTACCGTCTTACACAGTCATTACTCTTCCAGTGTTACCATATTATTTTAGAACTACGTTAGAGACCCCCAAAACCAAAGACAGTCTTGACGACCCACGGTCGCCAGCATTTCCATGTTACCATAACATCATCAACTTAGGAATGACTATTTAATACCCTCCTGCCAAATTCGACTTGAATCAACCGTGTTCCATATCAATGCCACGACTGTGTCATAAACCATGCGATACAACTTAACCCATGGGACGAGAAAAGGCTATGCCAAGTCTTGCATTGTAGAAACGTGCATTGAGACTTGTAGGATAGTTATGCTATACCAAGCATTGGACAGTGGGACAATGAATACTTTATCAAGCATTGGACAGTGGGACAGTACATGCTTTACCAAGCATTTATATCGTGTGATGCTTATGGCTATGCTAAGTTCATAGCCTTATGGTAACATAGACCAACTTTTCCTTCTTCCAAGCCACGGGACGAAGAACCGAGTGTCAATTTGAAAGCACGTCGTGTAACATTTCTAAGCCAACCATTGGACCTTTTCCATATTCTTACTCGATCTGATCGAAGGTGGGATTATTCCCTTAGCTATGTGGATTCATCTCTTTTATTATTAAGCCTAATTTATGCATTTAAAAATATCCAGTTTACTAGTGTGAAGGCCAAGCAAAAGCAAGTTCACCGAAGCCACCCACCTGAGCGAGTAGGCAAGTTCACCAAAGCCACCACCTGAGCGAGGAGTTGCCTCGACCGAGCGGAACTTCGAGCAAGCTGTTGCACGGCTAAGTCCAAACATCATTGCATTTTGATTCCTTAGGTTGAACTGAGCGTGACGGGGCAATACATAATACACCACTCAGAAAAAGTTTTGTCCTCGAAACTTACTGATTACACACTCATCGACTTATCACTTTGATTCAACATCCAATGATTCTCGCACACACTTCGCCCATGCATTTTTTCAATCCGAGCCACACTCGCGCCTTATTTATTTTTCACCTCTAACAACTATATCTCAAACTTGGGGTAACTTATACTCGTCGCACATACAGACTACTTAGTTTTAGGGAAAACCACTCGAGTGGTATCCTAAATAAATTTTTGAATAAAATTTTTACCAAGTTATTCATTCGCCGTCTCCTAGTCGAAACCCAATGTTACGCCTCCTTAACTAATCTTCGAAACCTGATTTGTATAAATGCCTCAATTAATATTCAAGTTCATTCAAATCCAACAATCGCACTACCATCAATCATCTGAAACTAAAGTCCAACATCTCGCAGTCCAATCCATTCCCATCATTCCTCAAAACATCCTAAGATCATAAGTCCAACTTTCATTTCTCGATTCTAAAAACTAGCTACCCCAGCATTATAACCTACCCAGGCGAGTCTCGCTAAGGTCGATCACACAATTCTACCTTACGACATAGGGACGTCTTCCTAACCGCTAGGCTAACTCACCAAGGCTAAAGTCAAAGTCATGCACATTCCGTCCAACCAATATCGATACTCACCCCCCCCCCCAATTCTAAGGTTAAACCGTAGTCGACAGTACAGGGTCTTCCTACCCAAAGCTCGTATCACCCCGATTTCTAAACTTCGAGCATAGTTTTCTCCTATTCGCATTCGCAGGGTTCAATCCAGGGGTCTGAGTCATTCAGTAAAGCCATCCTGCGGTAAGTTCTACTCAACCAATTCCTCGGTATATCAAAATCGCATGTCCAAACTAGCAATTCGTGTAGTCTATCTCTACAAACATGTTCGATATAATCCACCTATCCATCCTATCCAAGTCAAGTACACCACAACATGATTTGTCACTAAAACATAATTCTTATACCATATTCCCTAAGTTATTTAATACAATTCACATATTTAATCACAAGGTCGTCTAGCATAACAATATGTTACTTCCCAATCTTCTGCAAGTTCGATTATCTATGTTGGACATGAAATCACCATGCCAACTCTCCCGCAGGATAATCATCCTCATCGGGGCATAACTCTTGCTTTGAGTCTAGACTAATTCATTCTTGATGCGCACATTGGAACTACCCAATCCTCAAACTTACTTTATCGTCAATCACAAGTCCAATAATCTTATAATTCACCTTCACATCAAACCACAAGTCAACATAATCCAACTGCCACCCTCTGATCTTCTGCAAGTTCGATCATCCCCGCCGGACATGAATCACCATGCCAGTACTCCTGTAGAATGATCGCCCTAATCCGACGTGACGTATGTGTGAGGCTGGAGTTGCGCTCGCATAAGATAAAAACATCAACATTGTGGCTATCATCAAAACAATCAAGACACTTTCATTTTCATCCAAGTAATATATCAATCCATTCTTAGACGTTTCCTCATTTTCTCAAGTCATAACAATTCTTGCATCAATGATCATTAACTCAGTCAGCATTTTCGTTTCGTATATTCCGACTATCATTTATTCATGTATGCTTCAATTTTATCTAATCAAGTAATCCAACATTTATTATTATCAAACTCCCAAGTATATCATCCATTTGAACAATAACATTTTACACGATCGTCATTCCTCGAATCAGAGTACCCCCGAGTTATCATACTTTGATCTTTGATACGCCTCAATACCATCGATGATATGCATAACCTGACTATCTTCCTTCGCAACGAACTTCGAGTCGTACGGCAACTGATGCTATCAATACCAAAATCTCCTCGACATTCAAGATCAAATTTGATCATTATCCCTCGAATTAGTTACATGATCAATTCGTTCAAACCTAAAATCATGTATGTTCATATGTCTATCTTAAGTCATAAAACAACATATATCCCAAATTCTTAGAATCATTCTCGTATATTCGAATCATTTTCATACACGCTAACTTCCAATTGTGCTAACTTTTCGTATACGATTCACATCGATTCCTCGACTGAGTCATTTGTTCATTGTACCTTAACTTTTTCTCAATTTAATCTACTTAATCATTTTCACATTTCGTACTTGTGTAATCCCAATCTGGTGCACGTCGTTTATAGTTCGTTCGAATCAACTCATCAAACTTCAAGATTACAACTTACTCAATGACACTCAATCTAAGGTTTTGTATACCGCGACGCTTACTGATAGACTCATTTGGCACCCTGATCCTCAGTCGACAACATCCCCAAGGCTAGCCCATACACCACTCAGGGATGAAGTTACTCGATAAATCTTCGAAACAAATTTCGAATCACGATTACTTTGAATCTTCTTTCGAACCATTCCTCAAATTTTGAGCACGTTCATCTATATCGTATTGACGATAACATCATCCAATGGCACCACTATCGATAGTCATCCTACTTGCTATGAATTTAGTCAAACTCATTTCCATTTTAAAATGATTCGAATCCCACACATAACTTACTATTATCGACGTAAATCTTGGTGTATATGCCTAGCCCGACTTAGCCAACCGTGCCTTGCATAAAACCATCTTTTGTTCGACCAAAATTTTCCTTCGTGTAATTTTATAAAATATATAGACTTATTGTATGGAAAATCCTGCGGAACATTGAGACACAGCGCACCAACAACATCGATTGCGAAAACGACAATTATTTTGAAGACAACATCAAATTTAAAGAATTCAATCGAAAGTCCAAGGATATAAAGCCGTGCTCTAATAACATTATGTCACACCCCGGTTCTGCAGAACCGATCGTCCTCACTAAGGCGTGACGTCGCATGAGCCTGGGTTGCACTCATGCAAGGCGGGTTCCATAACGGCCATTTACAACAGCTTGTGATGAGTCGTCGCATAGAAGTCCCAAGCAGAAGCATTGAATAAACAAAGGCAACACAAGTATTCAAACAAAATCAGAACTTTATTGATATGGAGATAAGATTACAAGTCGCTCAAGCTCACTTTTCTCTCTATATACAAGTCACTCAGCTCTCTCTCTCATCTCTCAATACAACATAACAAACCAGTAGATGCTTCAGAAGGCGATGTCCATACATTATGTCCTGTATAGGAGAATACTTCCTCGCGGCCGCATGCCTTGAAACACCAAGGAACTCCATGCCTCAGCGCATCCAAGCGAGCTCCACCATGATGAGCAAGTACCTGTAACCTATGCATGAAAACTGTTGGGTGGTCAGTACACAACCGTACTGGTGGTGTGAGCTCCTCGCCCACCCATATAAAACCAATACGTTTATTTAATGTGTGCAACTATTCTTTTGATTGTCTTTCTAATCTTGTCTTAGGATTTATTTTTGGACATAGACTCCTGATCTATTTTGTGTATCTAGACCATAATTGTGCCATCGTACCGATAACTTACTTATCCTTGTGCCTTTAGACCATTCTCGTGCCAACAACATTAACGTATCGACTCGTGTTTGTTTTCTGGCTCATACTTTGAGACGCAACAACATGATCGTGCAATAAACTATGTTTGTGTATCATTATCGAGGTCGTGCCTCGCAACATAGTGTATCTTTACTCAATACTTGCCCTAGGCCTTTATCCCATTTCCTTTCCAAAAATGGCTTAATCATAGACTCTCATTTCGCTCCGAAAATGTCTTAATCGTAGACTCCCATTTTGTCTCCGAAAATGGCTTAGTCATAATTTCCTATTTCGTCTCCAGAAATGGCTTAGTCATCATTTCCTATTTCGTCTCCAGAAATGGCTTATTCATCATTTTCCATTTCGTCTCCGGAAATGGCTTTGTCATAACCTCGTGAACTTAGTGTCAATGACTCATTTCACGACACTAAGTCTCGTGCCCAAGTACATGTTTCTGTTATTGCCAAATCTTAGGCTCAAACATTGTGTTGCATACCGTGTGCACATTTCTTGACTTATTTGTAACATGCATACAATTTTGACTCAATCCAAAGACATGCACGCAGATCGCCGCTAATATGTCGACTCATCTATATGAAAGGGTCACTAGTACCACAAACTATCTTAGACTTTAGCTTTGTTAGACGATGACCCTTTAAGCGTAAGTAGCGAGTCCTACTGAAAGTTCCCGACTAACCTGTGCGGTACCCCCAGCTCGGTTATATCATGTTTCCTCCTAGACCAAAACGGTCCTGTGGCCCCAGGTTGTCGTCCGAGGAAACTTTCCCTTGTGCACAAGTTGTCCAATGACCATGCAAGACTCGACTCAAACTACCATCTTACACAGTCATTACTCTTCCAATGTTACCATATTATTTCAGAACTACCATGGAGACTCCCAAAACCAGAGACTGCATCGATGACCCACGGTCGCCAGCATTTCCATTTTTCCATAATATCAACTCAGAAATGACTATTTGATAGACCTCCTGCCAAACTTGACTTGAATCAACCGTGTTCCGTATCAGTGCCACGTCTGTGCCATAAACCATGTGATACAACTTAACCTGTAGGACGAGCAAAGGCTATGTCAAGCCTTACATCATGGAAATGTGCATTGAGACTTGTGAGACAATTATGCTATACCAAGCATTGGACGGTGGGACAATGAATACTTTACCAAGCATTGGACAGTAAGAAGTGCATGCTTTACAAAGCATTTATATCGTGTGATGCCTATGGCTATGCTAAGTTCATAGCCTTGTGGTAACATAGACCAACTTTTCCTTCTTCCAAGCCACGGGACGAAGGACCGAGTGTCAATTTGAAAGCACGTCGTGCAATATGTCTAAGCCGACCATTGGACATTTCCATATTCTAACTCACTCTGATCCAAGGTCAAATTATTCTCTTAGTTAATGTGGATTTATCTCTTTTATTATCAAGCCTAATTTGTGCATTTGAAACATCCAGTTTATTAGTGTGAAGGCCAAGCAGAAGCAAGTTCATCGAAGCCACCCACTTGAGCGAGAAGTTACCTCGACCGAGCAGGACTTCGAGCAAGCCATTGCATGGCTAAGTCTAAACATCGTTGCATTTTGATTCTTTCAGTTGAACTGAGTGGGATGGGACATTACAGAAATGAAGTGGTAGGGAGCGACCAAGATAATACTGCTGAAAGAATGTTGGTGACTCAATGAGAACTACAAATATTTGGAAAAGAGAAGACGGATTGAATTATTGATGAATTAAGTGGTACAGTTGGATAACAATTTAGAGATGTTCGAGTGAGCTGAAATAGATATTGAATTGAAGCTGAATGAGTAACTTGTTGTGACTAAATGAATTAGTAGAATGAGTTGTTCCCTTAAGTTCCAAAGACGAAACTTTTTCAGAGTGGTATATTATGTAATGTCCCGCTCCACGCGAGGCATTTGGTTGGCTTGTTGGATGCGATCAAAATGTTGGACCATGACTTGTGTTAGAAATTAAGAGATTTGAGACTGAAACAGTCTCTCTTAGCTAGCCGAATGGAATGAGTATTGGAACATTGCTTGCTGATGAGGCTATGTCTAGTGGGAATATGTGTGATCTGAATAGGAAGACCCGTTATGCAAGTGAGTGAAACTGTCTCTTCTCCTCTACTCTTTTATTCTTAATAAAATAGAGTATGGTTTTTTAGATTATGTCCCTAATGTCACATGCTTTAGTTGCTGAATAATTAAGATGTTTTTATTGAATACTGCTGAATGAATAATACATGAACATTGAACTGTTCCTGTGAATTACACACTAGAAATAAATTGTTAATGTTGCCCATGTCTAATGCTGCTAGATTGAATAAAATACTTGAATCATGTACACTCTGTGTAACTATTGCAAAGGTATAAAATGTTGCATGTTTTCTTATAAGCAATTAAATGAATGATGTTTGTCCCAATGAAATGAATGAAATGTTGTTTGTTCCTTATTGAAAGGAATAATATGAGAAATATTGCAATGAATTGATGCAATGAGAAATGATGAGGCTTGGGATCAATGTGATCACCAAGCCGAAATGATGGAAATAAATAAGTCGTGAACACAACTTGGATGAGACGAGATGATACATTGTTGCCTTTATTTACTTCTAATATTTTACCATGCGATTATGTTCACGATCGAGACCGACATGCATTCGCATGGCATTGGACAACTTATGCACAAAGGGTGACTGTTTCCTCGGACGGTATGCATGGGGCACTGGGGTCGATCCTGATGGAAATGGGGATTCCCAGGACCCTTCATTTGGTGTGTGTATTGATTGATAGAAAGTTAAACAGATCTAATACGTGTTCTAACCCTTCATAGGCGGAAACTAGGGTTCATGAATTATACCTGCGGCGGAAAGGAGACAAGTAATTTCTGGCAATCTCGAGCGGACAACCCCAAGATCTTCTGCACGTATTCCTTCCTCGAGTTGGACGTCGTGTGGGCGATGATCTCCCAACCTTTTCTTCTCCTTGGCAGCCCTCTCTTTCTCTCCTTACGTGAATTGTGAATTTAGAGAAAGTTTTAGATTTCTGATCAGTAATCTGGCGGCCAGAGAATAGAGGATATATATAGGCTACGGCAGGGACCATGAGAAGAAATTAGGGTTAGGCCTCCTAACGGATCTGGATATCCCGTGTTCAGCCCGAACACACAATCCAGGCCCATTAACAATAGCTCGGTCCACTAATGAGCTATTGTTGCACTACCTCCCTAATCCCAAATTATGTTTGTGGGCTCTTTTTATTATATGCTCGTTTGGCTCCCCATGTTAAGATATCGTATGTCCGTCGATCAAATTAAGTTACTGACAACTATATTGATTCGACATCTTTTATCCTTAAGTAGTACTGCTCAACTTTATTTGTCATGTCGAATATAATCCACCTGTAGGGTTTACATGACAATCCTTATGAGCTCCTTAAGGGGACATCATCAACCCGATATATTGGAACATAGATTCCATTTATAATCAACAGCCCATCATACATACAATGTTATTACCAAATTTATAGAGGTTGTTGATCTATAATGAATCTCACGCTTTTATGAGTCAAAATAATGCACACTGCATATACATATCCGTTATTATATCCGGATTAAGAGCACAAGCATCCATAATTACAGAGGTGTTTGTTCTCTTATGTAGTCAGTACAAAGAGAACAACCTCAAGTGGTCATATTCAATACACACAAAGTGTACTAGTATAAACCTATAGTCAAGATAGACTAATACCAGATTATACTACAACCTTTCCAATAGATTGTCCAAGTCTATCTAGGTTGTGAACTATTTATATACTCCATAGGGAACTGATAATATGATCTTCTGTGTGACACCACACACCATATTATCTACAATATAGAATATCAGACATTTGTATTAATACTTGCAACAATACAATATGCAAACATTTGCCCACATGATTCTTATTCAAAATTTAAGGAAATAAGGTTACTACAAAAGTGATGCTTTTAGTATATAACCCTAACAATCTCCCACTTATACCCAAAGCATTGCTTTTCAGTATACTGTTACAAATCTCCCACTTATACTTAAAGCCATGTTGCTACACATCTGACTCCCATTCCCTCAAAATGACTGTCAAAAGCCTTAGCTGGTAAGCTCTTTGTAAAGGGATCAACTAGGTTGTCGGCTGATGCTATCTTGATCACAGCAACTTTTTCTTTCTTTACGAAATCTCGTATCAGGTGGTACTTGCGCTCAATGTGTTTGCCTGTCTTATGGGCTCGTGGTTCCTTCGAGTTTGCAACTGTACCACTATTATCATAATAAAGTGTAATAGACTTAGGCAAACTAGATACCACATCCAATTCCAACAGAAAGTTTTTGAGCCAAACTGCTTCTTTGGCTGCCTCATAGGCTGCCACATACTCGACTTCCATGGTGGAATCAGCAATACATTTTTGCTTGATACTCCTCCACACAATGGCTCCACCTCCCAAAGTAAACACATAACCTGAGGTAGATTTCCTGGAATCCCTATCTGACTGAAAATCTGAGTCTGTATACCCCAAGAGAACTAAACTATCTGCCTGGTAAACTAGCATATACTCTTTAGTCCTTTTCAGGTACTTCAAAATATGCTTTACAGCAGTCCAGTGCTCTTGTCCTGGGATAGACTGATATCTGCTGACCATGCCTACGGCAAAGCAGATGTCTGGTCTCGTACATAGCATTGCATACATTAAACTTCCTACTGCTGAAGCATAAGGAACTGTCTTCATGTTCTCTATCTCTTTAGGTGTCCTCGGACACTGCTCCTTTGATAGAGCAATTCCATGTCTAAAAGGTAAGAAACCTTTCTTAGAATTTTGCATACTAAAACGAGTTAGTACAGTATCGATATAGGAAGCTTGGGATAAGCCCAATATCCTTTTCTTGCGATCTCGTAGAACTTTGATCCCAAGGATGTGACCTACTTCTCCCAAGTCCTTCATATCAAACTGTTTGGATAACCATACCCTTACATCAGATAACACCTTCACATTGTTTCCAATGAGCAAGATGTCATCCACATAAAGTACTAGGAACACCACCACGTTTCCATCACACTTTCTGTATACACATGATTCATCCTGACATTGATCAAATCTATAGGATTTTATCACCTGATCAAAACATATGTTCCAAGATCTGGAAGCTTGCTTAAGTCCATAAATGGAATTCTTGAGCTTACAAACAAGATGCTCCTGGCCATTTTCAATGAACCCGTCTGGTTGCTTCATACAGATGTCTTCCTCAAGACTTCCATTAAGGAAAGCTGTCTTGACATCCATTTGCCAAATCTCATAATCGAGATGAGCTGCAATAGATAAAAGAATCCGGATAGACTTAAGCATGGCTACAGGAGAAAAGGTTACCTCATAATCGATACCCTCTCTTTGAGTAAAACATTTTGCTACAAGCCGAGCTTTAAAGGTTTCAACCTTACCGTCTGATCCTCTTTTTCTCTTATAGACCCACTTGCATCCAATGGCTTTTACACCAACGGGTGGTTCTACAAGCTCCCAGACCTGATTAGAATCCATAGATTCTATTTCAGATATCATTGCTTTTTGCCAAGACTCTGCATCTTTATCTTGGAGTGTTTCATTGTAGGTATAGGGATCATAATCTTGTTCCTCAGGGACGAAGTCTGACGACTCTCCCAAGAACATATATCTATCAGGTTGTATCATAACCCTCCCACTACGACGAGGCACTATCGGTTGTGGTGTAACATTTGTGACACGTTGTACAGTTATTTGTGGTTCATCCTTTTGTACTATTGGTACTGAAGTACTTGGTGTCTCACGTCTCAGTTCTTCTAGAACAACTCTACTTGTGGGTTTATGGTTCATCACATAGTCTTCCTCTAAGAATTGAGCATTGGTGCTAACAATGACCTTCTGATCCTTAGAACTATAAAATAAACCTCTTTCGTTCCTCTTGGATAGCCTACAAACAAGTGTACTTCTATACGAGATTCCAACTTATCTGCTTTCCCATTCAGCACATGTGCTGGACTACCCCAAATGCGAACATGTTTCAGACTAGGCTTACGTCCAATCCACAGCTCTGTGGGAGTAAGAGGTACTGACTTAGAAGGAACCAAGTTCAAAATATAAGTTGTAGTCTCTAAGGCATATCCTCAAAATGAATCTGGCAAATCTGAATAACTCATCATTGATCTAACAATCTCCATAAGAGTTCTATTCCTTCTTTCGGCTACACCATTCTGCTGGGGCGTTCCAGGTGCATTCAATTGGGATACAATCCCAGCCTCTGATAAATAATCCCTAAACTCTCCAAAGAGGTACTCGCCACCACGATCTGATCGTAATGACTTGATACATTTTCCATGACGTTTCTCCGTTTCAGCCTTGTACTCTTTGAATTTCTCAAAGCACTCAGACTTACGGCGTATCAAATAAATGTATCCATACCTTGAATAATCGTCAATAAATGTGACAAAATATTCAAAGCCACATCTAGCTTGAATAGTCATGGGTCCACACAAATCAGAATGACCAATTCCAACACATCTTTGGCCCTATACCCCTTTGCCGTAAAAGGTCTTTTGGTCATTTTACCTTCCAAGCAGGATTCACAGACTGGTAGTACCTCCACTTCCAATGAACTCAAAGGTCCATCTTCAACCAGTCTTTGAATCCTTCTTAGGTTAATATGCCCCAATCGTAAGTACCAAAGATATGTTTGGTTCATACAAGAAGGTTCTTTTATCTTATTTAAGTTAGATGACATATTATTCATTTCCATAAGTTGTATTGTGGGCAAAATAGGATTAATGACATACAAATTATCAACCAATACACCAAAATAGATAAAATATTTATTCTTTCTAATAACAATATTGTCATTAAAATAAACTGAATATCCATCATTAACTAACATAGAAACAGAAACTAAATTCCTTCTAAGTGAAGGTGCATAAAGACAATCTCTCAATATCAAAGACTTATTTCTACCAAAAGATAAAGTAACATCTCCTAATGCAACGACCGATACTTTTGTAGCATTACCCATGAACAAGCATATCTCTCTATCACTGAGCCGTCTGGTTTTCTGGAACCCCTGCAATGTATTACAGACATGATTAGTGGCTCCTGTATCTACACACCAGGTGCCGGTAGATAACACCGCTAAACATGTTTCAACTACTAGTAAATGAGATATACCTTCTTTATTCCCTTGTTTGAGAAGTGGACAATCAGTCTTCCAATGTCCTGACCCTTTGCACTTGAAACATTTGCCTTTCGACTTTTTCACCGCGCCTTGATGTCCCATGCCCTTCTTTGCTGAGTTTGCTTATTTATGAATGTTATTCTTCTTCTTTTCGCCTTTTGGCTTAGAAGTAGAAGCCTTCTCAGAAACAAAAACATGACCACTCTGCCTAAAGAGAGATTCAGCATCCTGTAGCTCTTTTGCAAGTTATGCCAAACTATACAACCTTTTGTTCATGTTGTAATTAAGGCAGAAATTGTCAAAACTTTTAGGCAGAGTCCCGAGAATGATATCGACCTGGAATTCTCCATCGATTTTAGTTCCAAGGATCTCCATCTCATTCAGATGACCCATCATCTTGAGAACATGATCCCTTACTGGTGTACCCTCAGCCATTTTTGTATTCATCAAACATTTCATAGCAAACTGCCTAGCTGCTCTACTCTGATGTCCGAAGAGTTCCTTGAGGTTATACATCATGTCATAGGCAGTGGCCATGGCCTGATGCTGATGTTGCAGTACATTTGACATAGATGCCAGAATGTAACACCGCGCCATCTTATCTGTCTTTTTCCACTTCTTATAAGCCTCTTTGACCTCTTCATTAGAGTTAGCATCAGGCTTAGGTGGATATTCCTCAACAAGTACATATTTATACTCCTCAGCAGTCAGAACAATGTCCAAATTACATTTCTAGTCAATATAATTAGGTCCAGTAAGTTTGTTTTCTTTAAGAATCACCATAAGTGGACTGAAAGAACCCATTTTTTGAAATCCTGAGAATCACATAAATAAAATTATGTAGGGCAAAAAAACTTTTTGAATTAACTAAATATTGATTCCCTCGAAACAATAATAAGAAATTCACCAACACCTTGAACACCATGAATTTAGCATGCCACGATAGTGTGGACGTATACAAATTTAACTTTGTTCAAGTAGGTTTTTCTTATTAATTTTACTATCATGTCAATATAACTTTATGACAAATAAAATTAATATGTTGGTCTTGCTCTGGTCATACAAATAATAGTAGTGACTCCGATGGGAAGGATACCATTATTTGTATCTAAGTGTATACCATTACTTAATACTAAGTCCATTACCTTGTAATGAGTTCCTTCAGATGGAGAAGTGAACACATACTAGATAACTTTCTACAATTATCACTAAGGAAGTTTGTACTGGTGATCCATAATTATACTCATCCGATATGGAGGAAAGCACTAAAGCCAACACGCAAGTATAGTTACATCACCTACAAACCAGTAATGGAGACCATAGGATTTATACTAAATAAATATCCTCTCCCACTTAGTTATTTAACAATGAGGGTTTTTCTACTAGTTGATATTATGTCCATGTTGTCCATTATTAATGTAGGCTTGGTTTTTCAAAAAAAATAACCACACAATAATAAACATGCATAATCAGAAAAAGCAAAATGATAAAAATAAGAGAAAATATCCAACTATTATGGTCATCTTTGCTGCTCCGTCCTCAACTATCCGAATCTAAAATCTGGCACTGCGCAGATCTATTGGGGGTTCGACCTGCCCGGTAGGTCGCGGGGTTCGGGACAGCGCCCCGATTTTTTTTTAAAAGGTTTTGGCTGTCGATTCCTTCATCGAAAATCATCTGTCTGTCTCTAGACTGCTTAATACCAGCATCTCATCCGACGTCAGAAATAGCCACCATCGCCATCACGATTGATCAAAAATAATTAAAATTACATCAATCCTATGCCTCCCGAAGGAGTTCACACATAATCTAGATTGAAAAATTAAAATAATAAGCACGATCAACCCTCGTGATTTTAATTACATCCACAGCAACAACAACATCCACGACATGTCCGTGATTTAAACAACACAATCAAAAATATGTATTGAACCATAATAGTTGTATCTAAGATACCTGTAAAACCGAGTTAGAACAGATCTATATCTACCGACTATTATACAGCACAGGTTTTATTGGACAACATGGACGTATCAATCAATACGTAGATCCAAAGTGGCTCTGATACCAATTGATGGAACTGGAGATTTCCAGGACCCTTCCTTTGGTGTGCGTATTGATCGATAGAAAGTTAAACAAATATAATACGTGTTCTAACCCTTCATAGGCAGAAACTAGGGTTCACGAATTATACCTGCGGCGGAAAGGAGACAAGTAATTCCTGGCAATCTCGAGCGGACGACCCCAAGATCTTCTGCACGTATTCCTTCCTCGAGTTGGACGTCGTGTAGGCGACAATCTTCCAACCTTTTCTTCTCCTTGGCAGTCCTCTCTTTCTCTCCTTACGTGAATCACGAATTTAGAGAAAGTTTTAGATTTCTGATCAGTAATCTGGCTGCCAGAGAATAGAGGATATATACAGGCTACGGCAGGGACCATGAGGAGAAATTAGAGTTAGGCCTCCTAACGGATCTGGATATCCCGTGTTCAGCCCGAACACACAATCCAGGCCCATTAACAATAGCTTGGTCCACTAATGAGCTATTATTGCACTACCTCCCTAATCCCAAATTATGTTTGTGGGCTCCTTTTATTATATGCTCGTTTGGCTCCCCATGTTAAGATATCGTATGTCCGTCGATCAAATTAAGTTACTGACAACTATATTGATTCGACATCTTTTATCCTTAAGTAGTACCGCTCAACTTTATTTGTCATGTCGGATATAATCCACGTGCAGGGTTTATATGACAATCCTTATGAGCTCCTTAAGGGGACATCATCAACCCGATGTATCGGGACATGGATTCCATTTATAATCAACAGTCCATCATACATACATTGTTATTACCCAATTTATAGAGGTTGTTGATCCATAATGAATCTCACTCTTTTATGAGTCAAAGTAATGCGCACTGCATATACATGTCCGTTATTATATCTGGATTAAGAGCACAAGCATCCATAATAACAGAGGTGTTTGTTCTCTTATGTAGTCAGTACAAAGCGAACAACCTCAAGTGATCCTGTTCAATACACACAAAGTGTACTAGTGTAAACCTATAGTCAATATAGACTAATACCATATTACACTACAACATTTTCAATAGATTGTCCAAGTCCATCTAGGTTGTGAACTATTTATATACTCCATTGGGAACTGATAATATGATCTTTTGTGTGACACCACACACCATATTATCTACAATATAGAATATCAGACATTTGCATTAACAATTGGAATAAATACAATATGCAAACATTTGTCCATATGATTCTCATTCAAAATTTAAGGAAATAAGGTTACTACAAAAGTGATGCTTTTAGTATATAACCCTAACAATCTCCCACTTATACTCAAAGCATTGCTTTTCAGTATATTGTTACAAATCTGTCCGTTATTATATCCGAATTAAGAGCACAAGCATCCATAATAACAGAGGTGTTTGTTCTTTTATGTAGTCAGTACAAAGAGAACAACCTCAAGTGGTCATGTTCAATACACACAAAGTGTACTAGTGTAAACATATGGTCAAGATAGACTAATACCAGATTACACTACAACCTTTCCAATAGATTGTCCAAGTCCATCTAGGTTGTGAACTATTTATATACTCCATAGGGAACTGATAATATGATCTTCTGTGTGACACCACACACCATATTATCTACAATATAGAATATCAGACATTTGCATTAACACTTGCAAGAAATACAATATGCAAACATTTGCCCATATGATTCTCATTCAAAATTTAAGGAAATAAGGTTACTACAAAAGTGATGTTTTTAGTATATAACCCTAACAGATCCGACCTAGGAGAAATGTTAACATACTTTAAGGGTACGTGGTATCGAAACATTCATTTGGGCTCGCAACCTGGTGAATGGTGCGTCGAATACCGTACGAAGTCCTATATGGCAACGTCCTAAATGGTGAATTAACACCAATGATCATGTTGTAAGGATACACGCTAATGAATGTTTTGTGTAGGCAGAGTAAGTATATCATCTAACCTGTATTTGATTTAGGTACGAGGTAGTCGGCTTGTCGGTGAAAAATTACCTAAATGTGATATATTATCATACATGTTGAATTCAATAATACTGCTTAACATGCTAAACGAAATGATGCTACGATGTTGTCTTTCCATGAGAATTCTTATAAAAAAATCCTTAGCTTGTTAAGTACAATGCTGCTTCATTGATGCCTTTACATGATCATTTCTATAATATGTTTACATGCATCAATGTCTGCTCATGAACTGTAAACTAACGTTAGGCCCCAAATAGAAAGATCATTATTAATAAATGTTTGTTCACATGATTACTTAGTGTTGGTTTAGGCGAGTGGGCTGGTTCTGCTCGCTAGTACACGGTGGTGTACTGACCCATGTTGTCGGCACACTTTTTAGGTGCTCGTGCTTGGGAAGTTCAGTACACAAAGATTGACATTGATCAGTCCCGAGGCATCGAAGATTTATTGGGCATGCAAAAGCTCTCCTTACAAAAGATGATGTCTTCTGATTATAAAGAGCATAATGTATGGAACATTGTATAGCTATTGTACCAGTGAGTTATAAGCCAAGTCGGCATTTCCAGTTGTAAGTCAAAGTGACATGTTCAAATTTAAGCCTATATGGCATGTGTTCAGTTGGCTATCAAGTGTAATGTGAGTTGTATTGTAAGCTTTGCATTCTGCTGCAGGCCTTGTACTTCATTTCAATCATCAATAAAGAGAACATATTTCTTCATATCTCTGTGCAACTTTAAGTTATCTGCTTATTTTCGTTGCTATGAATCAATATGATATTATGTTCAACAAAAGAGATACGTCCTTACTATCTTCAATTTGTCTACTTGTGCCGTTGCGATGTGTTCCTATTTGAAGATTATCAATTTTGCACCATCTTTGCCTTGTACAAGTGCAATACCATGCCTGTACGGCATCACGCCCAAGCGAGAACGATCGGCTTCCAAAGGCTAAATGCGAGGCCGAATGACACTGCGGAATCGGCGCGTGACAGGTTGTACGATAATTCATTAATTTTCAGTAGATTTGTGGTGACATCTTTGTGGGGGTGTATGTTTTATTATATAAGTTTTTATCGATTATCAGCTAAATTATTCTAATGATACCCCAACTATAGTGCTCAGACATTTTTTGTATCTTAACTTTCCACTGTTCGATTTTGGCACCCGAAAATGTGTTTTGTACTGCAAAAATTTGCTTTT
This sequence comes from Iris pallida, assembly GCA_029216955.1. NCBI lineage: Eukaryota > Viridiplantae > Streptophyta > Magnoliopsida > Asparagales > Iridaceae > Iris > Iris pallida. Next base: position 6,836,071 of record JANAVB010003400.1, on the reverse strand, counting down.
GAATGGTCTCGATACGTTTCAAAATTGACGAAATGTGCTTCAAAAGAATAACTTATGAAGTTATGATGCCCAAATCGTGCAGTGAAAAGTTAAGATGTCAAAAATGTCTGAGTGCTATAGTTGGGGTACCATTATGATAATTTATATTTTGATTAATATATAATTGTATTATGTATAGTTAAAAGTAGGTTTGATGTTGTTTAAAAAAAATCTTCATTTTTTGTATTTAGGGACGTACTAGCAATAACCAAAAGATGCCCAGGACGTAGCTAGTCGTTGCTAGGTAGTACCATACGTCGCTAACGTACTAACACCTGAAATTTTAATTACCAGGTAAGGTTATCGTCCACAATTGCAGAAGAAGGGACATTGACACGTCATCATAGATGACTTGTCACTGACAATGCCGTCAAATTGTGTGACACGTCAACAAAAAAAATCAATCGTTTATACGTTAACATTTTTGGGAAGCCATAATACGTCGTTGCAATGATGTCTAGCGACGGTATTTGCTTCATCGACTAGCTAATTGGCAACGAGTTTAATACGCTACTAATTTCGTCACAAGTTCGCAACTCCAGAAGCATGATTAGCAAAATACTCTGTCATCCTCTCCATCTCTCTGCGTTCTCCTTGGTTGTTGCCAATCCCCCTTCATTTACATCCAATCATGAGAACGTACCCATTTCGTCTCGGTGGTAGACTACCATAAAAATTCTCATTCCTTTTTGTATTTCATCCTACGACTTATAAAAATTCCTATCCATAAAAATCAAAGAGACAGGGCCAGTATCAACTTCATATGGAAAACTCCCAAGTCATATCAATGAGCATCTCAACCCAAGCTAACTTCAATATTCTTATATCACTCAAATCCCATAAGTTTGATTAATTGGCACCAAACATGCAATAAAACAAACTTCTTTGGAAGATGCTAAACTTCAATATTCTTATATCACTCAAATCCCATAAGTTTGATTAATTGGCACTAAACATGCAATAAAACAAACTTCTTTTGAAGATTATCACATATAGAGTGTTGACATCCACAATTGAAACCAAGCATGCGCGCTCAATCAAGTTCAACTAATGAAGAAATTATTAGGTGCTCTCGGCTCACCACTGGACGTGCTGAGTGGTGAGTCCGGTCCAATAAACAATTGACACTTGGAATAACCAATTAATCCCATATTTTTTACATCATAATCAGATATGAAAAGATAACGAAAAATGCTAACAAAATCAATAATATTAATATTAATATTAACATTAAAATTAATATTAAGATTAACATTAATATTAACAGTAAAATTAATATTAACAATAATATTAATATTAATATTAACATTAAAATTAAAATTAAAATTAATATTAACATTGAAATTAATATTAATATTAATATTAACATTAATATTAAAGATAACAAAAAATACTAACAAAATCAATAATATTAATATTATCATTAAAATTAATATTAAAATTAACATTAATATTAACAGTAAAATTAATATTAACAATAATATTAATATTAATGTTAATGTTAATCTTAGTATTAATGTTAATATTAAGAAAAATGCTAAGTTTACTACCAAATTCTTACAACCTTCTTACAACTACCCTCTCCCACCCCTTACACATGGGTCCCAACCGGGTCCCACCACCACTCTCACCCCCCCCCCCCCCCCGCTACATGGGCTCCACCCGGCCCCACCATTTCTTCCCCTCCTCCAATCGAAGCCCGACACGTGTCCGGTTGTAGGGGGTTTGTAAAATTTGGTTGTAGGCATAGCAAAGCTCTAATATTAATGTTAACATTGATATTAAAATTAACATTAATATTAACATTAATACTAAAATTAACATTAATATCAAAATTAATATTAATATTAAGCTAACTTATAAATTGTCCGGTTATGATGTGGAAAATATGGAATTAATTGATTATTCCAAGTGTCAATTGTTTATTGGACCGAGCTCACCACTCAGCACGTCCAGTGGTGAGCCACGAGCACCTAATAATTTCTCCAACTAATGATATAGTTTATAAATAGAAAAAATAGCAGAAAAACAGGAGTCTGTAGGAATAATGGAGTGATGCACCCACTGAGCATTTTCCTCTTCATATTTCTTTGTACCCCATTTTTCCCTTTTTTTGGTGCTTAATTCTCAGCAAGCTGACGATCACAAGAAATAAGTTTACAAAATTTATAACGACAACAATAAAAATACAAAATCTACCAACATCTATCTTTGTACAAAATTACATGTTATGATCTGCACAGTTACAAGTAATCCACCTCAAAATTGACTCCTTAGGATAACAGCCCCCATGATGGCTTTCCGATAGTAAGCCCAAAATAACCACCTTCTGAATGCTGAGATTCATCATCTCATCTCATTAGTCAGATAAAAATTGTGATGCTTTACACAAAACGTAACTCTGCATCCACATTCAGTCGCACAGAATTTTTGGCCCAATATCAGGTGATTCGTCTGACGATGATGCAGGGATGGTTTCAGCAATCCTAAGAGCCATGGTACACCTGTAAACTGCAAGATCAGCATTTGCAATCAGCATCTGAGCTCGAGCACGCAACTGGATGGCAACTTCGGCAGCTCTCTTGGCTGCATTCTCTGCTTCTTGGACCTTTTGAGACTCATTCTCAGCTGCATTAAAGAGAGAATTAACTACTTTTATACAGTGAGATAGGTAATCGAAAGGTTCAGGTAAAAATGAAATGTCATTGTCTAATATACCACAAACTGAAACAAACACATCGATTTGGATTCAAATCAAATATTGTGTTGTCAAAGGATTGGACGCAATGATAAATTTTGTAACACAACAGTCGGAAAACATTAAAGGTACTCAGTTATTCTGCAATTATTCAAGCTTTAATATGGCTCACTAAGATGCTACTTCAGGCAAAGTTATGAAACGCGTAATCTCACTCCTACGAGCAAAAAAAAAAAGAATGCATAACAGCAAACTATTACACTCATCTGAGAGACTCAATTCTGAACTGAGCTGTGCAAGAACTACTCTGGCAAACCAAACTGCCCAGTAAAGGACGTGCACGGCAGCAAAAAGTCCACATACAAAGAATTAATATTTCATTTAATTCTATAATAAAAGCAAATAGCACAACCACCACCATTATTGTGGTGGGCCAGGAGTATAGAAATTTGGATCTGATTACTGGTTCCTGTTCCTTATTTCTAATCTGGTGTCTCTTAAGGGAATCTAGTTGCAAGTACCTGGAAGAGGCCAATGCCAAGAGGCAGATAGGTAGCTTCTAAAAGTTCTGAAGTGGCCATCTGATGTTGGATTACTGCTAGAATGGCCCTAGTTATTTCCAGTCGGCCATATTAACCGATCATAATAGTAAAAGAACAAAGGGCTGAAAAGTTGTTGTAACATTTAGTACATGTGTACACCCAACCTGCTCTCTCTCTTATAGTTAAGGCAACAGGATACTTATTAATTTGGAAAAATAGGAAGCACAGACACTCAAAAATATGGCAGTCTGTCAGACAGATCACATTCCGCAGATATGTATCGAAGATTCCACGGATACTCCAAAATACACTCGGACACGCCAAAATAGGCAGTGTCCATGTCAGCGTGTCTCTACCATGCCGTGTCACATCCGTGTCCTTCCAACACAGTTGGAAAATGTTATCATAAGAAGATTGAAGTTGTACCAATTATTTTGGTAAAGCTTATGAGAAAATACTCTTCAAGTTGGTCGTAAACTTTTTTTTACAAAGGTGGTGTTTAACACGAGTGGAACACACATGATGCCCAACCAAAACATTAGATTTCAAGACATCTTAGATCATCACGTTTGGTGCAATTTGTACACTTTTGGGAATAAACATACTTCTCTTATACGCGAACATCCCTAAGAATGTAACATATCTGAGCATGATACCAAATTACCTACATAATTGATCATTATCAAAATTATGCCATTCAAAATCATCTCCATAATAAAATTAAACATATACTTCCCATCTAAATATAACGACAATAAAGGAAATGATAACAAAAACTCATATGAGAAGTAAATAAAAATATTATTTACCAAATCATAATAATTATAGGAAATATATATTAGATATATTTCCTAATAATAATTAATATATGAGGTATAAAAACTCCAAATATCAAGGTTGTGTCTGTCGTGTTGGAAACATATCGGACTTGACATGGACAGTCCAGAATAAAATAGGAAATCAAATACGGTATCATCTCATGTCACCATACCTGTATCATGTTCGTAATTGGGGCTGTCATATAATAATTGATGTATTATATGTATTATACCATGAATGCTACTTTCTTCCTTTGTATTTATTTATTATATATTTATATATGTATCGGTCGCCTTATATATTATTTATTTAGCTTAAATGTGGAATAGGAAATTAATTTGGTTATGTTAAAATACCAACAACGTGGAACGTTTACATTTAGGCCTCGTTTGGTTCGCGGAAAAGGAAAGGGAAGGAAATTGATTCTTTGATATTTCCTTTCCTTTGGAAATTGCAATTCCAATCAATTTTCTTTCCAGTGTTTGAAAAAGCCAAGAAAATTGGGAGGGAAAGTGAATCGTTGGGTAGGGGGGAGGAAACACTTACCCCCCCCCCCCCCCCCCCCCCCAAAAAAAAAAAGAAAAAAAACCCTTCCTCTTGGGAATCAAATTCCTTTCCTCATTTCCTTTGGCATCCAAACAAAGGAAATGAATCACTTTCTTTTCCCTAGGCTCCAATTCCGCTAACCAAACGTGGTCTTTAGGGGTGCAATCAGAGTGGATATGGTATATTATCCTATTCATATCCATTTTCATGACTCATGGAAATTTATTTTGTTCAGAAATAAATATCCACACGAGGTAAAATTGGATAAGATGCATATAGGATATAAGAGGAAACATGCATAAATTTAGATGGAAATACGAATCGGAAAAATAGAAAATAAATATAAATTATGAAATATGTGAGAGAACCTATGACTATAGTAATAGATTATACAGAATACACAACAAATTGTCACAGGACATATGGTTAAAGCACTTTAAAATAAGTTGCAGATCAAGGGTCCAATTATCTCCCACTTCTTGTGTATGTTTCGTTACTATCCAATGTTCCATAATTACAGGGAACACCAGTAAATAGATGCACACCTGCCCTTTCCATCCCCTTCTACCGGATATCCATATCCAAATCTGTTTAATTGTAAAGAACCCAAATCCAGATCCAATTGAAACACAAGTAATAAACGGATCCGGATCCGGATCCGGATCCGGATCCAGATCAGTGCAGAACTGTAATTTAAGATACAAATTTGAGCTCTTTCAGGTTTGGATTGGGTCCAGATCAAGCAGTATCGGAATCGGACCCTTCCTATGAGTATCGGGATCCGCTGATATCAGCACTATTGGCGGTTTCGGAATGAAATATCCGATTTTTTGGTATAGGAAAGCAAATAATTATTAAAAAAATAATAAATTTACAAAAAATATTTTATACATTTAGGCATAGTTTGAAGTATTTTGTGTTGTTTCTTAGTAGTTTTCAAATTGAAAGAAATAACAGTCACCCTTGTTGATTGACTTACCTGCGATAAATAAGTGTTTTTCATTTATATGCTTTTACAACCTTACTATCCTTTTACGCCCTTGCCGATTGTGTCTTTTTCGTTCAATTTTAATTTTCTCTGCCGAATTGACTAGGAAAGAGATGCCCAAAGTCTGTATCGATCAATATCAGTATCGGATCGGAACATGCCAAATTGTATCGGTATCAGCCAATAATGCAAACTATGGTCCAGATAGTTATGGTTCAATTGCATCCTAATTACACTAGAATCTTGGCAGGTGGGAACAATTTCCCTCCAGTTCCTGACAATCTTGCATGAAGATGCTTACACTTGGCACAAAATCCTAGATTCTAAATGTGCGACAGAATCACACCGAAAGAATATTACTAGTCACCAAATGCATCCTAATGGGAACTTCCAACTGAAGTTCATGAAGTGTAATTTAAAGGTACATTATCTGACGCCAAATGGTATAGTGTGTACAAATAAATTCTATAGTGGTATTAGCATAATTTAACTGATCATGAGATAAAGGTTTCAAATGATCACGATCTTCAGACAGAGGCATAGAACAATATTTAGTACAGTATGCCTTAATTACCATTCAAGCATGTTTTATGAAGAACAAGAGGAATAGGACAGCTTTATATTGCTTATTTGAATTCCTAGCAATATATAATTACAGGTCTTGTCCTGATGAATATTATGTACCAGAAATGCTTTAAACATCTACAAGATGTATGCAAGCTTAATTATGAAAAGTAAGAACTAAAAAAGGAGCAGAGTCCACACTACATTTCAAAGATACTACAGCTGGCGCTGGCACAACATTGCTTTATATGAATGCGTACAAAAGCAATTCCGACAACCAGAATCATATGTTACACAACAATTTTATAAAAGCTTTGAACAGTTTGCAGAAATCAGACTTCAAGGTCTAGTCTCTAGAACACTTTTGCCATAGCAAATACAAGACTAATGGGAAAACAGAACCGCACCTTGCAAAAAAAAGACAGGCTTGCCTCTTCCAGCTTGACTGCGTTCAACCTGGCTTCGTTGTCTCTTAAAAGATCGCTTTTTCTTAAGGAATGGTTTGTGTAAGAGTTGTGCTCTCATCAAGGGCAGACCCTGTTAGGAAGATGTTTTTAGTTTACCCAATGTAAAGGTAAAATTGTAGAGGTATAGAAAAAGCCTCAAATACAAACATTATTAAGCAACAGATAGCAGTAGACTCCGTGTACAGTAAACTGCATGTACCAGTAGAAAACACCAATACATTTTGACAACTGCATGTACTACAATTTTATCGTTTGTCTACGCAAGAAACATCGCATGTACAACAATGAAAGATCATAGAAACAGTATTCCATAGTAAACCGTTAAAATTGCTTAGTATGAGCAAAAGTCAACATAGGAATAAATAACGAACAGCCAAACAAAATAAAGGTACCTTACAAGATGTATCTTCAATATAATGAATGATCAGTCTTCGATATACAATTCATTATATTGTGTAGATGCAGATTGTATAGCAACATATAGATTGTATCCAGATTCCATAACAGCCAAACAAAATCTATCTTTTAATAGAATCAATCTACAAAATGCAGTCCAACAAGATCAATGATATCATGTCAGGTAGCTCAGAATAAAGGTCCAATTGCTTAATATTCAGAATAAAGGTCCCAATAATTTCATACTTCATAGTAGATATCACTCAATCTGCCCATCAACATGGATCTGAGTAGCTTACACTGAACACTAATTATAGCAAGCACAATTAGCCCACCGAGACAAGCTATGTATCCATCATTTGAAAAGAACAAGAAATGTAATTGGAATACCAGGATTCCAGTAGCCGACACCAAAAGTTCAAATAAAGTTGTTGTTGTAGTAAAATCAGTGTTATAGATGTCACAAATATGTTCGACATATTGGCTGACATGTCATTATAACAAGGAAAATGATGTATATCAGCACCAGATGTCGATTATATCATTTAAGAGAATATCGAGCGATTTATGGGGTAAAACCAATATATCGGCCGACACAAAATAGCCAAGGTTCTAAAAGGCGGTAGGTGGGTGCGCGGCGGTGAGAGTCCGCCTACCGCCTAGGCGGTCGATACATTTTGAACATTTTTTTTACTATTTTACCACTTTTTTTGCATAATATACATGTTTTAAGGGTGTTCCATGCATAACTAAGTTATAGAACGGTGCCTAGCGGTCGATACATTTTGAACATTTTTTACTATTTTACCACTGTTTTTTTTTGCATAATATACATATTTTAAGGGTGTTCCATGCATAACTAAGTTGTAGAACGAAGATTTATAAAGTTTTAGTTTTGTAAAAGTGAACCATAGGTCCAGAATGCTTACAAAACTTTTTTGGCCAAAATATCTTGTTAGGTATTGCTCCGCCTAGGTGTCCGCCTACACCGCCTCACCTCTGCCTATGCCGCCAATGGTCCGTTGGCCGCCTACTCCACCGCCTACCGAAAAGCAGTGCGGAGAGAGACCCGCCTAGGCGGCACCTAGGCGGGCTAGGCGGCCGCCATTTAGAACACTGAAAATAGCCCAACAGCAATTGATATATTTAAAAAATGGGTTTTGTTTTGTTAACTTTAAATGGTTAACAAGTCCCAACCCGTTAAACCCAGCATAGAGTTGTTGTAGAGTGTTGTGCTGAGGAATCTCATATTTATATTCTAATTAGTAACAAGATTTAAGAGTACCCGAATACACATGTTAGTAGTTTTTATAATTGTACTTATCTTAGTTAGACTCTTAAATTACTTGATGCAATATTTTAATGTTACTAGATTTAATTTCTATATTACTTCAATTTTTATCGTGATTTGTTTGTTGTTAGTTAGTTTTCAACATTTTGAACATTTATTATATTTAGAAATTAGAATTGTATAGAACATTTAGTATAGATAATATGCAAATGTACTTTATTAATTGATATTCGACATTTTGAAATGTCATTAACATACATGTGACATTCAAGATGCAACATTTCAAAACCCAAACCGATATGAACCCAACATCCGATATCTACAACCTTGTGTAGTAGAATATTAAGATACCTTACAAGAAAAGGATCCAACTTGGAAAGCCTTATTTATTCAAATATATACAACAAAAACAACAACAACAAAGCCTTTATGCCAAAAAAATTGGTTGGTTATTGGAATCCTCTTCTTCCATTCAGCTCTGCTAAGGGTCATGTCCTATGTAACGCTAATAAAATCTATATCCTTCTTTGTTCAAATACAATTAAACCTCTATAAAATGAATTGCCTTGGAACCAAGGAAAATCTATTAATTAGTGAATATTAAATAATCGATAAAACCATACCAAAACTTCTTACCATATTAAGAAAAGTTAAACATGAAATCTAAGGTGACACCTATTTCAAAAAGAAACAAATAATTATTAAGTCCTTTTTTAGGAAGACCTCATAGTCGAATCATATGCACTATGTATATCAAGAAGTTACTAATTTATATATTACATGGGCCCTATATGAATTTTTATGATGTATTATCTTATAAATTTAGCGAATTATTAATTTAACAAATTATCCCCAAGTTGGGACCGATGACCAAAGTTATTATTTAACCGAGATTATTTATTTACCGGGAACTAAATTATCATCAAGGTTTTACTGTATATGCGACCACAAAATTCCTATGCCCGATTTTCTAGCATACATTTATAAGTTGAAGTGCCAGTATCCAGGATGATTAATTGTGCACTGGAATATAGCCTGACAAGTGGAACATTGCATATTAGTGCACCTAAACAGGGATCTTGTACAGAAAATGAGAGAAAATATTATGCTTCAATGCCACAAAAGTATGAAATTGTATAAAACCATAAAAAAAGGTAATATCTATAGGATTAGTTACATAGGAACAAGAAAGTTTCACCAGCTTATACAAGGACATCGCTTTTGTAGTTATTTTTAGGGTTATTTAGTAACAGGGTCTCATATAATAGTGGATATTATGATTTGGGACTCGAAAATAACCGACGTTAGGGTTTGAGACTTTGAGTGTCCAAATCACTGTTCACGTAGGCAAATGGACAGTGATTTGGAGACCCAAACCCTAATGACGGTCATTTTCGAAACCCAAACCCTAATTTTAACTATTATACGAGACCCTATTACTAAATAAGCCTTATTTTTATCAAAGCTGATCATCAAGGTCCTCCATTTTCCTAGACCTTTTAATGCATTACCATTTGCATCAAACAATATATTCCATGTACCATGCACATTTCAATAACCTTGACAAGTATTTTATTGCTCTCCAAATACATAAGCATGAGGGTGTACGACGACCAGACTAAATCTAAGTGCTTTGCAAACTTCTAATATGGAAGAACTCAGTAAAAGATGAATCCCCAAGACACCACCACTCTCCTACACAACCTCTCATCCCCGGTAATTCATTTTTAGCATTGACACAATAATTGTGGACTTAAATCATAAAACAGAAAAAATACAAACTGAAAACCTTTTGCAGTTACTTAAATAAAACTTCTCACGATTGTTTGAGTCCCAAGAGTCTATAGCACCATCAGCACTCCGCATCCTCGGTACTAAAATAAATATTAAATAAGGAGCTCATGTATTTCTTTGTTAGGGTGGGCTTTGTACAGCTTATAAAACCTGTTCTTATTCTTTTTTTTTTCTTTTGGGCTAAATTAGGGATAGACCCTGGATTTTATACTAGCCTAGGGTTTAAGCCCTGACTTGTCCAATTAGAAAGTTTAGACCCTGAATTTTTATTATTTGTTTTAGTTTTCCCATTATACCCTCCCTCCCATGCTTGACAATGAAACCTTCATATATAGACTAGGGAGGGTGTAATTGGAAAAATAAAACAAATAATAAAAATTCAGGGTCTAAACTTTCCAATTGGACATGTCAGGGCTTAAACTCTAAGCTGGTATAAAATCCAGGGTCTAAACTCTAATTAGCCCTTTTCTTTTTGAAAAGCACATAAGTGTTTTTAGTGAAAGCTGCACATGTTTCTATTTTTTTAAGTTGTTGCTCTTGATGGGCTTCTTCTGAAAGCATAGAGGATGTTGATTTCAAAAGCTACTTTAGCTTATCATGCACTTTTTACAAATTACAACAAAAAAATAAACTTTAGTCTGTTATGGATTTCCATCATGTATCATTATAGTTTTAGTAATAAATGCTAGTTTGATCATTTCTAATTATTTCATAATTTAAAAGTATGGTTTTACAAACCTCATATCTTCTACAATCAACTTTTCAATAATTATATTGATTAGCATCTTATGATAGCAAGTTCAGAGGCAGCTTATGTCATCAACTTTCGATAAGTTTCAGGAATACAAGAGACCCTAAAAGGAAAATTGTTTTGCCGAGTAAAATATGATTTGCACTTTTATTAAGTATTCTTCTAGAAGTAATCCTCATATATGGTTAAAAGGGCACATGAATGAGAATGAATGCAGAGATACAATAGAAATCATATTATAAGTTTTAACTACTGCTAAATGAACAACTCATGCAAAAAATACATGCATGCTCAATTCCAAAAGGGTGAACAGCTTTAAGCCCTCCAAAGTTGGGTCGGGGAAACTTAAACCTCCTAAATTTCAAAACAAGACACAAATGACTTAGGCTGCGTTTGGTTGCTAGTTATAAAGCATGTTTTTGAGTTTAAACGTCAGCAACAGTCAAAAGACTGTTTGGCTATCATTCACTCTGAAAAAGATTTTAGAATTTTTTTTTGAAACCCGATGTTTTAACTCAGTTTTCGGAGAGCTCCCAAAACTTGTTTTGGGAGAGCACTTTTTATTTCTTCCCTCTTTGGGACCCGAGCCCATCTCTTCTCTTCCATGCTATTTTTTTCAACTGTTTCTCTTTCTCACTCTCTCTCTCTCTTCTTCTCCACTGGAGATGAAAATGATCCTCACAAATAATGAAGAGGAAAGGAAGGAAGGAGGAGGAGCTCTCCAGAAGTGCGGGGCGTCTCCCTCGACTTGAAATCCAGCCGCCACTCAGTGCTCCGCCTCGACTAGAGTGTCTCCCTTGACTTTAAATCCGGCCGCCGCTCAGTGCTCCGTCGATTTCGTGGCCGTCCGGCGATCCTAGCACAACCGCCCACTACCGGACCCTGTGGTTCACCTCCACGACCTCCCGTGACCGACGATCACTGCCTTCTCGAGTTGCCCTTCGTTTTCCTCTGTCAGATCCGTAGTCGAGCAGCGCCACCGTACTCCGAGCACTGGGGACGACGACTAGCAATGGGACCAGTTGGACACGCTTAGGAGGGACACAATTGGGCACAAACAACTGGACACAGTTAAAAATGATTTCTACAAATATTTTAACAAACATAATTTTTATTTTTGGTTTGTGGTTGTGTCCTGAGAATTTTCGGTGGGCGGGGTCGGACCCGTACCCAACAGTCGTCGGAGACCGGTGGTCGCCGAAACTCTGGGGTCCGACCCGAGCTTTGATGGCAAGGACAGCATCAACGTGGACACACAACAAGATGGTGTCACGGAGACTGGACATGAAATGTGTCCTACTGGACACAAATTATGGACACGACTTCGTGGTGGACATGACTTCGTAGCTGACATAACCTCCCCCACAGAATTTTTGTTGGACACGGACAAATTTGTTGGGGACACAGCTTAAAATTTATTGTTTGAAAATATTTTACCAAACAAAATTTTAAAAAAAATTCTCCGAAAACTATTTTTCAGATGAAAGTAACCAAACGCAAAATAAAATTTTCTATACTCAGAAAACACATTTATAACTTACTTTCAGAAAACTCTTTTCACAAAAAAATTTCAGAAAACATATCCAAACGGACCCTTACATTTTCTGAATTTTTCCATAACCATTCATTTTGTTGGTCAACAAGGTAATGTGATTCCATGAGAAATGTTGACTGAACCATCCATTAGTAAAGTTAAAATGGGAGTCTTATCCATGTAGAAAATATCTTGTAAAAGAAGTTCATTTGTCATTTGACATACTCTGAAAAGACTTAAATATTTTCTTTCCAGAAAAGGAACACAACATATGGGCACAGGAATATCTTGTTTTCAAATATAAGCGGCTTAACGATAGAGCTGCTAATTTCTTGTTCTGGATCGTCTAGGGCATTCAGGTATTTTTGGGTCCACAACTAGGTTTGCGGATATGGACACGATATGGATCTGAAATACTACATCCTTTAGAAAGTTTAGGATACATGTACGTTACGGATACAGTTATATATACATGTAACATACATTGAAACCCATATACATATTTTGTACACTAGATCTTAAAAATATCTGTATGTATGCCTATCTTACACTCTTTAGTTAGTAACTAGGTTCCAAAAAGTTGTAGAAACTATTTGATACAAAGAAATTTTACTTTCTCATATCTCAAATATGTTTGGCATGATCATGACCATACAAAATCATTTCCAACCATGTTTTGGATCTCTTTGGGGCTAGACATGGTCGAGACATATCCGACATGAGTGTTGAGGAAGTGTCGTGTCAGATACATGCTAGATATGGATAACGCCATCCTGAGTATCGGTGCAACGTAGGTCCAAATCTCGAACTTGATCAACTTAAACCCACTACATGTTGCTGCATCATGGAGGAGAATTTGCATGTAAAAAGTTCCCAAAATCCATTTCTAATCAACATAATATGCTACTTCTAACGTTTTTGGTAATTAAGAGTCTACTGGTTTGCCCATCGAGCGTTCTGAGTACGTGAGTAGCAGCACTTCAAGTACTTGTACTTGTCTGTCAAGAGTGACAACTGATACGACTTCAATAGATCCTATGTGGATAATTCACTTCTACAATATCCTTCCAACCAGGACATTAGGAAGAGCAGAGGAGAAACGTCTATACTAACTTTGAAAGAAATGATTACTATCACAAAATCTCATCCATCTATGGAACATTATCTATTTTACAATACATGAAGGACTTCCTCAAATCTTCATTGTGTAAAGAAAATAAGATGTAGAGTAATATAAAACGTGACCTCAAATCCTAAGAAGTAACTTCTAATATGTTCTATCACTTCAGGCAGTAAAAGGTTGCCCGTAAAGGTTCTGTCCGTAAAGGAGAACTGAGAAAGACGCTATGCACTATGATGATGAACCAACAGCATGGATTTATAGTGTTTAATGACCTGAAAGTAATAATAACCAAAAGGCCAATGAAACACCATCTTTTATTGGAAAAGAAAATTTGACAGACTTAAGGGTTACCATGCTCAGCAAAGGCTTGGATTACAGAGGTGAAGGAGTAAGGACTTCAAACTAATAGCAAAAGACCGATGAAATATTATCTTTCACAGAAAAGACAATTTCATAGACTTACAAAGTTACAATGATGAACAATAGCTTGGATTTATAGTTGTTAAGGACCTTGAACTGGTAATACCAAAAGGCAAATGAAATATTATCTATCTCAAAAGTAATTTACTAACTTTTAGCCACTAGAAGCCATGAACCCATCTTGATACAGTAATATTATAAACAACAATCTAGATGATGTAATGATAAAATAAAAAACTATCAGTATTCTAGTTTGTATATGTGTAGTAAAGATAAAATCAATACATAATTCCTACCTGAAAAACCCTAACCAGGGATGCACGTTTCTGTTTCCTTTTCTTTAACCAGTAATCATAGACTACTGATACCATATCCCTCTTCCCTAACCCTTGACAAAGATCCAATGCCCTCTCCTTACTGGAAGGATCGTCAACACAATTATAGGCATCCCTTTCCAAAGTAAATATTATTTTCTCAAAGTTTTCTTCCGACATACAACTGGGGCCAACCTCCCCTTCCTCCTCGGAGATATAAGAGCTGGAATTTAATTGTCTGAGCCACTCTTCATCTGCAGAATCCATATCATATTGTGCAACTCCGCTCGTCAAAGCTCTACCAACTTCATCATCCACCGTATGAATGTACATGTCTGGACGGATAAAGGACGGCGCAGCATCATCTTCATATCCAGAAACCTCTCTAACCCCTGGCACTGGGATTATCTTTACCGGCACCTCCTGGATGTTGCGTTCTCTGCATTCCATGTGCAACTCTTTGAAAACATACCAGTCCCACTTGTCACAGAACTCGAGTTTCCAGCCTTCATCCCCGCTCCACATATAAGCATGGGTGAACCGATTGACAACACATGGTTTCAAGTCTTCAGGCTTGTGTAGGTATTTCGAAGAGCCCAGTCTCTTCACTGCTATTACCCACTCCTGAGAGTCTGACATTTCCATCATAACCTCAGCCTCATCTTCCCTCCAACATCTATCAGTCACTGTAACCAAGATGTTTGCCTTGCAGCGAGCCGAATCAATATTCTGCCTCACTTCTGCCAATGCAGACCTAAGCTCCTTTATCTTTTCAATCGGGCTCTTGTTTCCAACCAGACTCCTTTGCTTCGAATTAGACCCAGGAGACGAAGCAGCATCACTCTCTTCTCTGCCGTCAAATAAGTCAGGAAGGCAACTATCATGTGGCTTCACACATACAGGATCTAAGCGGAAGTCCAGCTTGGATGCCGAAGAAACATGGACACTGTTCTGATAGGAACTGAATGAGCCAAACTGTGAATTCACCCGAGAAGTTTGTCGAGTTCTGGAGTTCCTGAATGCACTCCGTTTCTTCTGATGCTTACGGAACTTGAAACCATAACTGTTATTCGCAGTGACTGAGCTCTGTGGAAACATAGCTGGAATTCCTATAACAATGGACAACTCATTATTCCTAACCGCAGGAGTTTCAGAAACAAGGAACTCAGTTTCAGTGACACCAGCTTCCGAAGGAACACTAGAGTCCGAATCTTTATGCGGAATGTGATCAAAAACATTTCCTTGCAAACCCATTATTTGTTCTCTAAAAAGAGTGGCCGAAAGATGAAAGGAAGCCAGAATTCTAGCTGAATGCAGGTCATTGAAGAAATTCGGAATTGCAGCGAAATTGAGTGATACCAAGGGAGTAAACGATCTGGCACCGTATATCTTACAGAAACCACAACCAGAAGAGGAACTCCCGGCAAGAGTATCCTGAACATAAAGGGAGATTGCAATTCAAAACACTAATTCTTAATCCAAACAAAAAGGACGAGTTAGAAGTATAACAGCTCACGCTTTTGGCATCTTCAACTGTCGAAAAATGGATGCCGTTCGTAGAGAAGACGCTAGCAATGGCTCCCGAAGAAAGAAAGGCGGAAAGGTCGCGGAACCTGACTCTCACTCTCGTCACCCAGCTCATGATTGACACCAGAATTTGAGCGAACTGTACCGAACTGCAACCACATGAAGACTCAACCACCACTGCGAGATGCAACGAACCAGAACTCTTCGACGATGACGACACCTCCTCCTCCTCCTCCTCGATCCTGTTCTCGCCTGCCAAAGGAGACAACTTTTTCCCCTTCCTCTGGTGCTTCCTCGAGAAAACGATCCCGAACCTACGGTCCCTGCCGTCGCTGCTCTCCTTCGTCGTCGACGAGGAAGAAGCGGATCGCCGCCGCTTCCGGCTGTACACAATATCAAACATCCTCTCCTTCTTCTCCTTCTCCTTCTCCTCCTCCTTCACCTCCACCGGCTTGCTCCATTCGCCCTTCCACCATGACCCGTCGCCGTCGAGGACCTTCATCCACCCGCTCCTCGGCCTCGGCGCGGAGACCTGGCGCCCGGACCGGAGCGTCCTCGCCGGCTCGGCATCGCCGCCGGACCTGACGAAGACCCTCGTCGGCCGCCTTGCGCCGGCCGTCGGCATTGACGCCGGGGCCGCCGACGGCGGAGGCGTCCTGAAGGGGATGACCCTGGAACCAATCGCCGCCCCCGCCGCCGCCGCCGATGATGATTCGAAGTCTCTCCTCCGGAGGGTCTTCTGGGTCCCTTCAGATCTGGCATGCTTCCTCATGTCGCCATGGAGATGAGGTCCCGTCAACGCCCATGCTTAGTTCCGGTCACCGCCCGCCATTAGAGAGAGAAATGGGAAGATAGAGATGAGGCGGCTTTGAATGATCGATTAGGGTTTCTATTGGGGTGGGGAGGGTGTTCTGACCGTTTGATTTTGATCGGACGGCAGAGATTTGGGGCTGAGTCGATTGCGAGAGTGGGGCCCGGCCGAAGCGGGAGGTTTTGAGCCGGTGTGGTGGCTTGCGGACTGCAGTGGAAGGCACACGTGGAGAGAAGTGATTGGTCCAGGAAGGGAAAGTTGGTTGGAAAGGAAGGGGCGTGGGGGAATAGCGAACGTAGTGACTAGTGACTCTTGGGTTCCGGATCTTTTCCTTGACATATGGGTCTGGGGTATTGTTATGAGTAATGCTACAGTTACAACCAAATGCTTACAACCCTCTTACAACCTTCACCTATTGCTGACATGTGGGCCATGGTCCACATGTCAGCACATGGGTGAGTGATTGTAAAAGGGTTGTAAGCATTTGGTAGTAGACTTAGCATTATTGTATTGTTATTGGGTGCCAATTGACAGCGGAAAAAGCGACAGAGAAGGGGATGTTCTTGTTAGGGCTGCAAATGAGCCAAGCCGTTCGCGAGCTGCTCGAAGCTCGGCTTGATAAAAGCTTGTTTGAGCTCGGTTCGTTTAGTAAACAAGTCGAGCTCAAATTTTATTTTTGAGCTCGTTTAATAAACAAGCCAAGCTCAAGCTTAGAAGTACTCGGCTCGATTGAGCTCGCGAGCTGGCTCATTTATGAGCTTGTGAGCTGGCTCGTTTAGAAACTCGTTTAGGAGCTTGTTTAAAAACTCGTTTGTTCTTTGTTGAATTCTAATTTTGTTTATATATATATATATATATATATATATATATATATATATATATAACGATATGGTTGTGTGTATTATATATTTATGTCCTTAATAAGTGATATTAAGGAACTTTTTTTTAAAAATTTTATAAATAAATTGTTAATATTTCATAAACTTGAAATCAAACATAACTAGTTTGAAATTAAGCTCGCTTGAATTCAAGCTTAATGAGCTTGAAATAAAGTTGAGAGACAAGCTTGATTTCAAACTTATCGAACTTGTTTATCAAGCTTGAATCAAGTTTCCTTATCAAGCCAAGCTCGAGCTCAAACCAAGCCAAGCTCAAGCTTAATATAAATAAGCTCAAGCCAAGCTCAAGCTTTAAAATTAAAAATTTATCAAGCTCGAGCTCGAGCTTGAATAATTCTTGTCAAGCCAAGCTCAAGCTTACAAAAGCTTGGCTCGGCTCGGCTCGTTTGCAGCCCTAGTTCTTGTGTCCTTGGGGATGTTCTGGTGTCGAGACTCCGAACAGCTGACTTCGGACCTTCCAATTCATAACGTGACACGTGTGTGATATTCATTGATGTGGGTAGTGTTTTTTTTTTTTTCTTTGGTGTCCACTTCTTAATGGAGCATGAGACTTGTCTCAATGGAGCTTCGAACCTGTGCCACTGAGCCGGAATGCTTCACCGTTTTCAATGGACTACGGTCTCGGAGACTGATGGGCGTAGTTGTTTCTCTAGGAAAATGAACACGTATTATCGACAGTCCGGGTTGGTGATACGTGGTAGTACAAGATAAGGATTTAACTATATTATTTTCTTCGTTATCATGATTTTGACTGTATTTGTATAATAAAGTATAAATAGCTAGCTATGCACTTTAGGCGCTGGATCTGGATTTGCTAAATTTGACAACGGAATTTTTCGTCTAACGCATAAAATATTTTTAAAATTACTGCCAAACTATAAATTTTGCATAATTTTTTAAAAAAAAAACACACACACACAAGAACGTTTTTTCGAATGACATTCTACTTTTAAAAAATTAGAAAAAATAGAAAACGTTCTTTGGAAGGACGTTTCGCTTACACTATGTTTGAAAACTTTTGTGGACAGGGGCGGAGCAAGGATTAAAATTATGGAGGGGTCATACTATACATATAGAAATTCTTAAAGTTGTCATGTTAATTGGACTTTAATAGCAAAAGCTATATTAAAACTCAAACAAGAATGAGCAAAAAAATAAAGCCAATATATTTAAATTGTTACAAAAGAGGAAACAAAATATTACACATCGAATATGTAAAATATTTGATTATGTGATAGAGGAGATTTGAACTTGCAACATCTAAATTGAAAGGCCAAAACACAATCACTTGAGCTAAGTTATTCTCTGTACAATAGAGGGACAAACTAATATATATTATAAACTTGTAAAAAGTTCTGTAAATAATCAACATATTTTAGAAAAATTGGGGGGGGGGGGGGGGGGGGGGGGGGGGGGGGGGGGGGGGGGGGGGGGGAGTAAAATGAAAGCAAAGCTATTTTTTCCTTCCTTATTTTGGATGGACAAAAAGTAGGAAAAGAAAAAGTGAAAAATAATTTTTTTTGTGGATAGAGATATAATTACTATTTAGTCCTTGGTATTCCCAAATGATAATTAATTATTACTTTTTAGGTGTAGTTGGGTAAATTCTCTCAAAGTTCTCTTATCTCTCTCCATTTTGCTCCCACTCTTGGGAGAGAAAAAATTTAGCGGAATCCACATATTTTTTCCTCTCAAATTTTTCTCTTCCATTTTTTCTCCCCCTTCCTAAACACCATCACTTTTAATTTTTCTCTCACTTTTTCCTCAACTTTTTTCCTTCCTTCCATTTTTCTCCCTTTCCAAACACTACCTTAGATTTAAAAACTTTTCTAACAGTCATTAACTCCCTCACAACCCATTTAAAAACCCAATTAAAAAAGAAAGGAAACGCCCTTGGGAAGGGCATTCCCCAAGGGAAAACACCCTTCCTTTGGGCGTTTTCCTTGTTTCTTTTTTTTCCGCTTATACGTTATATAGACGTTATATTGTTTGTATAGACTATGTAGGTGGGAATAGGGTGGAGTAGCTAACATTATATTTCTAACGTATGTTTTTTTTTCATCTATACATATTCTCCTCCCACACATTTGTTTCCTCCATCATACACTTCAGCTCTTTACCACATTCATAAATTTATTTTACTATACAGAAGATGAATTCCATTCAAGAGAGAAGCAATTCAACCAGCAAGCATCTACGTCGAGGATTGTCATCCACCATCTCTTCCTGGGCTATTTTTCAGAATCTACTTCCAAACATCATTTTCAGCATCCGTTTCAAAGTTACATTATGTTCGAAAAATTTGTGATAATGGATCAAAATTTAACAATAATTTGCTACCATAGAGATATACTAGATGGATTATCTTACCAAAGAGGTGATTCTCATCTTCTTTCTACTTATCATAATATCACATTAGCTAGTTTACGTAAAATTATTAGTGGTCGTTTTTCCATCAATTATGAATTTACAATAAGGTGATTTTTTACAAATACTTTTTTAATAGTAGATGTAAAGAATCATGGAATTTTTATTGTTCAAAGTATTTAGGTTCATCTTGTATTTAAATTTATATCAATCCCTTAGTATCAATATGAACACACCTATCATTTCTACTACTCAACCTTTTTGTACTAATGAAGATCAATTTGGTGTCGGTCCTAGCGTTATAAACCAAATTGAAAAGAATGTTGACACTGAAAATAGTGATGTTGACGATGGAAATAGTGATAATTTAGTTGAAGATTTATATTATTATTAGTCTAATGATGATAATTTAGATGCTTCCACTACCGAATTATTTGTTGGTAAACCATTTAATTCTCCTTACAAATTTAGAAATTTTATTAGTGACTTACTAGCAATTAGATATAATTTTATGTGTTCACCTAAACATAATAATCCCCATAGAATTGTATATACTTGTGATTCTCCAAATTATTGTTGGATATTATATGATAGAGCCGTTGTTCACGATAATATATTTGAAATTCGTACATTTGAAGCTAGCCATTCATGTTCAGGTGAATTTACAGGAGGATATCATCCACTAGCTACTACTACATGGGTAAAAAATAAAATAATTGCTAAAATCAAAGAAGACAACTCTCATAGTCCAGCGCACATTGTACGTGATATAGTTAGAGATCATCGTTTACATATTACATATTCCAAAGCTTGGAGAGCTAGGGAACTTGCATTATCTGAAATTAACGGTAGTTATATTGATGCATATGGTAGTCCTGAGAAATATGGTTTTACAATTATGGAAACCAATTGTCACACCCAGAATCAGAATACCGATAAGTAGGAATGGGCCTGGCCAGCTACGTATGCCAAAGTACTCCAGTACTCTAAAATAACGTATAAGCTGTATGATGGGGTCGCTACTACAATCCAACAGACAATCCTAGGTCAAGAATCCTAGGTATCTCAATCACAGGCAGTAAATAATATACAATAAGTATGATCATCTGGAATATAAAACAGTAAAGCGTCCCAAACTATTATATATTGTTAAGTGTTATATTAGAGTTATTGGGCTTTAGTCCCACATTGCTTAGAATAATAGGAGAGGAGGCTAGCCTCTCATATATATATGTAATCTCGCCCTCAATAATAATCATCCATTTTCTATTCTACATGGTATCAGAGCCAAAACCCTAAAACCGTAGCCGTCACCCACCACTCTCCTTCCATCATCCCGCTGCTACAGTACCCCCCCCCCCCCCCGCTGCTATAGTACCCCCCCCCCCGCTCCAGTCGGCCCCCCCTCATGTCAGCCCCCCTCCACCCCTCGCTGTTACAGTACCCCCCGCTACCTCCCCATGCCGACAAAACCTAACCCTAACCCTCTACTTCCATCAGCCGTCACCCACTACCTCTAAACCCTAGTTTAGGTAAAAAAAACATTATTGGGAATATCATAGGGAAAATACTTGTATGAACCTCTGTCCTTCAATGCTGAAAATTTAACAAAGAGCACACATATGGTTTGTTGTGCATGAATCTTTATTTCTTTCCTTAATCTCCACACTGGGATTTAATAGAGGATACCATAGGCTATCTCTCTGTTCTGGCTTGTGATCCTCATTCTCTGCTTTCTATGCGTGTGTGTTGGTTCTAGGCTCCGTTTTTAGCACATTGGTAGAGTTGCTATATTTTTTCAAGAGGAAAGAACAAATCGACAGTCGAATCTCTGATAAATGGCAGACTCTGCGACAAATAGCAGCGCCACAGATACTAGTGTCATCAACACACTAGCAGGCACTAGCACAACAATTTCCTCCATTCGACTTGTCGATCGACGGTTGGAAGGGCCAGAGGGCTACTCTACATGGAGAAAGAAGGTCGAAAAGATACTTCGAGGAATGCGGTTGTCCAAACATCTGAGTGACAACCCTCCAACAGAAGATGATCCCATCTTTGAGCAATGGGAGACGGATGACAGTAGACTGTTTATACAGTTGATGAATTCTATAGAACCATCAGTGAAAGATATGGTTCAAAATACGGACTCCATGAAGGAGTTATGGGAGGTACTGTCGGCAGCGTTTGATGGTAAACGTGATTTGTCTCGTATCTATGACTCGGTCGTTGGTGTATACCGAGCAAATCAAGGAGACAAATCCCATAAATACCATTTTTGGGCCTTTAAGGCTATGACGGATGAGATCGAACGCATTTACCTCTTACGTCGGATATTAATGAAGTACGGGCTCAACGTGAGCAACTTCATGTCATGGCTTATCTTGTCTCATTCCGTCCTGATGCGGACTCTGCTCGATCTTAGATTATTGCTGGATCTGATGTACCGTTCCTGTTGGAAGCACACTATCGTGTCCTTCGGGCTGCCAAAGTAGTTAAAACTACTCCAGGTGATCCTCCAGTTGACCGTTCTGCTATCGGGACCACACGTACGGGATTTCGTAGTGGTCGTGGCGGCCGACGTGGTGGCCGCAATACTGATCGTGATGGAGGAAGGGCAATATCGGTCGTGATGGAGGACGATCACGCACATGCTTTAACTGTGGTCAGCTTGGCCATTTCTATTGGCAGTGCACTAAATCACCTGCTGCTAATATCACCACAGATGCCCCTGATAATAGTGTACGATCTATTCAGACGACTTCAGACTCATATACAGAGTTTCTTGATTTCCAGGCTCAACGTCGAGGTGAAGCATCCACGTCTGGTTCCACAGATGGATACTCAGCAACGTGCATAGTGAAACCCAAGCAGTGGGTAATTAACTCTGGTGCATCCTCTCATATGACTGGAGACACAGGTATGATACATGATTATGTACCTATACGTCGTACTTTTGGCATTACTGTTACCAATGGAGGTTCCCTGACAGTCCGAGGACATGGAAGTGCCATTCTTTCTACCGGACTGTCCCTCAACTCTGTGCTACTTACTCCTGGAAACCCATTCAGTTTACTTTCTATTAGTCAAATTACTCGTGAACTACATTGCTCGGTAACATTTTTTCCTGATGGTTGTGTTTTTCAGGACCTGAAAACTGGAAAGACTATCGTTAAGGGGCATGTGGCTGGAGGCTTGTACCTGTTTGACGCAACTTCTTCTGTTGCATATGACGGCATGAAACTCGATCATGTCGAGTTACATTGTCGGTTAGGCCATCCATCGTCCCAAGCTCTCTAGAAAATATACACATTTTTCCTCTTCTTTTCATTGTGAGCCATGTAGTTTAGCTAAGCATCACTGGGTTCCTTATCCGACGAGTCCAAATAAAATTGTTTTTGCTCCTTTCGAGTTGGTGCATTCTGATATATGGGGACCTTGTACGACTGAATCTGTCATGGGCTTTAAGTACTTTGTTACTTTTGTTGATGATTACTCACGTGTCACCTTTCTTTATTTGATGAAAAATCGCTCTGAATTATTTAACATTTGGTGCAATTTTTATGCCGAAATAAAACACAATTTGGTCTATCTATCAAAAATTTTCGGAATGACAATGGCCTTGAGTATTTATCTCGTAATCTCTATAAACATCTGGCCCACAACGACATCATCCATTAAACCTCTTATGCGTACGCAGCACAACAAAATGGTGTAGCCGAACGCAAGAATCGCCATTTATTGGAAACAACACGTGCTATTATGTTTCAAGCACGTACTCCCAAGAGATTTTAGTCGGATGCGGTTCTTACTGCTTGTTATCTTATTAATCGCATGCCATCGTCTGTTTTCAATGGTAACACTCCTTTTTCTAGACTTTTTCCTAGACGAGAGCCATTTCCTCTGCCTCTCCAAATGTCACGACCCGCACCCTAGAATAAGGGCACGAGACGTGGGTACGTCCAGCCTACGCCGCAGTGTCGGCGGTAGAACGCTATCCTAGGTCACAACATCTAACAATATAATTCTAAGCAGTTTATACTCCCCGAATGGGGGTGACATAGCAGAAATAAACTCAATTACAACTAAGAAAGAAGAAGCACGATATGATATAGAACTCAAAGAAAATACAGATGATCAGAAGAGTCTAAGATAACAACTCAACAGTATCCAGAATACAAGGTCTCAGCTACTGAATATGAAAGAATATATACAACTCAGATCTCAAGGACAGAAATATAAAGTCTAGCTAAACCAGTCTCAAGACAACATAAGTAAGATAAAGCCTAACTAAGCTAGTATAGGCAATGGGGGCAATGTCCTCAGCTAGAGCTGGGTCCTCCTGAGAGTCCAGCTCACAAGTATCGTCTAGGGCTGCCCCGTAGAAGGTATCCACACAGGCCTCCTCCTCGTCCTCTGTAATATTTTCAACAGGTCCAGTCAGGACAGGAGCGAGCACAATACATCTCAACAGTTCATAACAGGTTAGAAAATATAATCATGCAGTAAAGTAAGATACATGTACTGAAAAAAATGCAGTATGTAAACAGAGAGAGAACTGTAATAGAAATATCTACTATAATAGAGAACTAACAGTGGCTAGTGAGTCAGAGTACAATATAGACATGTAAATGGCATGGGATGATTCTGATGAGACACTACGGAATGATTCTGATGAGATACTACTTGGATATTATTCACATGTCCACTTCTACTCCCCCGTACCCCCAATCAATACACAAGGATCCAGCCAGGTTATGTTATGATTCCATGCAATGGCCCCCGTAAATGGGGATTCTAGGAAGCCCAATAAATGGAAGGATTCATGGAAGACTCTGTGATCATGAGAGTACATGTCACAAGTGATTCAATGAACCAATGAAGCATAGTGATACGCCATGTAAGTGAAACGCACAGAACATGAAGTACCCGATGCTCCTGAAGGATAACATCTCAAGAAGGGATCCATATAGTACCAATCCGTGTGACCAACGTGACAGTATCAAGTAAAGTAATTTAAAGCAGGAAAATAATTCTAAACAGGATATGAAATAATCAGAGAATGTACTCGCCTGGTATCTGAGTGTCCGGATAAAATGTACTGTCCGAGGAGAGGTATCTGACTCCTAATCAGAACAGCACAAGTCACAACAAGTCTAAAATGATAACAAGATGCAATTCGATGCATTCTAAATGAATCTAGGTCAATCTAGGCCAAACTCAACTCTTGGTCAACTCTGATCAACCAAGAAGTCAACCCTAGGTCAACTATGGTCAAACTAGGTCTAACAAGTCTAAATAGTCTGTTCTAGGCCTAATCAAGACTAAACAAGCCTATGCTAGTATACCAAGTCCATACAACCTATACAACACAAGTCAAAACCAACATCACACAACCTAATTTGCATCTAGGCCTACACATGGAAATCGCATAGTAAATATATATATATATAAAATATATATATATATATATATATATATATATATATATATATATATATATATATATATATATATATATATATATACATATGGCTACCTATATGTATACCACACATACATATATATATATATAATATATATATAATGGTACACCCCACATATATGTATCCACATATATACATAATACATTATATACATTATTAGATATACATACATATACATTACACACACATACATATATTACATATTTAGATATACTTATATTATATATATACATTCATGTGTATATAGAAAGGGGAAGGCAATGTGTGTGTGTACAAGTGAGAGGGACTAATGGTCAGTCCAATCTGGACAGTAGAGGGTGTGTGAATAGGACATACACTTGTGTGTGTGTGTGTAACATGGTGTATGGGTGTCAATGTTAACTGTGTGTGTGTACAAAGAAGAAATGTGAGGGTTGTATTTCCTGTGAACAGTGAGAGTGTGTACAAATGAGAGTGTGTGTGAGATGTGTGTGTGTGAATGAGAGACAATGTGTGGCTGTGTGTAACAAGGGAGAGAAAGGAAGGAATCAATACATTCCTGTCAGTTCAGTTTGGACAGTTAAAAGAAAAGGAAAGGAATCAATACATTTTCAGTTCAGATTTTTATTCAAACTTCAAAGCCCCATTCCAAACTCAATATTCAATAAAAAACACCCAAATTCAACCAACAGCTAGATTATAAGTAAGAGAATAACATTAGAGTATAAAACCACTAATTAATATCAGTTAAACAGGTTTAATTCACTGCCAAAGTTCGAATATCAAACTGGAAAAATACAGGATACCAAGTATCAGGATTTTTAGGGGAAATTGGGAATTAATGGTTTAAATCATTCTAACATGTAAATTTAATGGTTGGTAATTATCATATAGGGTGTGTACATGTCATAGGAAGTGTCTCGTGTCCACTACATCAAGACACGACGTGTCCACAATAATAAAACCAAAACAGCATACTGGACACTGCCCAGCAGTGCACTGCCTCGTGCGTGTGTGCACGCGTGTCGTGTACACAACACAGACCAAACCAAGACACGTGCCCACAAACCTAGGTTCGCCACTCATAGGGTTACCCACGTGTCACCCTGTTTGGGTCGACGTGTCCCTGTGTCATGTCAAACAGAGCGTATCAGGGCACGAAAAACCCGACCGAATAGTCAGTGCACAAACAGTACGATGATGATTTCTTCCTCGACACGCCACGTGGTCATCTGAAACTTAACACGTGGTGTGTCAGACACTATCCCAAGGTGTGTGTCAAGTTTCGTGTCCAGTGGTCGCGTGTCGTGTCCGGTACAGCCCCCGAATAGCAGGACAGCGTGTGTAGTGAGTCAACCTGCGTGTTCGTGTCCCGATCCCGACGCGACACGACACTAAAACTTACTCAGTCCCACAGAAATCCATAAGCAACACATAGGACAACAAATCCATTCAATTAGATTCCTGAAATTAGGTCGAAATGTCCTTTGGGACATTTCATCAAACACTTAGGTCTAGGTCGGATACGTGTCCGATACAGACACGAAATAGGTCCAAAATGCCACGAAAATCTAGGGTTAGCTAGGGGACACCTAGATCTAGGTCTCCATGCAAAGAAATCTAGAATTTAATGGAGTTTAGGGTGATTTACCTAGTGGTGTCCAAATGCAAGAAAAGCTTCCAATAGGGGGGTTCCTCCTTGCTAACAAACTTCTTCAAATTGTACACAAACTGAGAAAAACCTCCACAAACAGCAAGTATACCTAGATTAGAACCTATTGCAATTTATTTGAGGGAAAAAGGAGATAAAATGAAATTTCTATGAATTAATGAAGTTGAGAAAATACCTCTTCCTTAACTTGTTCTTTCCTAAAGAGGCTAGCCCTAAATGGAGGAGAATATTTATAGGGGGGATTCCCAATGCTAGTGTATGTGGCCGGCCAACATGAATTAGGGTTAGGGTTAGCTTAGTGGGTTGGGCTTTGGGCTCCTATGTGCCAAGTTGTTAATTAATGGTTCAACCATAAGTCATGGCTTATGACTTAACTAGTCTAACTTGAGTTTAATGACTAAACCCTAGGTTAACTCTAGTCTAACTAGGGTTACATGACCTAAACAAGTCCAACACAACTAGGGTTAGCTTCTAGGTTAGCCTACCAAGGTCAATGCTAGTCAAAGTCAACCTAGTCAACCATCCTTCAAACAATTCCAAAATAAATCCTAAAAATTCCCATAAATTCAAATAAATTATAATAAATTCAAATAACCTTAAAAATGATAAAAATATCCTCAAACTAGAAATGTGGTAGTGACAAATCTACCCTCCTTAAAAGAATTTCGTCCTCGAAATTGAAAGGCGAAATGTAACTGATGAGAAGGATAGAAAGTATACCTCACGGTCCAAAAAGATATGGGTAACGCTCGCGCATCTCATCCTCCCGCTCCCAGGTAGACTCTCCTGGAGAATGATGCCTCCATGCGACGTGTACCAAGGGTATCACCTGGTTCCTCAGAACCTTCTTCCGTCGATCCAGTATCTCCACTGGCTGCTCTGGATAGCTGAGAGAAGGTCCAACCTCAATCTCCGAATGATCGAGCACATGGCTAGGATCAGCCACGTACCGTCTTAACTTTGATACATAGAATATGTTGTGGACCCCCACTAGTGCAGGTGGCAAGTCTAGCTTGTATGCCACGTCCCGACTCTCCCGCTGATAACGAAAGGGCCGATGAAGCGCGGGCTAAGCTTCCCGCCTCCACCAAAACATATCGTACCACGAGTCGGAGATATCCTTAAGAAAACCTGGTCTCCAACCTAATCACAAGCAAGGTCTCAATTAATTATGATAAACAAATATGATCAAAATCACAAACAAACAAACCTAAATCTAATCCTACTCTAATCTATACCCCAAACTCCAACGGCCTCTGGTGGCTATCGGCCCAGTGCTGATGTCTGTCCTGCGCCATACGAAGTCTGTCCCTGATGAGCTTCACCTTCTCGGCTGCGTCAACAACCATCTCTGGTCCCAGTAAAGCTCGCTCACCAACATCATCCCAAGATAAGGGTGTACGACACCTATGCCCGTACAGAGCCTCAAAAGGTGACATCTCAATGCTGGCCTGAAAGCTGTTGTTGTAAGCAAACTCCACCAAATGTAGATGATCCTCCCAGGAACCTCCAAAGTCCAGGACGCACGTCCGCAGCATATCCTCAAGTGTCTGAATAGTCCTTTCTGACTGTCCGTCCGTCTGGGGGTGGTATGCAGTACTAAACTTGAGCTGAATGCCCAAGCTGGTCTGCAGACTCCTCCAGAAATGAGAAGTAAAGCGACTATCCCGATCTGAGATGATGCTGACTGGAACCCCATGAATCCTGACTATCTGCCGCATATATCTCTGCAAGCCTCTCTGTAGACGTACCCACCTTGAATGGCAAGAAGTGGGCCGATTTGGTCAACCTGTCAACGATGACCCAAATCGCGTCTTTCCCTCCTGGTGTACGCGGCAGTCCAGATACGAAATCTATAGTGATATGCTCCCATTTCCACTCGGGAATGGGCAGCGGCTGTAACATTCTACCGGGCCTCTGACTCTCTGCCTTGACCTGCTGACAGACCAAGCACCTAGCTACGAAGCGAGCTACCTCCCGCTTCATCCCGGACCACCAAACATGCTTCCTCAGATCTCGGTACATCTTGTTGGCACCAGGGTGTATAGAGTATTGAGATCTGTGGGCCTCCTATAAAACCTGCTCCCTGAACTCTCTGCTGGGCACACATAACCTGGAACCGTGCCTCAAGGCACCATCCTCTGTAAGAGAAAACTCGCCGTCCACCAATCCTGCTCGAACCTGCTCTTGGAGACACCGCAGAGCAACGTCCTCAAACTGTGCCGACTTGATCCTCTCCACCAAGTCTGACTGAATCTGCATGCCCCATATCTGTATCTGCATTCCGGGCACGATCACCTCAATCCCCAGGCTCTCCAAATCAGCAAGCAAGTGATGGTCCATGGTCAAACACATGGCTGTCGGATACCTACTCAAGGCATCGGCAACTACGTTGGCCTTCCCTGGGTGATACTGAAGTAGGATGTCAAAGTCCTTCATCAACTCTAGCCATCTGTGCTGCCTCATGTTCAGCTCCTTCTGAGTGAACACATACTTTAAGCTCTTGTGATCTGTAAAATCTCTACCCGCTCCCTATACAGGTAGTACTTCTACAACTTTAGAGCAAATATCACTACTGCAAGCTCCAGGTCATGGGTAGGGTAGTTCTTCTCATGGGAACGTAATTACCTGGAAGTATAGGCAATCACCTTCCCATGCTGCTGTAAGACACAACCCAGTCCCTTCCCTGAAGCGTCACTATAAATAGTGAATCCCCCTGATCCTGAAGGCAATGTCAGAATCGGAGCTGTCGTAAGCCGCTTCTTCAACTCATCAAAAGCTGTCTGACACTCCTATGACCAAACATACTCAGCATCCTTTCGGGTCAACCGAGTCAACAGCTCTGCAACCCGGGAGAAATCCTGCACAAATCTCCGATAATATCCTGCCAGCCCCAGGAAGCTCCTGATCTCTGCCACTGAAGTCGCGCTACCCATGCCTCAACTGCTACGATCTTCTTGGGGTCAACTGAGATACCATCTCCAGTCACCACATGCCCCAAAAAGTCAACCCGCTCCAAGAAAAACTCACACTTGGAGAGCTTCCTATAAAGCTGCTCCTTCCTGAGAATCTCCAGCACTATCCTCAGATGCTCTTCGTGCTCCTACTCAGTCTTGGAATATATCAAGATGTCGTCAATGAACACCACCACAAACTAATCCAGGTACTGGTGGAACACCTTGTTCATTAGGTTCATAAATACTGCTGGTGTATTGGTTAGCCTAAACGGCATAACCAAAAACTCAAACTGCCCGTATCGCGTCCTGAAAGCGGTCTTGGGAATATCCTCCCCCTTCACCTTCACCTGGTGATATCCTGACCTCAGATCAATCTTGGAAAATACCCGAGCTTTGCTCAACTGGTCAAAAAGATCGTCGATCCGCGGCAGTGGGTATCTGTTCTTGATCGTGAGGTTGTTGAGTACCCTGTAGTCAATACACATCCGTACTGACCCGTCCTTCTTCGGTACAAATAATACTGGTGCATCCCATGGCGACAAACTCGAACGGATGAAGCCCTTGTCCTGCAGCTCATCCACCTGCTTCTTCAGCTCCACCAACTCACTATTGTTCACCCGATAGACATGCTGAGAGATGGGTTCCGCCCCTGGAACCAAGTCTATCGAGAACTCAATGTCTCTGTCCGGTGGCAATCCAGGCAACTCCTCTAGAAAACATCCATATACTCTGCTATTAAGGGGTGTGGAATCGCCTGCTCCTCAACCGAGACTCCGCAGAAGACTCCGCTGCTCTGCTCTGCCTGACGTCTGGAGTACTCGAACTCTGGCTCCCCCGGCGCTCTGAAGAGAACTCTACCCCCTCTGTAATCAATACTGGCGTAGTGCCTGCTCAACCAATCCATACCGAGTACTATATCGTAGTTCGACAATGGCATTACGAGCAGGCTCACCTCCAACTTACGGCCTCCCAAAACAACACTCCGACCCTTACAACATCACTCACGAGGATAATGCCACCCCCGGTCGTGATCTTATAAGTCCTAGGCAATGATTCAGCTATGATACCGTGTCTAATCGTATAAGATATTGATATGAAGCTATACGAAGCACCAGAATTGAATAATACAAAAGCTGGACTGGAGTCGAGAAGAACCGAACCTGCGATCAGCTCTCCTATCGCCTTTGCATCTCCGGCCGCCATGGCGAAAGCTCGCCCGTGCGGCCTCCCCTGGCCTACTGCTGATGCTGAACAAATCTTTGCTGTTGTGTCGGCAGGGCTGGTCCCCTCTGCTGGCCTGCTGGAGCCCTGGCTCCTCCTCCCTGAGCTGCTCGTGCTATACAACACTCCCTCATCTGGTGGTCTGCTGAACCACACACTAGGCACTGGCCCAGCCTCTTCCAGAACTCATTGGTGACATGCCCGGGCTTCTTGTAGTAAGCACAAGTGATCACCTGTCTCTGGCCCTGCTGGTACTGTCTCGGCTGCTGCTGCTGGTGAACTGGCCTCTGCTGGTTCGGCTGCGGCTGGAACTGCCTCGGCTGCTGGTGCTGAAAGTGAGGCCTCTTGGCCTGGCCTCCGCTGCTGCTGCCCCCAACTGGGTCTCGCCCTCTCTTGAGCCTAAGCTCAAGGTCATCCTCAGCCAATAAGGCTCCCGTCAAGATCTTCTCAAAAGTGGCATCCCTGTTGCCCTTGGTCAAGGACTTGACCTCCTTGACCAGACCCTTCCGGAACCTCTGGGGCTTCACCGTCTCGTTCAAGCCCTCTACGAATCTGCCGAGGCGGTCGAACTCCTCAGCGTACTCCTCCACTGACAGGCTCCCCTGAACCAAGCTCTCGAACTGCGACTCCAAGGCTCGAAGCGCTGAATCTGGAAAGAACTTCTTCTTGAAGAAGCCCTTGAACTCCTCCCAGGTCTGCCCAGCTACTCCCACCCTGGGGTCTGACTGATACCAGGTGCGAGCAAGATCTCGCATCCGGCTAGCTGCTGCCTTAATCTGGAGATCTGCTGGTATCCGGGCCAGGTGGAAGATCTCCTCTATATGCTCGATCCACTCATCAGCATATAGGATCCCCTCTGTCCCCAGGAAGTCTCTGGGGCTCATCTTCTGGAACTGCTCTATCCCCGGTGTCCTCGGCTGCTGGACTGCTGGTCGAGCTGCGACTGTCGTAATGGCCAACTCCATGCTCCTGGCCTGTCGGGTCTGCTGCACCTCCATAAACTGCTGGAAGTAGGTGAACATCTGTGCCGCATCCATGTATCCTGTAGGCGGTGGCTGCTGGAAAGGCATCTCTACGATGACTGGGTCCTGCCTCCGAGCCGGTGGAGACATACCCCCTACTGCTGCTGCTGTTGGAGTCTCAATACGAGCAGAGGTGGCAGGAGCTGCAGTCACCTGTCTCTGCTGAACTGGCTGAGAGGTAGCAGACCCCTCTACAATATCCACATGAATGGTACGATGCGACCGCGTCTCCACCATCCCAAAGACAGACCAAACAAGAGTATCAATTTCTGAAAAAGAAGCAATATAACAAAGGCGGACAGTTAAAATTCAAAAGAATCGATTGACAGTAAGGATTTAGATGGCAATAATAGAGTTTTTTTCCTAATGTGATTGAGTACCTTGAAAACTAATGTCCTATATCTACTGCAGGCTGTAGTGATACTCTAGTTCGAATACCACTACACTTCTAGTCTAGACCTGCATGGGCTACCACTAAAAACGTGTCACGACCCGTACCCTAGAATAAGGGCACGAGACGTGGGTACGTCCAGCCTACGCCGTAGTGTCGGTGGTAGAATGCTGTCCTAGGTCATATTATCTAACAATATAATTCTAAGCAGTTTATACTCCCCGAATGGGGGTGACATGGCAGAAATAAACTCAATCACAACTAAGGAAGAAGAAGCACGATATGATATAGAACTCAAAGAAAATACAGATGATCAGAAGAGTCTAAGATAAAAACTCAGCAGTATCCAGAATACAAGGTCTCAGCTACTGAATATGAAAGAATATATACAACTCAGATCTCAAGGACAGAAATATAAAGTCTAGCTAAACCAGTCTCAAGACAATATAAGTAAGATAAAGCCTAACTAAGTTAGTCTAGGCAATGGGGGGTAATGTCCTCAGCTAGAGCTGGGTCCTCCTGAGAGTCCAGCTTACAAGTGTCGTCCAGGGCTGCCCCGTAGAAGGTATCCACACAGGCCTCCTCCTCGTCTCTGTAATATTTTTAACAGGTCCAGTCAGGACAGGAGCGAGCACAATACATCTCAACAGTTCATAGCAGGTTAGAAAATATAATCATGCAGTAAAGTAAGATACAGGTACTGAAAGAAATGTAGTATGTAAACAGAGAGAGAACTGTAATAGAAATATCTACTATAACAGAGAACTAACAGTGGCTAGTGAGTCAGAGTACAATATAGACATGTAAATGGCATGGGATGATTCTGATGAGACACTACGGAATGATTCTGATGAGATACTACTTGGGTATTATTCACATGTCCACTTCTACTCCTCCGTACCCCCAATCAATACACAAGGATCCAGCCAGGTTATGTTATGATTCCATGCAATGGCCCCCGAAGGGTGGTACATGGTAGTCCCATAAATGGGGATTCTAGGAAGCCCAATAAATGGAAGGATTCATGGAAGACTCTGTGACCATGAGAGTACATGTCATAAGTGATTCAATGAACCAATGAAGCATAGTGATACGCCATGTAAGTGAAACGCACAGAAGATGAAGTACCCGATGCTCCCGAAGGATAACATCTCAAGAAGGGATCCATATAGTACCAATCCGTGTGACCAACGTGACAGTATCAAGTAAAGTAATTTAAAGCAGAAAATAATTCTAAATAGGATATGAAATGATCAGAGAATGTACTCGCCTGGTATCTGAGTGTCCGGATGAAATGTACTGTCTAAGGAGAGGTGTCTGGCTTCTAATCAGAACAGCACAAGTCACAACAAGTCTAAAATGATAACAAGATGCAATTCGATGCATTCTAAATAAATCTAGGTCAATCTAGGCCAAAGTCAACTCTTTGTCAACTCTGGTCAACCAAGAAGTCAACCCTAGGTTAACTATGGTCAAACTAGGTCTAACAAGTCTAAATAGTCTGTTCTAGGCCTAATCAAGACTAAACAAGCCTATGCTAGTATACCAAGTCCATACAACCTATACAACACAAGTCAAAACCAACATCACACAACCTAATTTGCATCTAGGCCTACACATGGAAATCACATAGTAAATATATATATACATATGGCTACCTATATGTATACCACACATACATATATATATATATATATATATATATATATATATATATATATATATATATAATGGTACACCCCACATATATGTATCCACATATATACATAATACATTATATACATTATTAGATATACATACATATATATTACACACACATACATATATTACATATTTAGATATACTTATATTATATATATACATTCATGTGTATATAGAAAGGGGAAGGCAATGTGTGTGTGTACAAGTGAGGGACTAATGGTCAGTCCAATCTGGACAGTAGAGGGTGTGTGAACAGGACACACACTTGTGTGTGTGTGTAACATGGTGTATGGGTGTCAATGTTAACTCTGTGTGTGTGTACAAAGAGGAAATGTGAGGGTGTATTTCCTGTGAACAGTGAGAGTGTGTACAAATGAGAGTGTGTGTGTGTGTGAATGAGAGACAATGTGTGGCTGTGTGTAACAAGGGAGAGAAAGGAAGGAATCAATAAATTCATGTCAGTTCAGTTTGGACAGTTAAAGGAAAAGGAAAGGAATCAATACATTTTCAGTTCAGATTTTTATTCAAACTTCAAAGCCCCATTCCAAACTCAATATTCAATGAAAAACACCCAAATTCAAGCCACAGCTAGATTATAAGTAAGAGAATAACATTAGAGTATAAAACCACTAATTAATATCAGTTAAACAGGTTTAATTCACTGCCAAAGTTTGAATATCAAACTGGAAAAATACAGGATACCAAGTATCAGGATTTTTAGGGGAAATTGGGAATTAATGGTTTAAATCATTCTAAAATGTAAATTTACTTGGTTGGTAATTATCATATAGGGTGTGTACATGTCATAGGAAGTGTCTCATGTCCACCACATCGAGACACGACGTGTCCACAATAATAAAACCAAAACAACACACTGGACACTGTACAGCAGTGCACTGCCTCGTGCGTGTGTGCACGCGTGTCGTGTACACAACACAGACCAAACCAAGACACGTGCCCACAAACCTAGGTTCGCCACTCATAGGGCTACCCACGTGTTACCCTGTTTTGGGTCGACGTGTCCCTGTGTCGTGTCAAACAGAGCGTATCAGTGCACGAAAAACCCGAATGAACAGTCAGTGCACAAACAGTGCAATGATGATTTCTCCCTCGACACGCCACATGGTCATCTGAAACTTGACACGTGGTGTGTCAGACACTGCCCCAAGGTGTGTGTCAAGTTTTGTTCCAGTGGTCGCGTGTCGTGTCCGGTACAGCCCCCGAATAGCAGGGCAGCGTGTGTAGTGAGTCAACCCGCGTGTTCGTGTCCCGATCCCGGCACGACACGACACTAAAACCTACTCAGTCCCACAGAAATCCATAAGCAACACATAGGACAACAAATCCATTCAATTAGATTCCTGAAATTAGGTCGAAATGTCCTTTGGGACATTTCATCAAACACTTAGGTCTAGGTCGGATACGTGTCCGATACGGGCACGAAATGGGTCCAAAATGCCACAAAAATCTAGGGTTAGCTAGGGGACACCTAGATCTAGGTCTCCATGCAAAGAAATCTAGAATTTAATGGAGTTTAGGGTGATTTACCTAGTGGTGTCCAAATGCAAGAAAAGCTTCCAATAGGGGGGTTCCTCCTTGCTAACAAACTTCTTCAAATTGTACACAAACTGAGAAAAACCTCCACAAACAGCAAGTATACCTAGATTAGAACCTATTACAATTTGTTTGATGGAAAAATGAGATAAAATGGAATTTTTATGAATTAATGAAGTTGAGAAAATACCTCTTCCTTAACTTGTTCTTTCCTAAAGAGGCTAGCCCTAAATGGAGGAGATTATTTATAGGGGGGATTCCTAATGCTAGTGTATGTGGCCAGCCAACATAAATTAGGGTTAGGGTTAGCTTAGTGGGTTGGGCTTTGGGCTCCTATGTGCCAAGTTGTTAATTAATGGTTCAACCATAAGTCATGGCTTTGACTTAACTAGTCTAACTTGAGTTTAATGACTAAACCCTAGGTTAACTCTAGTCTAACTAGGGTTACATGACCTAACCAAGTCCAACACAACTAGGGTTAGCTTCTAGGTTAGCCTACCAAGGTCAATGCTAGTCAAAGTCAACCTAGTCAACCATCCTTCAAACAATTCCAAAATAAATCCTAAAAATTCTCATAAACTCAAATAAATTATAATAAATTTAAATAACCTTAAAAATGACAAAAATACCCTCAAACTAGAAATGTGGTAGTGATACCAAATCTTTGGCTGCTTATGCTATATTCGGGATACCCGACCAACCCTTTCTAAATTAGATCCTAAGGCAATACAATATATTTTTTTTGGGTATCCTAAAGATCAGAAAGGGTATCGGTGTTTCTCCCCTGTCTTAAAGTGATATTTTTTCACTCGGAATGTTACCTTTGTAGAAACTAAATTTCTACCACTCCCGTAATCAAAGGGTACGGCTCCTCTGGTCTATCCATAAGATAATTTTTTGTTATTTCCTCCTCAAACACAATAGCCTCCCGTACGAGTGCCCTCCCTTACCGAGCCAGTCTCCCAGTCAGATGGTCCACATACACCGATTCAGCCATTGCCAATATCGCCTATAGATTCATCCTCCTTTGGTTCCATCAGCAGTTCCGGCTCAAATGAGTTGCCTCCTTCTGTTCCACCAGCAGCTCCACCAGTTCCGCCAGCAGCTCCGGCGGTCCCGCCTCCAGAATATCCCCGTCGTGCCTGTCGTGATCATCCCTTGTATGTTGACAGCTACAAAGGTCTTACCAGTCACACTCATTCTCTGGTGGCTACTATTTATGGGATTCAGATCCCCAAGACCGCTGAGGAGGGTCTCCGACAACCTGGTTGGCGTGTTGCTATGAACGAGGAGATAAAAGCTTTCCAAGAGAATTATACCTGGGACTTAGTCGACTTACCTACTGGTAAACAGGTAGTCAGCTGCAAATGGGTGTTCAAGATTAAGATAAAATTGGATGGCACTCTTGATTGACTGAAGGCTCGACTGGTGGCCAAAGGATACTCTCAAACCTATAGTAAGGATTACTTCGAGACATTCTCTCCTATGGCCAAAATGACATCCGTTCGTGTCCTTATGACCTTAGCCATCCGATATGATTGGCCGTTACTCTAGCTTGATATAAAGAATGCTTTCCTCCACGGGGATCTTGATGAAGAAGTATATGTGATGCAACCTTCCGGGTTCGTTGCAAGGGAGAGTAAAGTGTGTCATCTGAGGAAGGCCTTCTTTGGTCTGAAACAATCACCTCGTGCATGGTTTGGTAGATTTACACAGGTTGTTACTCAATTTGAAATGTGTCAATCGAAGAAGGACCATTCAATCTTCTATCGACACACATCTGTTGGAAGAATACTTCTTGGTGTCTATGTTGATGATATTGTAATCACGGAAGATGATAGCCAGGGTATTATAAGTCTCAAGAAGTTTCTTGGAGAACAATTTCAAACTAAGGATATGGGATCCTTGAACTATTTCTTGGGCATTGAGGTCACACGCGATAAGCGGGACATTGTAATGTCTTAAAGAAAGTATGTGCTGGACATACTAAATGATGCAGGCATGATGCAAGCAAAGGGAGCAACCTCATCTATGGATCCATGGGCGAAGTTACTTCCAAAAGAAGGGATCCTGATGACCAATCCAGATCAGTATCGTCGAGTAGTTGGAAAAATCAACTACTTAGCAATTATGATGCGTCCAGATATTTCTTTTGTGGTGAGCATTGCAAGTAGATTTATGGATTCTCCAAGAGTTCTACACTGGCAGGTAGTTCTCAGAATTCTGTGTTATTTAGTAAATAATCCTTGAAAAGGAATTCGAATAAAAAATAATGGACACACTCGCATTGAGTGTTTTAGTGATGCTGACTGGAGAGCAATCTTGACAGATAGACGGTCTACATCTGGCTACTCAGTATTTATTGGCAAAAATCTAGTATCATGGAAAAGCAAGAAACAAAGTGTGATAGCACGCTCAAGCTCAGAAGCAGAATATCGAGCTATTGCTCATGGCACGTCAGAGATATTATATATGAAGCATCTCCTATAAGAACTGGAAGAAGTCACAGGATCTCAAGTAGCAGATATATGGTGTGATAACCAATCTGCTATTCACATTGCCACCAACCCAGTATTTCATGAACGGACAAAACATATTAAAATTGACATTCATTTTGTTCGTGATGAATATACAAAGGGAGTGATAAAGTTTCAACATGTGAGGACAGGCGACTAGATAGCTGACATCTTCACAAAGCCTATTCTGGGTCCTCAGGTTCAATTTTTATGTAACAAGCTGGGCATGATTGACATCTATGCTTCAGCTTGAGGGAGGGTGTTAAGTGTTATATTAGAGTTATTGGGCTTTAGTCCCACATTGCTTAGAATAATAGGAGAGGAGGCTAGCCTCTCATATATATATGTAATCCCTCAATAATAATCATCAATTTTCCATTCTACATATATCAATGATCATGGAGATAGTAATACAGAATGAACGACTAGCAAGAGTAATAGTTATACATGATAAACTCTAGCTATAGTCTAGAATACGCACATCATGTCTAAACCCGTAGGTTAAATGTCAAGTCCAAACACGAGCTAAACAAGTGCTTGGTGGCGAAAAGCCTCAAAAGAATAATGTACATAACTAGTGGGCGTAAAATAAAAAACCCACTCAGGTACACTGGTGCTCCAGGTAATTCTATAAGAAAAATGACCATTTATGGAACGTGAAACACGCCGTAAAAGATCTTGTACGGCGTACATTTTTGTGTCGTAAAAGGCTATGTCGTAAATGACCCTATTATTTACGGCGTGCATTCGAACGCTGCAAATGACCCTCTTCCTATTATTTACAACTCGCATTCGAACGCTGTAAATGACCATCTTCATCTTTTTTACAATCCGTATTGGAACGCTGTAAATGACCTTCTCCATTTTTTTACAATGCGCATTTGAACGCTATAAATGACCATATCCATCTTTTTACAACACGCATTCAAACTTTGTAAATGACCAATAAAATAATTAATTGTAAAAGTTGTTCCTCTCATTTTTTAATAGATATTCTAAACTAAAATAGAGAAAAACAAAGGCAAGCAAGAATGATACAACTACGAAGTGTCAAACAACTTTCATATCCAATATTAGAAATTCCTATAGAACAACACTTTTTTTTATCGAACTGATTGAGGATTCATTAACAACAATATCTAATTCATTCATCATGTACAATAATATATAGTTCTAGTATGGTACAAGGTTTGGGTATTCATTAGGTGCACTGGACTGATCTTACCCTAACGTCGAGTCCATCGTCCATGACATCGTGGTCAACAAGCAGCTCTCTGCCCAGACCACATACTGCCACCGACACCTTCGGCCGCTTCTTCTATGATTGGTTCGTCGGTGTAGCTGTGACGCCTTCGTC
Source organism: Iris pallida (assembly GCA_029216955.1). NCBI lineage: Eukaryota > Viridiplantae > Streptophyta > Magnoliopsida > Asparagales > Iridaceae > Iris > Iris pallida. Next base: position 6,796,325 of record JANAVB010003400.1, on the reverse strand, counting down.
CTCATCTCCTCCTCCCGCTTTCCTCTGCTCTAGAGTGACACCAACATCAACCTCTTCCTCGGAGTTCACACCAACCACAAATATAGTAAAATATTTGCTAGGAGAAAAGATGACAAACTTCTTAGCACCACCCTGTTCATATCTCAATGGAAGAAAAACATTGATCAAGTAATACCGTTATGCATTGGATAAGAAAACAATTTTATATAAATTTACACAACGTCATCATGAGAAGATCCTTCAAGTTTCCAAAAGAAACAGATTCAGAAGGCAAACACAGTAAGAGGCAATAGCATACTAGTTGTGGCGACTGAAGCATTTTGTCAGTTAACATCGAATAAGACTAAACATCCTTAAATTCAAAAGAGTACAGTAGCAGACTGGTAAACTATATGGCATACTACCTCTCTGCAAGAAAAAAAAAGATAGATTTATGACATCCTTAAATTCAAAAGAACATAATATAAAAAAGTTAACATCGAATAAGACTAAACATCCGGACAATACTGATTTAATAGTTATTGCACTGCGAATACAACTTTTAGATAGAATTTTCAAAACATTAAGGATACAGCTTTAAAATAGAATTAGCTCAATTTTACACCATCATTTTTCATGATCCTTATTTATCTGACCAAAATAAAATTAATCTAACAATCTGATCTGATTATAAAACAAGGAGGGATGACTTGAATTCTTTCCCTCCAACCGGCACATGTTTACATCAACATGCTCTCATGGTTACATGCTCATTTTGTGTTGAATACGACCCAAAACCTTGCATTAGCGGAAGTCTTATGGCATCCTCATGCCCTTCTTTAATGTAAATGATAAGCTATTTGCACCTAGCACAGAACCTGTACCCAAAAGGTGATGTTGGTAACATAACTGCATAGCTAATGTTGTAATCTGGGTTCTTACTACTTCACAGCATGGAGCAACTTATTGGTTACATGACTGGGTTGGATATAATCTGTCCCGATACTATGGGTAGAACCTGGCATTGAAAGGATTGGCATTGCACTGCACTAGTTATAGAGCACATCTAAACGATCGGACTGTAATGAACCTACAGACATTATTGATCCACTACACCATTGTGTAGCATCAATGTAACTGATAAAACATAGACCACACAAACCAGACGTTTCATAGACACATAGAAATATAAAGTTTCATTTTCAAACTAAAAACAAATCCAGCTTAATAAAAGAATCCAACTACCTAGATGGCCTGATAGTTCGGATTCAGAATCTCACCTTCATGTTTTAACTCAAACTACAATTCAGTATAATAAAGTTCATGATATAATGCATTGAGGATTCAGTCTTTATGAGACCACAATAAAAAAATTTAACAAGGAAATGAAAGTAACACCTTGACAGCTAACACGAAATAAAATCATAAACGGATCAGATACAAAGAAATCATACCTAACCCAACTGCCATCATCTCCTAGTAGCTTGTTAGGAGCACCCCGTACAACACTGTCAATTCTAGCTTGAAGAATTTCCCCAGCATACATTGCACACGGTTCAAGTGTCACTTAAAGAGTTGCTTTTTGGAAAGCATCAGCAGAGAGGAATAAAGGGACGACATTCAATTGTCGACTTCATAAAAGAAAGCATAAAAGGTATATGTAACACCACATTTAGCAAATATATATATTAAGCAAACATATATAAACGGTTCATTCATAATACATATGGTTCTTTAAAAAAAATTTAATGCGGACGTATAAAACCTTAAGGTTTATCTTGCTTTAAGTGCTCAGTTACAAGAAGCATTCTTTTGAATCAGTAGGAGGCTAAACTCCTTCCTTTTACCTACATATATCATCAATACTTCATATTTATTAATCATCGTCACCTTGTAAACCTTTGCCCATCAAAATTGGGTCAGCCATGGAACATAGATCTATTTTGAGAAGCCACCTCTATTCAATCAAATTTTACAAATGGCTGAACTTGACATCAAAACTCTTGGTGCTAAATACCAAAACAAGGAAACTATGGAAATGGGTGTCCCTCGAACCTAAAAAGGGTGAATTGGCAGTAGGTAAATCTGCTTTATCCGCCATGTATACTAAGCATGTGCAACCTAACGAGTAGCCATTCCAAAACAAGCATTAGAGAAGTCTTGAAGAAGGTCACAGATGGTAAGATTTGCTCTAGGTAGCAATCCTCATCTCTGATGAAATGTACGCCAAGAATATTGTATGTTGACAGTGTATCAAAAGAATGTGTCCAATGATAGCGTCACCATTAACAAAAAGTATAACTCTCTACCACAATGATCATCTTCCCTATTTACATTTTAAAGGGCTCATTTCTGGAGAAAATGTCAAGAGAGCTTCTTAATAGCACAACGATCACAATACAAGTAAATTTCAAAGTCATCTTCCAATTTAGATTTATTTGAGAAACATCTACCGAGTTCAAAGGACAATTTCTTCCTACTTTAAGCATCTCCCAAGCAATTTTCAGACTATTAATGGCTCGTCCATCAGAATAAGTTAATTTTGAAGTGCAGTAATGATCTTACTATTTGCCCCATAAGGCATGACATGACAAGGCACAAGCTTCGACTCTAACCACACTCCAGTATAATAAAGTTCATGATACAAGGCATTGAGGATTTAGTCTTTATGAGACCACAATAAAGCGTTAACAAGGAAAAGAAAGTAACACGTTGACTAATGCGAACAAAAATAAAATAAAAATGGATCAGATACAAAGAAAACATACCTAACCCAACTGCCATCAACTCCTTTAAGTTCCCAAAAGAAACAGATTCAGAAGGCAAACTCAGTAAGAGGCAATAGTATACCAGTGGTGGCGACTGAAGCATTTTGTCATACAATTGAAATGCAGCAGAGCAAAAAAAACAAAGACTTCAGGAAAAAAAACTACCTTGGGTTTCTTCTGCAGTTTTCCAACAAACAATAGGTACTGCTTCATCGTATAGCCCTTGGCGTTCCCCATCGTAACCATCATCGCCTCGTCGGACATGAACGGAGCGACGTCCGGAGCGTACATCGCGAGGACCGCGGAGGCGGTGGCGGGCCCGGTCCCCTTGAGAGAATCCAGCACCGAGACCACTACCGCTAGGTCCGGGAGCGCGGCGAAGGCCCTTCGAAAGGCAAACTCCACCGCTGCCCCGTCGAGCGACGCCACATAGTCGAGCAAGTGGGGCCTTCATTTTCCCCAGAAGAGCTTCCACTGCATGAGGTGGCGGGGCTCCGGCTGGGTGAGGAAGGGGTCGGGTCATCTCTGGCGGAAGAGCTGGGGGAGCTGGGTTCTGTAGTAGCAGCCGAGGGGAAGGAGGTCGATTTCCTTATGGTTGAGGGATATGAGAGTGGAGTTGCTGTCACATTGAAAATTTTGAATGAAAACATACATACTTAGAGTATATAATTTATATAAGTTTTATTTTAAGAGGAAAATTGAAAATTTTGAATGAAAACATAAAAAGAAAAATAACTCTTTTACGACGCACTCTTCATCTTTTCTTTTTGCATAAATTTAGGATAAATTTTTTTTTATTTTTAATTTATGTTATAAAAATTTATTTTCAAAAAATAGGTATATTGCAATAAATAATTTATCCACAAATATAATCATTATATCCATTAAGAATATAATTTTCTATACTATTTTTTCAATAATTATTATTTATTTATTGTTTTTATTTTTGTTTTTTTTCAATTTTAAAAAAATTCAATAGTTTTTCTTTTTCAATTTTTAAGAATGATTTTTGTTTTTTAAATTTTTTTAAAAGACTCCTGATTTTTTTTGGGGTGGGAATTTGAATGAAAACATAATGAGGGAATTAATGAAAAAATAAGAGGAGAAATGAAAATATAGGTTGAAAACAACTTTTTTTTTTACATTTTTTTTGAAATTCAGATTTGATAGGGAAACTAAATTTTTTAGGGGAAATATTTGTTATGAGGGAAACTAAGTTTTTTAATAAACAATTACAATCATTTACAACCCGCAAAAATGTATGCTGTAAATGAGCTTTCAATTACGACGCGCAGAAATGCATGTCGTAAATGAGTATTCATTTACAACGTGCAAGAATGCATGCCGTAAATGAGTCTTCATTTACAACGTGCAAAAAATGTATGCTGTAAATGAGTCTTCAATTACAACGCGCAAAAATGCAAGCCGTAAATGAGTTTTCAATTACAACACGCAAAAGTGCATGCCGTAAATCAGGCTTCAATTACGGCATACATGTCAAACACGTCATAAAAAAGACACAAAATAAATCTTTTACGACACACATATTTGGACGCTGTAAAAGAGTGTTATTTACAACACGCAACAACTGCATGCCGTAAATTACGTGTTGTAAAAGCTACATTTCTTGTAGTTAATCATGATCGAGTGGAAGGTACGAAAGATCCTCGGGTATCTCTACCAGATCTGGCCAAACAAAACCAGTGGGGTCAAACCCCCAATAGCAAGTACTACAAAGGAAGCCAAACTAGGTACTAAAATCAGCATGTAAATCATAACAATACTAAAGGTAAAGCAGTAAAAGCAGCATGAAATAAATAAAGGTACCACAGTGTATATGAAAGAGAACTAGAAACATGTAAGAGAAAGCATATAAACATGTAAGGGTGAAACTGAGCATGTAAGCACGTAATGAAGCCGAGCATGTAGGACAAGTGGTAAAGCCAAGCATGTAAGACATGTAGTGAAAGCAAACATGTAGCAGAAATAATAACATGTACAAGATTAACATGAATCTAAGTACAAAAATAAGATAAACTGGAGCAAGACTAGGTTAGACAAGACATGAAATAACTCCATCCATAAATCACGGCCAAGCAATGAGTACGACTTGATACATTAGCTAACTAGGTTTATCACAATCCTAATTACTAACATACGCAAGTTTGAGAAATCCAATTCCAGTTACCTGCCCTGCAGACTACCTGACTGATCTAGGCCAAAAGAAGGAAAGTAATGGATACATTGCTCGAGAGGCAAGTGTATCATGGCTAGAGGAATACATTGCCCGGAAGGCAAATGTATCCTATGGACAAGTGCAACACTTGACGATGCGCGGGAAGTGTGCTCATCATGACAGATAGCTCTAAATTCCATGTGTGTGTGTGTATATATATATATATATATATATATATATATATATATATATATATATATATATATATATATATATATATATATATATATATATATATATATATATATATATATATATATATATATATATATATATATATATTTGTGCTCATCATGACAGATAGCTCCAAATCCCATGTGTGTGTGTGTGTGTGTGTGTGTGTGTGTGTGTGTGTATATATATATATATATTTTTTTTTTATATAGACCGTGAAATAAGGGGTGCAGTTAATTGGGAAAGTCTCCCCTTCCTATGATCTAAATAATCAATCTAGTTTGTATAGTTTCTAACTTTTTCATTCAGGATTCTGGGTGTGGCATTCCACAGAATCCATCCTAGACATGAGACATGCGAGACTAAATAAGACAAGACAAGCAAAAAAGTGCACTATAACAAACCACAACAAGACATGACAATATCAGGACATGAGTGCGCTACGACGAGCCACTAAATCAATTTGGACATGTACTGAAATCATGAGTGCGCCATGACAGACCACTATCAGGAATCTAGACATATATAGTAATCAGGAGTGTGCCATGACAGGCCATTGTCAAGACAAGACAATAACATGTACCGGGTCCAACCAAGTATGACATGGCAAGACAGTAAACTGGCCAAGACAAGACAGTAAAGAAATAAACAAGAAGAAATTAGGAAATCAAGTCAAAATCAGGAAATAATCAACTTGGGTACTGGATCGGTATTCCAACGGTACACACCGGTACACCGTCGGTATGCCGGTTTCTATATGCAAAAACTCTACGTCAAAATATATATGTCGTACCGGTATACCGGTGGTATAGACCGGTACACCGTCGGTACACCAAAAAGTGTCATAGCAGCTTTCCAACCAAAAAGAGAGCTCACAAACTGGTATTATGTTGGTATATATCGGTATACCGGTGGTATGCCATTTTTGTCCCAAAAATAATACTAAAGGCTAAAAACGAGCTCCGAAAACCAAATCTTGTCCCGAAAGTTGTTAAAATCAGTATAACCATGAAAACAATACTAGAGGAAGGTCAAAAATAGCCTGTATGCTAAGTCTCATGGAAATCACTCCGGTATCATTCCCGATACAGAGTTTCCTACTAGGAAAATAATTGGACATAGCAAGATAATGAAAGCCTAATTCAAACTAAATTCTGAGACGGTCAAAATGACGACAATCTCAAGATAGACATATTCAGTGAAGGAAATATCAAGTAATACTGAGCTATCAAAGCTACAGGAAAGAAAATAACAGTAAAGCAACAATTAGTCCAGTAGTTCGACAAAATGTACTTGCCTAATAAAGCTCCCAACCTAACTCTTCAAATCCACCACCAAGAGGGATTTAGAAACCACACTCTGCGGTCTCGGGATCAAGCTCCAAGCTCCCAAGGAATATGGAGTGGAAACAAGAAGGAATGAAGAATGAAGAGAGAAAGTAAAATAGAAATCGAAAAGAAACGTAATCATATATAGAGAAGGTGAATTAATCATGACCGTCCGATCGCGATCCTTGACTCGATCATGATCAATCTCAACTGTCCAGAAGAAAACCAAGAAACCAAGAAACTAATAGATAATAGAATGCATCATCACTATTCATCAAAATATCTAAACACTATTCAAGAAAATATCTAAATACTATTCATGAAAATATCTCGAATCGAAAATATCTATAAAGTAGATACTTTGCCCGATCGGTATGCTGTCGGTATAGACCGGTATGCCGGCAGTATGCCGATTTAACAAAAAAGTTTTAAAAATCAAGTTTTTTTTCTGGTTCTCCGGAATCCAAGAAAATGCAAAATATAGTATAAAATACGTATTCGTATACAAATACGAATACTGTCAGACGAGTCTCACAACTCTCCTTAGAAAATTTTCGTCCTTGGAATTTTCTAAAGGTAAGAAAAAACAAGTAAGAAATCCAAGAAAACATGCTATCAAGATGGATACAGGAAACTCATAAATCATGAAATCCAACTAGAGTAAATGTACAAGAAAATGAAATCAGAATACAACAACAAAACCACACATACCAATCAATCACCCTAATACTATATATGGAAAAAAATAGACATACGAAAATAGTATACCTTACGAGCCACATAGATACGAGTAATGAGCTCGGATATCATCCTTGTACTCTCCAGGTAGACTCGCCCAGTGAGTTATGATCCTAGGAAACATGAAGTAATCAGATAGTCCGGTTCTTGATAACCTTCTCCTTCCGGTCGAAAATGGATATGGGTCTCTCCTCATATGATAGGTCGATACCAATGACCAACTCGGAATGATCTAGGATATGGCTCAAATTCGGAACATACCGATGCAATTGAGATACATGAAATACGTTATGTAACTCGCATAGCGACGATGGAAGAGCAAGACGATAGAGCAAGTAGGATATGTATCTTATCGTCTTGCTCGAGAATATTGTACGACCCAATATATCTAGGACTAAGCTTTTCCCGTACGCCAAATCCAATGACACCACGGATAGACAAAATTTGAAGAAATACATGGTCGCCAACTGAGAACCCAAGAGAATGCCATAGCTAAACTCCCCAAAGATGTTGACAGTCCTAAGCCACTATGAGAAGCTCCCTGACCTGCCTGACTACTTCCAACTGACTGAATGATCAAATCTAGCCTAAGTAACTACCTCTCCCTAATATCATCCCAAGATAGCGACGATCTGCATCTTCTGCCATACAATGCCTCGAAAGGTGCTATTCGAATGCTCGCCTAGAAGCTATTATTATAGGTGAACTCTACCAAGTACAAAAGATCCTCCCATGAACCACTAAAGTCAAGAGTACACGACCTAGGCATATCTTTGAAAGTCTGGATCGTACGCTCCGACTGACCATCTATTTAAGGGTGGTATGCTAAACTAAAACTCAAACGGGTACCCGGACTCTGCTGAAGACTCTGCTAGAAATAAAAAAGTGAATATAGAATCCTGACACTATGCTAACTGGTATCCCATGTAATCCGACAATCTGCCTTTAGTACATCTCGGCCAACTACTCTATAGTCTGACCAACTCTGAAAGGTAAGAAGTGGGCCACCTTCGTGAGTCGATCCACTATAACCTAAATGGCATCTCTTCCAGTTGGGGTTCTAAGAAGACCAATCACGAAGTCCATAGTAATATGATCCTACTTTCACTTCAGAATCGATAAAGGTTAAAGAAGTCTAGCCGTTCTCTGATGCTCAGCCTTAACCTGATGGCAAACTGTAACGCTCCAGTCCCAAAATACGTAGGACTAGGTACGAAGACATGCCAGCCATATAATAAATATACGTGAGCTATAAAATGCAATAAAATATGAAAACTAATCTCATCGACAAAGTAAAGAAGAAAGATATTATAAATCAACTATAAATTTTTATTTGTACAATATCATTGGGCGAAGACAAATCCACTACCAACCATTTTAAATGAGAAAAATTTTTACAAGAAAAGAATTGATAAAAATAGCAATGGACTATCCAAAAGCAATCCTCCTCGATAGAAAAGGGAAGACCACGACCTTAGCTAGAGCACCTGCGAAAAGTCATGAAAGCACACAACTGGAGAAATCATCAGGTCCTCAGAGGGACATAATAAGGTACAGGAAGAACATAACATAAACTGAATATAAACTGCTCAATAATAAGTCAAATTGGATCATAACATGGTCCAATACTCCACCATTGAATTAGTTTACCATCTCCCCAACCAAACAAGGACAGAAAATAGAACCCTAATCTACAATGAAGCATCTTTCCATACCATGACTCTAATATAGTATCCGAACTGCAACAAGGTTTAGTACCTTCTCATCGAAGTAGTGAACCACACCTACAACCAAATAAGGACAAGGTGTGGCAAACTAGACCACAACAAGTTACTGTTTTAAGCCGCGATTAGGTATAAGTACCCAAAATAAAAGTATTTGTACATAACGGATAAGGGTCACCTAACCACTCTAAGTGTAATACAATCGAGAATAGTGCATGGTCGCATAGCCTCCAAGTCATAAGTCTGGATAAAATAATACAGTACAATACCTCAGTAGCGAGTCTGAACACTATATACCATTCTTCAGTATCGAACGAGTCTATGATATATAGTCTATCTATCGTTCCTCAGTAGCGAGCGAGTCTACAATAGATAGGGTGGAGGTCAACGTCCAATAGTATTCTCCCCTCCCAATGTCCTAACTCTAATAACTACTAGTCTCTATCATGCAATCCTATTTAGTAGTTATAGCCTAACGAACGTCCTTACGTATCGGTGACCAACCGACTACGCAAGTCTGAGACCTATATGCAACTCGTGAGTCGTGTATCACACATGTCAAGGCCAATGGATGCCTCACAACAAAATTTAGTCTTCTTAACTCTAAGTCGATGCATAATAACAAAAGTAATAGGAATATGACTAAACAGTTAATTTGTATAAAATATATAAAGGCAGTAAAATAACAAAAGGTGAAGAAATAATAATACTAAATAAGAATGCTAAATGATAGTAAATAATCAGAATATAGTAGCAAGGTATCTTGCCTGAGGTGGTGTGCGAAACGACAGTATCAAGTAGCTCGAACCGGCAGATAAATGAAGCAAAGAAGGCAAAATCCCGTAAACGACTCCGGATGCTGAAATAAACATCACGAATATTTTTAGTATAAAAGAAATGTCTAAAAATGCTTTTCCAAAAGTCCAATTCTGGATACAGGGACAAAATCGTAATTTCTGGTCAAAACGATGTCCGCCGTTGGACCCGCTTTGCACCGAAAATGTGTCAGTACCTACGGTCTCTAAATTCATCATACTATATTCGGTTTGACGAGACGAACCCAACTATATGTCCAAAGTTGAATTCTGGTGGACTGTGCACAAATTCGCTCGTTGGATCGGGTCACGGGCCCGCCAAAAAGGCATTCCGGTCGACCTTCTCAGAATCGGACCAAACTTGGCACACAGGACCAGAAAAATGATACGGTCCTGATGGCATAAGTTTTGTCTCGAGATGACGAATGTGTATAAAGTAATTGAAAATCATCGATACGGGAAAATTTGACGGATACGGATCGAATTCGTCGCTCACATGCAACCAATTCAAGTTTCATCCAATCCCACATGTGCACAAAGTCCATACGCACCTTTCGATGCGACTGGTTCATGAACAAGTCATCCGATTTGTCGGAACGGACTCCGTATCGAGGTTTTTCTATATTTTTAAAACATACTTTTCTCCAAATTTATCCTAATTTTAAACAAAATATAATAAGTAATAAAATAAAGTAATTAATAGTATTTGATCTTGGCCAGGTTGTCTAAAATATTGTTTAAGTATATTTCTAAGATTTACAATAAGCTGGTCGCAAATCGATCGCAAACATGGGTAGTTGGGACAGTTTCTATAATTCAAAAAATTAAGATTTTTCTCGATTTTGGAACTCGATTCTCGTCGTGCACAAAGCGAATTAAAATAAATAAGAGATTTAGAGTCGGTTAGGTTAGGTTCGTACCCGAGAAAATGGCTTAGAGAATGGATGAGCGTGGCGACGGAAAACACGCTGCGAAGTCGGCCTTGCGGTTGTTGGTTCTGTCCCTTTGCTCGCTACTGCTGTTGTAATGCCGCGACCAGCATTGTCGTGCTGGCGGCCACCGCAGCGGCGCACACATGCGATCAGGCTGTGTGCCTGGGATTGGGGAGGGTTTTACTAGGGTTTAGAGTTGAGATGTTCTCTTCCTTCTCTCCCTCATGCTTTTTTTTATAAAGCCCCAATATTGGGGGTCGGTCTGCTAGGGTGAACAGTGCCCCCCCCGCGGGTACTATTCAGCCGAGGGTTTTCTTTCTTTTTTTTTGCTTTTTTTGTTCTGTTTTTATTTATATATTTTTAGAAAAATCAGTAACATATCTTTATTTAAATTCTAAAATTTCTAAAATCTAAAGAATAGAATCTAAATAGTCTAAAAATATTTTTTTCACTAATTATAAATATCAAACAAAACCTAAAATAAGTAAAATTTTGTTGTCACATGTTTTTCTCATAAAAATCTAAAATAATTCAAAGTATGTTATCATATATTAATACTGATATACATTTATATATATTTCAATTTAATATACCAAGTATTTATATATGAAGATAATATATATACCCATTCTCAATCTGCCTTAACTAATTCTAGTAAAATATGGTTAATAAGAGTTTGGGCAATTACAATACATATATAATACAAACACCTATCTGCAATATACACATATATTACATATATGTATATCTAAAATTAATATCTCAAAAAAAAATGTTTAGTAAAATATAGGGGAGTTACATCCTACCCAACTTATAAAAATTTCGTCATCGAAATTAAAAATAATCTCAATACCAAAAAAATACGAGGTTTAATACAGGGTAGGGCAGGCACGTCAAATCGTAACTCGATTTTCAAAACGATGGAGAAGGTGGTTATCATGGAATCCAAATTGGCGCCATACTCTAAAAGATAGGGTATTCTTGGTTCAAGGCCCTACCCAACTTATATAAGTTGGCTAACCGCAAAAATTGTAATTACAAGACTTCTCAGAAGGACAATTTCCAAAGAGAGGCACAAGAAAATTAGATGCTTCTGGCAGTTACGGATTCTAAGTGAGCCTAGACATTGTCATAGCGTTCTTGCTTAATAACCTCTTTAAGTGAATTATAACATCGTCCCTATATAAGTCATATTTCAACAAGACAATAAGAATTTTTTGTTCGAATATAACTAAAGTGTGTCGGTTCAAGGGGTTTCACTCTTCGCCTAACATGGGAACTAAGAGATGAGCTTGAAGAACTTAGGAAAAAAAGAATTTATAGCCAAATGATGAGAATCTATAACAAGTGCAGAACCTTGCTATAAAATATGATTAGGTAAATGTTCAAAATCTTTAAGTCATAATGACTAATAGGTGTAGGTTGGTGTTTGGGTGTTGTGTAGGAGGCTTGTGCTTGCTTGGGTGGAATGCATACGTCATAGGTGTAATACGACTTCCATGGATCATAGGTATTCAGTTTAGTTAAGGAAGGGTCGTTATCTGCATGGTTAACATCAATTGGAGTAAAATTAGGGCATCTATGGTTTGTTCTATGGAAAAAATGTGTCATATATATTTGCGTAGTTGAAATGTAGCACAGAAAGGTGTGTTTAAGCGGGACATGTATATCATGTATGTAGAGTAGCCCTTCTAGTTTATGAGTGTGAAATTTGTGGTAAGGGATCGGTTAGCGTTGTGCTCTAAATATCAAAGTTATGGTCGAGGGTATCAAATGATACGGATAGGAGTGGACGTTACGAACCACTATTTTTATTAGTTCAATTTGAACCAATCTATCACAATCATTTGCTAATTCAAGAAACCCTACGTTCTTAGAGGGGCTTGCAATATGTATGTTTGTCACGACCTGTATCCGCTTTTCGGGACACGAGAGCGTGAGCAAGCCAGCTACCTATCGAACGGACTCTAGCCCAACTCGAATACTTATAAGCTGTCCAGAATAGGGTATTATGTCTAATCTAAACTATATCTCAATCCACAAGAATCATGGAAAACAAGAATAAACAATTATGGTTCATGGTCTGCAGCCTACTAGCATATTATCCGATTAGACTCCAAGAATATATGAGTCTATAAAGCTAAGCTGATAAGCATGATATATCATAAAAGCACGAGAAAGATAGTAGATCAATAACATTAACAAAGTACCTGAATCATGCAGATGATGTCAACTACCACATGCTCAGCTAACTAACTTCGTGCAATCAGCTACCTGAAAAGATCATCAGGTCCTCAGAGGACTAGCAAGATACATAAAACATGCCTACTAATATGATAGTAAATAACATGTATGGAGGATAAGAATACTACAAGAAGAACATCTAAGGACGACGAGTCGGGTGGAAATATAATACTAGACTTGGCTAACTATCAATCAGAACTCCTATACTCCCAATCTATAGTGTTTAAATTGATGTACAAAGCAGGATACTCTAAGTCAAGATTAGCCAATTCTAGTATCGATCTCCTCTCCTAATGGATACAAGGTCAAGTAGACTCCTATAAATCGTAGTACAATGCAAGATACTCCCAATTTATAGTGTCACAAGTCAAGTCAATCAATCAATATATGCTATAGGTTGTAGTACAATGTAAGATACTCCCAATCAATGGCATGTCTCAAGTCAAGTCCATCAAGCAATATCAAGATGGAAGAATCGGCTATAGGTCGTAGTACAATATAAGATACTCCCAATCTATATTATAACTCAACTGTAGTACAATGCAAGATACTTCCAGTCAAGAATGGTCAAGTCAAGAACAGATATAGAAACTGACAACTCAATCACGAGACAAGGTAACACGAAGAGACCAATAATCTAGTAATGTCAAATATCCTATACGTGCACGTAATCTAGAACAAGTAAAGCAATCAAGGATAAATCAATCACAATATGGAATCATGTGACAATATGAAAAGGAATACAATAAAGAAAGAGAAAACCATGTAAATACTGTATATGTTCGGCTAGGTATACTTGCCTGAGGGTTGCACGGAGATCCAACAAAATATAGTCAACCGCTAAGCCATAAAGTCCAAATCATCACAACTGTCTCCGAAAGCTGAAATAAACATTGCCAACATTGTCAGAATAGTCAAATTAGCTAGAATTGCATGTCTTTAAGTCCAATTCTGGACACAGGAGCAAAACGATAATTTCGGATCAAAACAGTATCCGCCGTTGGACCCGCTTTGTATCAAAAAGCGTGCCAGAGTTAATGGTCTCTAAAGTCGTCAAACTATATCTCTACGGATTTGTTTTGATGATACGAACCCAATGGTATGTCCAGTTTTGGATTTCGGCAGATCGTGCACAAAATCGTCTGTTGAATCGGATCGTGGGGCCCGCGAAACGGCGATCCGATCAACTGTCTCAGAATCGGACCCAACTTGGCATACAGGACCAAAAAATGATACAGTCCTGTTGGCGCAAGTTTTGTCTCAATATGACGAACATGCACAAAGTAATTAGGAAATTTGCACAGAGGCCGATACGGTGAATTTCGATGGATACGCATCAAATTCGTCGCGCACACTTGACCAATTTGAATTCCGTCAAAGCCCACACGTCTACGAAGCCGATACGCACCTTTTGATGCTTTCGGTTCACGACCACGTCGCCCGAATTGGCAGGACACACGTCGTATCGAAGGTTTTTAATATTTTTTACTATTTCGAAAACAGGTTTTTCCTGATTTTCGAATCGAGTTATCTCAACATATAATAAATGAAACTGAAAAGTGTAAACGGACTTTTATTGTCCTATATGTTGTCTATGAATGTGTTCAGATAGATTTCTAAAATAACCATTGGATCGGCGATTGGCCGCCTTCCAAAATAGGGTACATGTAACAGTTTTCGAACTGTCAAGAACGGATTTTTATAAATTTTCCATGAATTTTCATGAGAAATCTAGGATGAATTGATCTAAACTAATTAAAGGGTTAGGTCGAGGGTTATGTAGTCTGTACATAGGATTTCACATATTCAAAAATGATCGACTACAACGAGAGATATGGGGGTCGATATACAGGTACCTTACTGCCCTACTGTTGGTGTCCTGTTTCAAACCCCTGCGCGCGCTGCTGCATCCGCACGGCCATGGCCGCGCGCAGTGGCGCCCAGGGTGGCACGTGCGTGTCTACGGAGGCGGAAGGCGGGACGCGGTCTGGGGAAGGGTTGGCGTTAGGGTTTTGTTGTTTGTCGAGAGAGAAACTCTCGCTTTGTCGATATATATATCGGCTGCTGTGTGTACAGGGAGTCGGTTTGGGCGTGGGTTGCTCGGGCCGGTTTAGCTGAGCTGGGCTTTGGGGTTACTCGGGCTGGTTTAGCTGAGCTGGGCTTTGTTCCATTCTCCTATTAGTATATGTATATCTATATATATATATATAAATTCTTATATATATCCATATGCATATATATACTTATATACATATATATATTTCCACACATATACCTATATATTTAACTATACATACCCATATATATATATATATATATATATATATATATATATATATATATATATATATATATATATATATATATATATTTATTTTTATTTATATATATATATATATATATATATATATATATATATATATATATATATATATATATATATATAAAAGTAAATATATAAAGAGTTATATATATATATATATATAAATATATATATATATATAAAAATATATATATATGTATATATATATATATATATATATATATATATATATATATATATATATATATATATATATATATATATATATATATATATATGAATACTCCAAAAGTATATATATATATATATATATATATATATATATATATATATATATATATATATATATATATATATATATATATATATATATATATATATATATATATATATATGTATGAATACTCCAAAAGTGTATATATATATATATATATATATATATATATATATATATATATATATATATATATATATATACTTTTGGAGTATTCATATATATATATATATATATATATATATATATATATATATATATATATATATATATATATATATATATATATATATATATATGAATACTCCAAAAGTCTAAAATAATTCTTAGGGATATATTCTCATAGTGTTGGGCTTTACACTAAAATATATATCTACAATAATATTCATTTTATAAATAATCTAGAATATTAAATGATATATTTTTATTATTATAAATCTAATAATAATATAATTAACAATAATAATGATAACTAATAAGGAGAATCTATAATAAGTGTACATACAAAAATATGTAGTCTAAATATCCCCACATGTATAAGGGTAATTAGGAAGGTATTTATCCTATTTCTAAAAATAGAATATCATTTTAGTAACAATAAAATATTATATATATATATATATATATATATATATATATATATATATATATATATATATATATATATTTTATATATATATATATATAAATCCTTTATATGAAAAGCCTATTTGGACAATCAAAATTAATAATTACAATATGTACGTCTACACGGACGCCTTTGGTCTCACTACAATATTTCATGGGCTCGGTTTCGGTTCGGGTCTGGTCCGAGCTAAATCGGCACAACCGGGCCTCCTCCAAGTCAATAATATAATTAATAAATAATTAAAGTGTCTTTAGGTTAAGTCACAACTTGGCCTGGTTTTTCTAGTTAGGATACACTTATGGCTGGGTTTTCCTTGGCATGGCTAATATACTAGTCAAGACACGCTACTGCACTATCCGTGCCATGATTCCTAGTCGTCTGGTACTTCAAAACTCAACCATGGCTAAAGTCATCTACCGTAATAATTAAATAATTAATTAATTGTAGAAATCTAAAAATTACCATTTAAATCAAATAAAAAAATAAAAATATTTAAAAAAATTTTGGGAAGGGAAGCTACAATGTTTCTTACAGGGGCTTACAATATGTGCACTACGAAAACTTTCATTCTTGAAGTTAAAACTAAGGCATGATTCTACGATAGAATAGAATTTGAAGAGTCTCGGTCGCGATCCTTGTACCTTGATTGTTGGAATAACCACACTATAAACTAGAAACAATATACAATACGAAGAAAGTCATGTATGGAGCTCGTGCCATGATTTTGAGCAACTTGGAAGAAGTGGTTGTATATGTCGTTCTTGCATTCCCAAATTTATGATTTTTAATAATGACACACGAACAGAGGGTAGCGTGTTTAACTCTTTTTATGGCCTATGCAAGATTATAGTCAAGGGCAACGACTTCTATAGTTCGTCAAGAAATACCTTGGATAACTAAATTCCTAATTTCTTGCTCGTACCAAGCTTACTCGTTTACAGCTATAAGGCTACTATGGCATCAAAGATAGTAATTTGTGATATTACTGCTAACTAATAAGTCAAAGTATTTTTCTAGGAAATTATGGTTAACTATATTAAGCAGGACAACTAAACTCTTAAGGGTGTTGCTATCCTATTACTAGTATCTTAACAAAAAATGGCGCATCTAGGACAATGCTCTATGTGATGCTCTATGTTGCTACTGAGGTTCTACAGATCGTCCAATCGACCTGCTCTGAGTTATTCTAGCTGGTAATACGGCTGGGTTGATCGAAACATAAATCTTTGATTAAATAAAACTCGGGTTTTATCTATATTAGCTGGATAAGATTCCATAAAAATCAATATAAATGATTCTTATTAGGTTAGGGTAACTAGAATAGGTTTCAACTCAAGTGGTTGGGCTAATTTGCCAGTCGGATTGGTTGACTAGGTTCCTTAAGCCCAAAAATGCACCTTCTGTGACTTTTGTGTTTAAGTAGCACATAGGGACTCCATTTAGTGGCACATCAGTGGCATGTTGTAGTGGGCTTCGAGTAGGTCACAACCATATATTGGGTCGAAATATTTGAGCCGAGGTTGAATCTCTAATTGAAGTCGGAAAGTACATCGGTATTACGGTAAGGGTTAACCTGAAAGTTGCATAATAAAAATAGAGTACAAGGGGACGTGTTTGAGTGGGATATGATATGACTAGACATGAAGGTGGGCTCGTCTAGATCTTGCATATAAAATTTGTTGGAAGGTAACAACTAGTATTATGCTTCGAATACCAATGTCACGGCAAGGGACACCAAAAGATCTAAATTGGAAGTGGGTGTTCATGAGGCACTAATTTATCATCCTAATAGAAACCAATTTATCCTAATCAATCGATAATCCTAGTAAATCCTAAAATTTAGAAGGATTATAATCTATTCACTCAAATTTGTTTTAAAAATTAAAACTAAGACATGACGGTAGAAAGAATTTCAAAGTCATGATATTGTGTCTCGACTCTTGATTATAAAAGAATACCACACGACGTAATAGATATATGATATGGTAGATATAAATCAATTTGGAAGGTGGTTCTCCAATTTCGAATAGATGGAAACAATTATGTATAGCTTTCATGGCCATAAGTGGTACGACGAACTGAGGGGGACATTCTGGGTATATATTCCCTCAAATATGAGCACTTGTTTATCTGTAAATAAATGTGAAAGAACAATAAAGGGTTCAAGGGAGAGGGAATAAAATGCGAATACGGGGTTCCAAGGGCGATTGAATAATTCAAGAAGAGTTGTCAAGGCAGTTGCGAATGAGATTTTAGAGGACAACTCCACGTAGAATAATCATATGAAGAGCGAACCAAGTGCACCAAGGTTGATCAGACCATAATACACTGATTCTAATTAGACAATATGTTAGTGGGCGTCCCCAATAAATTCATGTCCTGAATAAGCTCGATAAGGAATAAGCTTGCAAAAACTAGGCTATAATAGCGACGTTAGTCAAGATAGTCAACAATATAGGTATGCGAGATTTATGATTGAAAAGAAGGTACAGGTAGTTCAAATTCCTTAAGAATCTAAATTGTGTCCGGTGTTATGCCTCTATAATTATAATATTGTCTCTTGTCTAAGGCCTGGCCCGACCAAATGGGGCATGGACCTCTAAGCTCTCTAGTCTAGGTAATCTTCTTAGTGTCCTCTTTAATGGGTCGTACGGACTAAGACGATGGTAGGTCATGAGGCATTCTACCCAACTTATAAGAGTTCAACTAGTAGGGAGATTTGAACAATATAACATATATACCTGAGTACGAGTCATCTTCCTAACCTTTATCAAGCACGAAGGAAAGAATGATAAAATTTACGATAGAAAAGGAATCAAGCAAGAGACAAATCAAGGCAGTCAATCGAGAGTTCGAAAATGGAATTCAAGGAAGGAGGTCAAGCTTGTGGATGAGATCCTAAACTTTAATCCTATATGCAGGCCCGCTCGGTACGGTAATGTAACCGAAATGGCTAACTTGACCTGCATGGGCCACAACAAAAATATGTAACACCCCAGTCCCAAAATACGTAGGACTAGGTACGAACACATGCCAGTCGTATAATAAATATACATAAGTTGTAAAATGCAGTAAACCATAACAACCAATCTCATCCACAAAGTAAAGAAGAAAGATATTATAAATCAACTATAAATTTTTATTTGTACAATGTCGTTGGGCGGAGACAAATCCACTACCAACCATTTTAAATGAGAGAAAATTTTACAAGGAAAGGATTGATAAAATATCAATGGAAAATCTAAGAGCAATCCTCCTCGATAGAAAAGGGAAGACCACGACCTTGGCTAGAGCACCTGCAAAAAGTCATAAAAGCACACACCTAGAGAAATTACTAGGTCATCAGAGGGATGTAACAAGATACAGGAAGAACATGCCATAAACTGAATATAAACTGCTCAATAATAAGTCAAATCGGATCATAACATGGTCCAATACTCCATCCTTGAATTAGTGCACTATCTTTCCAACCAAACAAGGACAGTAGATGGCACCCTAATCCATGATGAAGCATCTTTCCATGCCATGACTCTAATATAGTATCCGGACCGCAACAAAGTTCAGTACCTTCTCATCGAAGTAGTGAACCACACCTACAACCAAACAAGGACAAGATGTGACAAACTAGTCCACGACAAGTTACTGTTCCAAGCCGCGATCAGGTATAAGTACCCAAATCAAAGTACTTATACCTAACGGATAAGGGTCACCTATCTACTCTAAGTGTAATACAATCGAGAATAGTGCATGGTCGCATAACCTCCAAGTCATAAGTCATGATAAAATAATATAGTACAATACTTCAGTAGCGAGTCTAAACACTATATATCATTCCTCAGTATCGAGTGAGTCTATGATATATAGTCTATCTATTGTTCATCAGTAGCGAGCGAGTCTAAGATAGATAGGGTGGAGGTCAACATCCAATAGTATTCTCCCCTCCCAATATTCTAACTATAATAACTACTAGTCTCTGTTATGCAATCCTATTTAGTAGTTATAGCCTAACGAACGTCCTTACGTATCGGTGGCCAACCGACCACGTAAGTCCGAGACCTATATGCAACTCGTGACTCGTGACTCGTGTATCACATGTGTCAAGGCCAATGGATGCCTCACAACATAAGGTAGTCTTCTTATTATGACCCGTACCCTGATTAGGGGCACGAGCACGTGGGTACGTTCAGCCTACGTCGCAGAATCGGTGATAGAACGCTGTATAGGTTGTCTGTAAATACTACAACTAAACAATATAAGGGTACCTGTCATCTCCGTACGGAGGAATATAATATGGCATAACTCAATCACAAGATAAAACTAAGGTAGATAGCACGGAATGGAAATATGATAGAAGTGAAAACAGAAAATGAGTTCAAGATCCAACACAGCTCAGAGATATAAACAACATCACAGAGTCACAAATATAATATAGAATATTACAGTCTGAAAGCACTAGCTGGATCGCAGTCCAGGCAAACCTAACTAAGCTATACTACTCTGGGTGAGCAAAGTCTAGTGGCTCAACTAACAGGCCACAGTCCTGGACTAAGTCTCCATCTATCTCGACCCCATAGTAGGTCGAGCAGTCTGCCTCAGAATCATCTGTAATATATCAACGATATCCTGTCAGGAAAATGAGCAAGTACAAACACTAACAACAGTTTCATATGAATTGACAAATTCTATAAGAGACAATTATAATAAAATACAAGACAATGATATAGGATGACTTGGGAGCTATTCGGAAGCCGAGTTACAACCCATAAACCAAACAAGGATCGGGGTTGTAACCCTTCTTCCGAACAGAACTTAGCCTTCAATCAAGGTTTAGCATAAGATCATGTAGAACATATGAGTAATGAATATCATAACAAGGTGAGAAAAGTATTGAATGTAGAACTGAGCAGGATATATGATGTGATAAAATAAATATAAAATATGCCATAAATTATTAGAGCGTTATGTGATCAGCTTAGAAAAGTTACAGGACAGGCTATCCACTTGGCCCGACAATAACAAGAAAATTACTAGAAAGGGTCATGCCGACCAACCTGGATAACGAGCACAAGAAATAAGATCTCGTTACACCCTACGTGAAGTGAGGGTGGAGCAAGCACAAGAATAGAGTGACAGGGTGGCTTTGATGACATAGCCCATAATAATTCTCCATCCCCGAATAATATAATAGATCCGGACATGACACGTCATGACACGGGATTCCCAAAGAGGGTAGCAAGTCCCGTTAGGAATTGGTATCTATACAAGTACATGGAACAAGATAGGAAATGTACCAATATACCAAGAAAATCTAGGAACAACATCTCATGTCATGATCCAACATATACTAGTCCGTGAACCATCATGTCGGGAAATCAAGTAAGATACTACAACTGAATCGGATATAGCAGATATCAAGACAATGAAAACTATCAGTAAATGTACTCGCCTGTGGAACTGAACTGATAAGGTGAACAGATGCTCAGAGTAATCACAGACCTAAAGATAAGATACTATAAGTTAAAACAGGATTTAATAATGAAAGGGAAACTAATTAAGTCATAATATGCAAGTATAAGTCAAACTAGGTCAAACTAGGTCATACTAGGTCATACTAGGTCGCAGGAAGTCAATCCAAGTCAAACTAGGTCAAACTAGGTCAAAGGTTGACTTACAGTTGACTTTTGGTCAACTGGTCAACCCTAGGTCAAACTAGGTTAATATTGACCAACTGTTGACTTTCAGTCAACTGGTCAACTCTGGTTTGGTTTCGGGTCAATTCTAGTCACTTTTAGGCTAAGTTTGACTTTCGGTTGACTTTTGTTGACTTTTGGTCAAAACGGTCAATCGAGGTCAAAACTAGTCTAAGAGCACTAATCCTACCCATTACCAACCAAGACAATCAATTTCTAACCATATCCTAACACCTTAGACTCATACCTTAGCTTCTAGATAATTACCTTAACCTTACCTATTACCCTTCACAAAGTATTCCCAATACCTTGCCCCGATACATAGACAACCCTTCCTAACCTTGGTAGACTAACCTAGGCTTCTTAGGGTAGCTAGACACTAACCTATCTAAATATTACCAACCCAAAAATCTAGGTATCTAGCCCATCCAGTCCATCTTATCCCTATGTTGGTCACTCTCAAAATTACCTTAAAGTATCATGAGACACCCTATGGTATCTTGAGATACCACTCTCCTAACACTATCCAACCATATTAGCTCTATTAGGATACTAATTTATCTAGTACACTTACTGAACACACTATACTAGGTCCATAACTCTCAAATCTAACATCTCGTATCCTAACTTATACTAACATATAAGCTAACATCTACTAACAATCCTAACTAACAAATATCTAACAACTTGGTAGCAAACTCTATCTAACAAGGTCTAACTAATATAGAAAAATGGCTAAGTGGAAGGGGGCTAAATTCTAAAGAAAACAGGGGATTAAATGAATTAAAACTAAAGGCTTAAAAACTGTCAATAAGTTGCTGCTGAAAAGCTGCTGCTTATTGCACTGCTTATGCTGCTGCTTACGCTTACTGCTTGCAGAAGCTGCTGCTGCTTTTGCTGCTGCTTTTTGCTACTTTTGCTTATTGCTTATCAATCTCTTATAATATATATATATATATATATATATATATACACACTCAATAATATATTATGATACATGTAGAAAAATGTAATGACAAGCAATAACACATCTCTAACATATAAAAATCTAATATTAAAATATGTATTAAATTATTTAAACACAAGTGTCCAATATTGGGGGTTTTCCACATGGACACAAAGCACAACAAGGACACTCCTAATAGCTCCAAATGGACACGAAATGTACAAAGATGGAAATACAACCATGGGGGTCATTCCTATGGGTTCAAAATAATCCTATATGCAGGTAGGATTGAAATAAAGGGTAGATTTTACCTTCCAGGAGGTAAAATTCAAAGGAACTCCTTTCGATACGGCACCGACACGAAGGGATCTCCAAATGGACACGAACCAAAGCCAAATCCTCCCAAACTTGGCTAGCACCCTCTCTTCATAGAGTAGAGAAGAAATGAAGAAGATTTGGTGGAAGAAATGATTGATTTGGAGATGAAATTGTGAAACCCAGTTTTCGTAGATTATTTTTAATAGAATTTTCGTATTGGAAATAAAACATTTTCAAATTATTATTATTATTAAATATTATTATTTATTTATTTTTGGATGGAAAGAATTTCAAAATTATAACAAACATGGATTTTTGATTGTGGACCCAGACCCGAGTCCGAGCCCAGACCCAGGCCCGAGCCTTTCTTTCTAATTCCTTTCTCAAATATGATTTTGGATCTGGTCCTTATTATTAGTATAAAAAAAATACATATATATATATATTAGTGGTCAGGCTGGTCCCGAAGGACCAGCGTTTCTTTCACGTGAGAATTGGTAAACAATTACCCCAACTCTTTTGCTTCACCACTCTTTTGTAACAACCCACTCCCTCTTTTACTCACAAATCCTCCCCACGTTCTCAACAACAGAACCATTCTGTGGAGAAAACCTCTCTCACCACACTCTCTGCAAACAGAACTCTCTCAATCAACAAATCTCTCTCTCCTTTACTTTCGGGTTCCTCTCTGAGTTTTGGAAGAGCTCCCCTCTCCGAAACCCCAGGCCCTAATCCGACTCTCTCTCTCTCTCTCTCTCCGCGCTCTTCCCCGTGAGCGCGCCGTCCAGCCCAAGCCCCGCCCTCGCCGAGCGCTCCTCCCGGCGGACCCCGCGCTCATCCGCGGCCTCTCCCCGCCGTCAGCGACCCCCGGCGGAGCTCCTCCTCCGCGACTCCCACCGACCGCGCGTCCGCGCACCTCCCAGCTGCGCTGTCCAGCGCGAGCCGCCTCCGCACGACCTCCCCGCGAGCGCGCCACCTTCCCCGTGCTCCTCCCGGCGTTCCCCGCCGTCAGCGCCTCCGCGCCGCCGTCCGCCTTTCACTTCCGGCGAGGCATGACCCCTCCGGCCAGATCCGCCTCCGCGGACTCCCCGCGGCCGTCCCCCTTTCCTGGCGGAGCCCTTCCCGCAGCCGCTGTCCAGCGCGGCTCCCCGAGCCCCTGTGCCGAGCCGACCGGTCCCATCTCCGGTGGCCGTGCCCTAGCCGCCGCTGTCCGCGCGCCCATCCCCGTGGCCGCGCCCTTCCGGCAAGGTCCAGCACCTCCCCGTCGCTGCGAGACTCTTCCGCGCCTCTTCTGTGCGTGGGCGACCCTGTTGTCGCGAGGCGTTGCTGTCCGGGATCTACGACCTGCTGCCGAACTTCGTTTCGGGTTTTTCCCAAGATTTTCCCGCGGCTCCCCGCCAACAGAATTTGGTAATTTCTTGGTAATCACAGTAGTTCGTCCCCTGTCTTAGTCGATGATGAAATCGGTCCCCGGATTTCCTTCGGGAAATCCAGATAGCTGCGTTATATTTTTCGTTTAGCTGCGTTAGATTAATTTCCTGTGTTTTACCTGCTGGTTTGGTGTGAATTGGTTGGATTATGGGATTCCCGGACTTTTCGGGAAATTCGGTGGATTGGAATTATTTCTGTGGCTTGGGATTATTTTTGGTCGATATTCTGTGGATTATTTGGGTTGGGAAATATTTGCAGGAGTTTGTTGGCGCACTTCCCAGTTTTGGGTTCGTCCCGAAATAGGGGAAGTGCTGCCCAAATTTTTACAAAACTATATTTTTATTAATTTCAAAACTGGCTTTCGAAAATGAATTTTAAAACTGATTTTTCGGGCGACGACCGTACCGGTCTGTGGGCCCCGGCGAAATGCAAACGCACCGGTCCGACCGGACGTTGAGGCATAAGTCGAACTTTGAGGAATGGACCGAGTCTGAGACTCTCAGTTTTATTTTTAATTATTTTATTTTTAGGCTAATTATTATAGTCATTCAAATTCTGCACTTTAATTATTTAATTTCAGTCATTTTCTCTTATTTAATGTAAAAGGAAATTTGTACCGGACATAAGTCCACCCTAGGACCAGTAGCTGTGCCCATGTATTTGTGTAGCGTAGTTATTTTCTTTTCTTTTCTGGTGGATGTGATTTGGGTGGATTTTGGATTGATTTCATATTCGTAGTTTAGGACGTAATTTACGGCTTAATTACGAGTTTAGTTTAAAATGAATAAAATAATATTAATTCACGGTTTATCACTAAAAAGAAATTGTATTTTTAATATTACAGAACACAAAGTTTTCCAAATTGTAATTGATTCTCGCGATTTTCCAAATTGTATTTGATTTTCGAGATTTTTCAAATAAACCAATTAACTGGCTCAATCAACGCACGTAGTTTCGACGTAATCGTTAGCTGTAAATTAATACAACATAAAACCTGATTAGGACATGTCTACTAGAGATTGCAACTAGCACACTTAGTCTGGTTATTCAGGATTCTAAATCGAGTTCTCAACTGTAGGAACTCGAAGTTACAACTGACGTTCTTCCTCGGTACCGACTCGTCCTTCCAGTCAATCTAATACAAGGCAAGTTACGATTTGTGTATTCCTGTATTTTATTTAGTAAAGTTAAGATGCATGTTAAACCACACTGCTGGCACGGAACTCTACCGACTGTTACTGTTACTGAATCTGGGACTGGGGGAATAGTGTAGACGTTTATGACCAAAGTCCCTACTGAACTGACTGTGTTAGCTTACCCCTCTCACACACGGGGATAAGCCATATCGTATCGTTAGGATACTACTGATCAACCCAAGCCGGTCATAGACGTTTACATATTCAAATCACACTGAACTGTTTTAAACTGCTGAAAATACTATTTCAAACTGTTTACCCTGCACTTTTCAATTACTACTTAAATTATGAGATGCATATTTCGTTCTTGCTCCCTCCTGACTGGAGACAACATTTTAGGTAGCACTGAGGATGACGAGCTATTCTTTAATAGCTACTATGATCCGGTCCTATACCCTGTGACCGTATCGGAGCCGTCTCCGGAGGACGCTGATCCTGAGGCGACAGAACCAGATATCTAGATAGATTTCTTTTCCAGCATTTTTGTTTTGGAGTTTGTATTTATTTCTGCATTTTCATTTCCAGATGTATCCTGAATATTTTTAACAAAAAAATTTCAATTCCGAATAATAGTTGTGACAAATGTATCTGTGTTGTTGTGTGGTTGCCTGCTACTGAATAGCTTACTGCCGCCGTCTCATCAACGGCGCAGGCTGGGCATGATCCGACTAGACCCAAATAGTTGGGATCGGGTCGTGACATGTTTTCAGTGGTGGCCCATGCAGGTCTACAACAACAACAACTTAGGAAAACCTATCTAGAAGCAAATAGAACACTAGAACATCAATTTGTCACGACATAGGTCCGATTCATATATAAATAAATATTTTTGCTTGATTATAGACTGGTAGGCTACCTTGCTTATGAGTGCGTCCTAAACCTTCCAGAGAATGACCATTGACCAAATCCTGCTGGCAATGAGGTGTTATCTCCGGATCATACCCCAAGCCCAGGGTCCTTTTCCTCGCGGCTGTTTGACCGTCCCCTTAGTGCACCCAGTGAAGTTTTTCCTACACTGGCGACTCCTACCTCATCTCCAATTGAGTTGCATTTCCCTGGTGGATTATTCATTTTGTTGCTCCACCAGTACTAGCAATCATCTTCCAAATGGTTGTTTTATTTCGAGAAATCCTGGAGTTCCAGAAAGCTCAAGATGAAGCCCAGCAGGAACAGAAGAATATCACGAGAGAAGACATGAAGAACGTCATGATGTAGCCTTAGTTATCCCCAACCAGTTAGAGCAGAACTTTTGTCCTAGGAAGGATACCCTTAAATCTAGAAGATGATTGGGTCCCATCGAGTATTCTACTTTCCGGCAGCCTTGTCGTAAGAAGCTATGGGCTTGTAACTAATGCAAGAGGCCTGGTCATCAGGCCGTTAGTTGCCGCAAGAGATTGGGACAATGCTTGGCATGTGGATCTGCTGAACATCGGGTAAAGGAATGCCCTTATATGTTTATCAAACCAGAGCTCATAACCAGCAACACCTGTTAGGCCACAACCTAGGGACTCTCTCTCTAACCAGCAGACCCTGCCCTTATAATAAGGCATGATGCATACTCAAGGTTCATAGAAAAGGAAGCAGTTGGAGACTGCTCATGCAAGAGCCAGAACCATGAGGAATAGTACTTGGAACCGCAGATTAGCATCATCTCTTTTGGAAGTTGTAACAGGATGTCCTTAGATCAAATATAAGAGCTTTTGCTGTAACTCTCCACATGAATAGAAGTTTTTAGTTACACCCTTATGGCAGATGTTTTCCTTGATAGTCTCCCTGGATTATCCCAGATCTAGACATAGGATTCACCCTGATCTAGTCCCCGGCTCTTTCCTTAAATTCTAAAGGATGTTACAGAGTCAACCCAAAGGTGGCCAAGAAGATGAAGGACCAGATCAATGAAGGTTCTAGGATTTATGCAGAATAGAATTTTACCTTAGGGACTACCTATCTTGCTTGTGCCCAGAAGGATGGAACTGTTTGATCTGGTTGTATGGAGATATGATGTTTCGAAGTTTGACTTAAGATTTGACTACCATCAAATCAAAGTCAGGAAAGAGGACATTTCCAAGACGGCGTTCAAAACACCAAGTATGGGTAGTTTTCGGTGGTCAGGATGTTAGACTGGCAAATGCTTCTGCTGTGTTCATGAATCTCATGAACAGAGATTTTCATGAGTATTTGAATCGGTTTATCTCCTCCATAGATAACATCCAGATATATTTGAAGACTGAAGAAGAGCATGAAGAACACCTGAGGAAGTTTTGGAAACTTTGAGGAAAAAGAAATTCTATGGTAAGTTATCTGAACGTGGATTTTTGACAAGGTGGACTTTTTGCCATTTGGTCAAGAGAAGAAATTTCGATGGAAGATAGCTGTTGTTGAAGAGTGGTATACCCCAAGTTCAATTCGGAAGATTCTTGAACTTGGCCGGCTACTATCAGAAGTTCGTGAAGGATTTCGTCAAGATTGCTGAGCCAATGGCGAAGCTCACTTGGAAGAATGAAGAGTTCATCTGAACGAAAGTTTGTCAGGTGGCATTGAGGAGCTGAAGAAGAGACTTACCGCTACACCAATCCTTGCGCTACCCGCAGGAACCGGTGGGTTCTCAATTTACAGTAATGCCTCTGGAAATAGACTGGGTTGCGTTCTTCAACAACATGGGAAAGTATCGCTTACACATGTAGGCAACTACAGACTCATGAGAAGAATCATCCCACACCTAATTTGAATTGCTGCAATTATCTTTACTTAGAAGCTTTGGAAGCATGATTTTTATGGAAAGGGAGTGAAATACATACGGACTACAAGAGTCTGAAATAGGTCTTCACTCAGAAAGGGCTGAATGTTAGACTAAGAAGATGGCTGAAGCAGAGGAAGGATTACGACATCAACCTGCAGTACCTTTCAGGTAAGGCTAATGTGGTCGCTGATGCACTTGGTCGATACTGATGGCGAAGTTCTTAACCAAGGACTAGCACCTGCTAGAAGACATCGAGAAGTTTGGACTGGAGGTTATACTACCTGGAGATAGAAGGACGGAGCTGGATGATGATTCAGTATTGATGAAGTTCGAGGCTGAGGAATAAAAGTCAAGAGAACGTATTTACAAAATAAAGCACTTTGCAGGCTCAGAGATCAAGTGTTGGCTGGAACACTTGAGGGTTTCTAAATTAATCAGCATTGGAACTCTGAAGAATGGTGCGAGACCTTGCGTATCGGCTGACAAACGGAGGAACGAGTTGATGAAAGAAATGCACCGGTCGCAATACTCCATAAATTCAAGAGATAATAAGATGTAACGGATATGCCTCCATTAATTGGTGTTATGGAATAAAGAAGGACAATTCCAGGTATGAGAATTAGATGTGAATTTGTCAACATGAGGAATTTAGCAAGAGGACAACAAGTTTGTTGGAGCCGCTGGACAATTCAGAATGGAAGTAGGAGCATATAACAATGAACTTTGAGCAAGGATTGCCTTGTTCCTAAGGAGGGAAGGGCACCAATTGGATTATAATAAACCGACTGACTAAGTCAGCACACTTTAATTTCCTTCAAGTTGGTTTATCCACTAAGAAGTGGGCAGCATTGTACGGGAAGCACATCTACCGGATTCATGGAGTACCGCGGGACAAGCAATCAGATAGGTCAATCCAGACGCTTGAAGACGTTTGAGATGTTGCGTCTCGGAATTTGGTAGGTCTTGGGAAGACCAAATTGCATTTGGTGAAGTTTTCCCTACCAGAGGAACAATCAGTTTTGACGGACCCGGAAGTTGAGGCCAGATACATCAGGCCATTTGAAGTTTAAGACGTGTTGGAAGTAGCGTACCAGTTAGCTCTACCAGCTAATCTTGAGAGTGTGCAACGTCTTCTACGTCACAGCTCAGATGCTACATTTCGGATCCGAGTCACAATTTGGATAATTCAGAGCTCAAGTTTGGACTTAACCTTTCAGTGCCAGAGAAATCAGTTGCAAGCCTAGTCAGAGGTAAGAAGAAGATCAGAATTCGAGCCATCACTTATTTTCTCATCTTTTCGTTCTAAACTTGACTGATGCTGACGAAGTTAGCCTAGTTTTGCAAGCTATCTCTTTATCAAGCTTGATCATGACGATATCTTATTGGGTGCACCCACTAATATATTGTCTAATCAGGACCGGTGCATGATGGTCTGATCAACCTCGTGTACTTTGGTTCGCCTTTGTATTTTTCTGCGTGGATGATATCATAAAACATGTCCCTAAACCGTCTTATCCACGACTGCCTTGGAAATTCTTATGGTTGGACCTGAGTTACGGGCGCAGTACCCGTACATGTTTGTCTTTCCTACCTTACTTTAATTTCGAGGACGAAATTTTCTAAGGAGGGAAGATTGTGAAACCCAGTTTTCGTAGATTATTTTTAATAGAATTTTCGTATTGGAAATAAAACATTTTCAAATTATTATTATTATTAAATATTATTATTTATTTATTTTTGGATGGAAAGAATTTCAAAATTATAACAAACATGGATTTTTGATTGTGGACCCAGACCCGAGTCCGAGCCCAGACCCAGGCCCGAGCCTTTCTTTCTAATTCCTTTCTCAAATATGATTTTGGATCTGGTCCTTATTATTAGTATAAAAAAAATACATATATATATATATTAGTGGTCAGGCTGGTCCCGAAGGACCAGCGTTTCTTTCACGTGAGAATTGGTAAACAATTACCCCAACTCTTTTGCTTCACCACTCTTTTGTAACAACCCACTCCCTCTTTTACTCACAAATCCTCCCCACGTTCTCAACAACAGAACCATTCTGTGGAGAAAACCTCTCTCACCACACTCTCTGCAAACAAAACTCTCTCAATCAACAAATCTCTCTCTCCTTTACTTTCGGGTTCCTCTCTGAGTTTTGGAAGAGCTCCCCTCTCCGAAACCCCAGGCCCTAATCCGACTCTCTCTCTCTCTCTCCGCGCTCTTCCCCGTGAGCGCGCCGTCCAGCCCAAGCCCCGCCCTCGCCGAGCGCTCCTCCCGGCGGACCCCGCGCTCATCCGCGGCCTCTCCCCGCCGTCAGCGACCCCCGGCGGAGCTCCTCCTCCGCGACTCCCACCGACCGCGCGTCCGCGCACCTCCCAGCTGCGCTGTCCAGCGCGAGCCGCCTCCGCATGACCTCCCCGCGAGCGCGCCACCTTCCCCGTGCTCCTTCCGGCGTTCCCCGCCGTCAGCGCCTCCGCGCCGCCGTCCGCCTTTCACTTCCGGCGAGGCACGACCCCTCCGGCCAGATCCGCCTCCGCGGACTCCCCGCGGCCGTCCCCCTTTCCTGGCGGAGCCCTTCCCGCAGCCGCTGTCCAGCGCGGCTCCCCGAGCCCCTGCGCCGAGCCGACCGGCCCCATCTCCGGTGGCCGTGCCATAGCCGCCGCTGTCCGCGCGCCCATCCCCGTGGCCGCGCCCTTCCGGCAAGGTCCAGCACCTCCCCGTCGCTGCGAGACTCTTCCGCGCCTCTTCTGTGCGTGGGCGACCCTGTTGTCGCGAGGCGTTGCTGTCCGGGATCTACGACCTGCTGCCGAACTTCGTTTCGGGTTTTTCCCAAGATTTTCCCGCGGCTCCCCGCCAACGGAATTTGGTAATTTCTTGGTAATCACAGTAGTTCGTCCCCTGTCTTAGTCGATGATGAAATCGGTCCCCGGATTTCCTTCGGGAAATCCAGATAGCTGCGTTATATTTTTCGTTTAGCTGCGTTAGATTAATTTCCTGTGTTTTACCTGCTGGTTTGGTGTGAATTGGTTGGATTATGGGATTCCCGGACTTTTCGGGAAATTCGGTGGATTGGAATTATTTCTGTGGCTTGGGATTATTTTTGGTCGATATTCTGTGGATTATTTGGGTTGGAAAATATTTGCAGGAGTTTGTTGGCGCACTTCCCAGTTTTGGGTTCGTCCCGAAATAGGGGAAGTGCTGCCCAAATTTTTACAAAACTATATTTTTATTAATTTCAAAACTGGCTTTCGAAAATGAATTTTAAAACTGATTTTTCGGGCGACGACCGTACCGGTCTGTGGGCCCCGGCGAAATACAAACGCACCGGTCCGACCGGACGTTGAGGCATAAGCCGAACTTTGAGGAATGGACCGAGTCGGAGACTCTCAGTTTTATTTTTAATTATTTTATTTTTAGGCTAATTATTATAGTCATTCAAATTCTGCACTTTAATTATTTAATTTCAGTCATTTTCTCTTATTTAATGTAAAAGGAAATTTGTACCGAACATAAGTCCACCCTAGGACCAGTAGCTGTGCCCATGTATTTGTGTAGCGTAGTTATTTTCTTTTCTTTTCTGGTGGATGTGATTTGGGTGGATTTTGGATTGATTTCATATTCGTAGTTTAGGACGTAATTTACGGCTTAATTACGAGTTTAGTTTAAAATGAATAAAATAATATTAATTCACGGTTTATCACTAAAAAGAAATTGTATTTTTAATATTACAGAACACAAAGTTTTCCAAATTGTAATTGATTCTCGCGATTTTCCAAATTGTATTTGATTTTCGGGATTTTTCAAATAAACCAATTAACTGGCTCAATCAACGCACGTAGTTTCGACGTAATCGTTAGCTGTAAATTAATACAACATAAAACCTGATTAGGACATGTCTACTAGAGATTGCAACTAGCACACTTAGTCTGGTTATTCAGGATTCTAAATCGAGTTCTCAACTGTAGGAACTCGAAGTTACAACTGACGTTCTTCCTCGGTACCGACTCGTCCTTCCAGTCAATCTAATACAAGGCAAGTTACGATTTGTGTATTCCTGTATTTTATTTAGTAAAGTTAAGATGCATGTTAAACCACACTGCTGGCACGGAACTCTACCGACTGTTACTGTTACTGAATCTGGGACTGGGGGAATAGTGTAGACGTTTATGACCAAAGCCCCTACTGAACTGACTGTGTTAGCTTACCCCTCTCACACACGGGGATAAGCCATATCGTATCGTTAGGATACTACTGATCAACCCAAGCCGGTCATAGACGTTTACATATTCAAATCACACTGAACTGTTTTAAACTGCTGAAAATACTATTTCAAACTGTTTACCCTGCACTTTTCAATTACTACTTAAATTATGAGATGCATATTTCGTTCTTGCTCCCTCCTGACTGGAGACAACATTTTAGGTAGCACTGAGGATGACGAGCTATTCTTTAATAGCTACTATGATCCGGTCCTATACCCTGTGACCGTACCGGAGCCGTCTCCGGAGGACGCTGATCCTGAGGCGACAGAACCAGATATCTAGATAGATTTCTTTTCCAGCATTTTTGTTTTGGAGTTTGTATTTATTTCTGCATTTTCATTTCCAGATGTATCCTGAATATTTTTAACAAAAAAATTTCAATTCCGAATAATAGTTGTGACAAATGTATCTGTGTTGTTGTGTGGTTGCCTGCTACTGAACAGCTTACTGCCGCCGTCTCATCAACGGCGCAGGCTGGGCATGATCCGACTAGACCCAAATAGTTGGGATCGGGTCGTGACAGAAATCAATGGAGGTTCCTCTCTAATTTGGGGAAGAACAAGAAAGAGAATATTTCTGGATAAAAACAAATAAGAAGTGATTCATTCCCCTTCCTCTATGGCCGGCCAAGAATGCTAGGTGTCCCCTTGTTTGTAAAGTCTAAAATACCCCCTATAATTCCCCGCTCCGTACAGTGCCTTACGATGAGTCGTTGACTCGAAGAGTTGCGTTGACCCGATGAGGTATCGATGCAAATCGATGCAAGAGTTACGTTGGCCAAAGGTAAGCTTTGAGTCGATTGGAATCTATGAATCGAATCGATGTAAATGATAAGTTCCGTTTGAAGCAAATGCTGATTTTAGTTGATCTGGTGTGCAGGCTATGCTTTTACGCTGGACGATAAGAGGTCGGTTTTTTGCCTTATTCAGTGATGTGTCCGTGAAACCAAATCGTGGCCTTGCAACAAATTGTGGCATGGGTGTGATAGGCCAAATCAACCGAGTAGTTCAAAGGAATGGCTGAGTCTAAGAGTTAGCTATGCAACCAAGTTATGGAATCGAGTCGCATCGACTCGGCAGAACGACAAGGCATATCGGCTTAAGGTGGGCGGGTTCTTGACTCTCTCTTCCTATTCCTTCACGTCTAATAAAACATATCATTGTATGCGTAAGTAGCTATTGAGTTAGCAAGCGTGGCTCAGATGATTTAAGGTCTCAGTATGTGTCGAACACTAAGATAAAATATTGAACAATCGAACAATTGAAGCGACGTACATCAAGTGTACGAGTCGCAGTAGGGCGGTGATGGTAGAACATTGAAAGATAATATCGAGATGTGCATCATGTGCACGCCTCCGAGAACATTGAACACTAAGTCTAGAATATTGATTATGGCATTAAGCGTGCCCTCGTGCACGGAAGCTAGAAAATGACTAAGTAACTACGGAACCAGGCTATGTGAACAACTTATGAACGGAACGCGCTGAATATAAATACGAGAAGTCTAAGTCGTTGGGCGTCGTGCATCAATACGGATGTGTTAGGGTATAATGCCAATGGAACTCGAGATAGAGAGAACGGATTATGTTTATGGGACATGAATATGTTTATGGAGCATGAATATGTTTATGGAACGTGAGATTGGTTAGGAATGTACGACTTGTATGCTATGGCACGTATTGTATGGTCAATGGACTCGGATGGCCCATGCACGGGTGCGGCTTCCCTCGGACGGTTACGACCGGGGCACCGGGACCGTTCGGCCTAGGAGGGAATTATGTATGGTATTTATGGTGCACATCATTCGGACGATTTGCGACCGACCAGTGTTATGGTAAGCTATGATATCAGTAAGTTTGGGATCCTTCGAATATTGGGCTAGTAACCTGTATCGAAGCGATCATAGGCTTACACATAAGAGATGCCAAGTCCATTACGGTACAAAATACCGTGACCTTCATATAGATAGGGCCGGTGGACTGAGATGAGAGTTGGGTGCAGGCGCAGGGCCTGCGACCTTTATGCATTGTCTAAGTTTATGATTTGGTATGCTGTGTGAGTTGTATGATTTCTTATGTAAAGTTCTAACCCTTGCAGGCTAGGCGATATGGGACGAAGATGAGCACGATCACTATGTTTATGTTCATATTATGTCTAACTGTATTTGCCGCAGGGACACGGTATTGGACACATTTATGATAAGGTGCTATGTTTAAGTATTGCCATGAAACTGATTCTAAGGCTAAAAGAAAGATCACAAATTAAGATACATATTCCACTGAATATACTTAGTGTTTGGTTTGGGTGCGAGCGGGTCTTGATCAGTGCGAAGCGAGGACGAAAGCACTAATCCCCCACTAGTTTATGTGCAGACTCAGGTTATGATCGGCTCGGGGCAGAGCTTAGCTTGGACGCGCCGAGGCATGGAGTCCTTAGCATTTCAAGGGAAGCACCGCATAGGCATTCGGACTTACGACATGGAGATGTTCGGCCGAAGACTACTTGGTGGCTATAAAGAGGCATAATGTATGGAATAATGTAATCCTTTGTGAGCTAGAGAGATCATGAGCGTTGTAGCCAATTGGCATATTAAGTTAGGCTATTCAGAGCCTTGTAACCTTCAGTTCATTATGAATAAAAATAGATTCTAATTGTATTCTTTGTTTCCTTCTGCTGCTTATGTTACGAATTTGAGATAATCACTATGTGAACCGTTATCTTGCCTTGCACGAGCGTAACTCCAGGCTCGTGCGGCATCACGCCCCAGCGAGGATGATGATTCAGGTAAAATCTAGCGAGGACGAGCGATTTCCCGGATCAGGGCGTGACAAGTTGGTATCAGAGCGGTTCCATCCTTTGGACCGTGCATGAATCTCTTTGACCCTCAGTTGCTTCGCTATCGAATTCAGTTGACTCTAAGTTATTTCTGCCACCGCATGGCTCATGGATCTGCTCGACGCTACATTGGATGTTCTACACAATAAGTCTATATTAAGTGCGTACATTTGCCACAAGTATGTTATGACTATCACGCTATCTCTGGGTGCTATCGAAGAATGTTGGTTGCACTATGGGATATTGGTCGCATGAAGTACAACGAATATGGTGATGTTGGTTGCATGAAGTACAATGATATACGTTTTGTTGGTCGCACGAAGTACGAGGAGATATGTGTTATTGGTTGCACGAAGTGCAGCGAATCGAGATATGAGACGATATGTGTTATGTGGCTATGAGAATGGTCATGTGTTGTTAGTTGCATAGAGTCAACAAGTCGTGAATTGTTCGTTGCGTCGGTGCAACGAGTCGATATGGTATGATGCGTGTTGTATGGCTATGCGGATGGATAGCGATATATTGCGCGAGATTAAGTGAGGACCTCAAGTATCGAGAATGAGTTGTTGTACGAGTTGCAATGTGTGAGATTAGAAGATCACGAATACGATAGTAATGAGTCAAGTTGGTCGCTAAGTTGAGTTGAGTAGACGAACGTGTATGTTGGCCGTATGTCACATTGAACTTTGAATATAAGTGAATTTTGTGTATGCGATCGATATGATCGCTAAGGCATGGTTAGATTTGAATAAAAAGTCAAACTTAAGTGAACGATGGTGCATGTTGGCCCAGTTGTTGTGCCAACTCGAGTAAGCGAATGCCAGAGCTGGGATCAAAAGATCGCCATACGAGATAGTTGGTTGGAAGATAGATATCGGACCTATGCGGAGTGTGATGTCGAGTAATGACTCGATTACGAGTGGTATATGCAATACCAATTGTGTGATCGATACAGTAAGGCATTGTATCTATAATGATAGGCTCGATTCCTGAGTGGTATATGGAGTACCACTTAGCGATAGCTATGTTAAGCCAATTGGTGACTTGCGATAGGTTACGTCGAGATGATTGTATTGTTACGATATGTTTGTCCTCAAGGGACAGAGTAGTACCGAGACTTGAGTGGGAATGACTTGAGAGAAGTCGATACAAATATGTTCCGATGAATTGAGTCGAACAATTAGGTGCGAAGTCGTACCTATGGATGATACGTCGGACGAGGATTCATTAAGTGTAAGTCGAACGATAGGCTGAGCATAGCGAAAGAATGTTACGTTGAGAAAATAGTCGACCCGGTCGAATGTACGTAAGTTAGTACGAAGACTTGTTCGGAACGTGTTGAGTAGGTACGAAGAAATTGTACGAACGAATTTGAGTTAGCACGAGGAGTCGGTAGCACGACTTTTGAAGTACGAGTTAGGGATATGAGAATGAATATGTGAATGGGAAATTGTGTCACGATTATGGCAGTTAGTTATAATGGAATGGATCTTGATGTGTGCAAGACTTGATTCGTATTCGAGTTAGGATAATGGCAGTGATTGCAACGAATTAGAGCTTATGAGAAAGGAAAATGTTCAAGTTATGCATATCGACGATGGTATTGAGGCGTATTGTCATGCCCCAGAACCAGAATACTGGAGAGCGGGGGCAGACATAGCCAGCTACGTATATTGAAATAGAATACATCTCAACTATACGGTCACGGCTGTCTAGATATGAGGGTTTACTACAAGCCAGCAGTCTCTTAAGGTCAAGCCTATTGTCTCAATCTCAAGCAATTAACAGAGTTACAAGATGTTAGAGCATCAAATATATATATATATAAGGCGTCCCAAATATTACATATTGGATGATCATGAAGCTAGTCGTACAAAATGATGGGACTAGCAAGAGTTCAGTCATACATGATCAACCCTAGGATTTGTTAATCATGTTTACAGCCCGTAGGCAGACAGTAAGTAAATGTGCATCGAGCTAACAGGTGCTCGTCGACTAAACGCCTCAAAAGAATAAATTTACATATAAGTGGGTGAAACAAAAGAAAACATACTCTTGGCCCGGGTTCCGTCTAGTTGTCACCATTGGGCTGGAAGCTCGGTAGATCCTCGGAAGCTGCTCCGAAATCTGGCCACACAAAACTAGCTGGGTCAAACCCCAGAAAGAGCAAGTGCCACAAAGGAGGCCACAAATAAGAACAAAAGCCAGCATATCAGAACATAAGAATAAAAGAAGTACAAGTAGTAAAGTACACAGGGCGATAAACGACTAGGGATATGGAACCATTCCGGGAGCCAGGTTACAAACCTTAAACCAAACAAGGACCGGGATTGTACCCCTTCGCCTGAATAGCTCACTGTCTCTACCCATTTATCGTTAGAGATAAGTAAAACAATCATGATCAAGAGTTCCAGGTACAGGGGCTAGACAAGACTTAGACAGAGCTGGACACCATTCATTCACAATCGGCCAAGCAAGTACTACGGCTTACTACTTTAACTAACTAGGGTTATCACAAACCTAATTACTAACAAGATGCAAGTGAGAATTCCAGTCCCAAGCCCTGCAGACTATCCAGTTATCCTTCCGCGGGTTGAGAGTTGTAGGTGGGTACATTGCCCGGGAGACAAATGTACCCTTAGGTGACTTAGAGGGTGCAACACATGACAGTGTGCTGGAAATGTGCTCTACTCGTCGGCAAGCTACAAGTCCATTAAAGCACCCAGATAACGAGATTGCCTGTGACTGGGAATTCTCCATGTTCTAGTTTGATCTAATCATTAGCCTAATCCAATTTAGCGCGAGTCCCTGGCCGTGGTACCCAGGAAGTCACGTCCTAGACATGATGCGGGACAAGACAAGTAGATTGTACAAGCAAGCAAGCAGGAGCACCCACGGTGTCAAGTTGATTATACGAGTCAAGTTACAAGTTACAAGTCAAGTCAAGTCAGGAGTGCGCCGCCACGGGCTACTATCAAGTTATCAAGATAAATCATGTCAGGGTACTGTCAGGAGTACGCCACTACGGGCCACTATCAAGTCAGGTTGGTCATGTCAGGAGTGCACCACTACGGGTCACTGTCGTGTTATGCTAGTTCCTTGTCATGCCATGCCATGTACAATAGTCATTCCAAACATATTAAGTAAAATCAAGTTCATGACAAAAGGCGTAAGGATATAAAATAGACGTAAAATATCTAATAAAATACCAATATATATAGGACTATAGAAGAGCCAAGCTTAAAGAAATAACCAAAACTCCAAAAGCCAATGGATTGCGCAAGGGGTCAGGGAGTTGGATTGCGCAGGTGTCAGTTGCGCAGGGTGCCAAGTGTGCAGGGGCACAGGGCTCAGGGGCAGATTGCGCATGAACAGACTGCGCAGAAGTCAACTGCGCATGGGTGGATTGCGCAGGGGTTACTTTACGCATGGCTGGCTTGCGCATGGATGGCTTGCGCCAGCGCAATCCAGCACAACGCAAAGCACTGGCTGAGGTCATGCGCAATCGGCCCTGCGCTAAAGAGCACAGGCCGGG
Source organism: Iris pallida (assembly GCA_029216955.1). Classification (NCBI taxonomy): domain Eukaryota; kingdom Viridiplantae; phylum Streptophyta; class Magnoliopsida; order Asparagales; family Iridaceae; genus Iris; species Iris pallida. The sequence continues at coordinate 6,757,207 of JANAVB010003400.1, read as the reverse complement.
GGTGCGCAATCGGCCATGCGCTAAAGAGCGCAAGGCAGAGGGATGTTCTTCCTGGCCGAGAGCAGGTCCAAGAACACCAAGAACTTCAATTCTTCATAACTTTGTCAAATCAAAACCAAATCTAGATTTTCAAAGTTCTAACTTGAGTAAAATCGAATTCTCTTCCACATGGAAGCATCAAAACATGCAAAAATTGAAGTTTAATAGATCAAAACCAAGGATTTTCGAAAATGGTTAAAACCTAGATCTAGAAGAATGAAAGCTCCAAATCACAAAATGTCAAGTTCTAAAGTTGTTCTCCATGGCCTAATCTAGTTAATGGACAAACAAAAAGTGGTGCTTATTTGATGGCAAGGTGCACTTGCCTATGGGTTGGGGAGTTGTGTGGAAGAAGGAAGAAGATGGAGAAGTTAATGGAGAATAAAGAGGAGAGAGAAAGGTTGGTAGAGATATAATGAGGGTGGTTGTGATGGAATGGAGGTGGAGAATAGGCTAAGGTGTTCCACTCATGATGAACCAAACCAAACCAAACCAACTCTTTAAAAATAAAACCAAGTCATGGTCCAAAACCCATTTACAAGAACCCGAATCCACAAGTCAAGAAAATAAAATACGTGTCGAAATCAAATCACAAGTACAAATACGAAATACAGGAAATGGAGGTGACAACTCTACCCACCTTCAAAGAATTCCGTCCTCGGAATTTAATCAAGGAGCTAGAGATTGCCACGACAAGCTATACTAAGCACAGACAAGCTACACTAAGCAGTTCAATCATACAATCATACAATGCAAGCAAGGAAAGGGAAAGCGTAAGGCATAAGAAAGACATTATACCTCACGAGTCAAACAGGTAGCGATATCGCGATCGGATGTCATCCTCACGCTCCCACGTTAACTCACCTAGAGAGTGATGACCCCAAGCAACACGGACTAAGTTAATAGTCTTGTTCTTGAGCGTCTTTTCTCTCCGATCCAATATAGACACGGGCCTCTCCTCATACGAAAGGTTGGTACCAACAACCAATTCCGAATGATCTAGGATATGGCTCGGGTCCGGGATGTACCGTCTTAATTGGGATACATGGAATACATCATGTACCTCAATTAGCGACGGCGGAAGAGCGAGACGATAGGACACATCGCCTACTCGCTCTAGAATATCGAACGGCCCTATATACCTAGGACTAAGCTTTCCCCGTACGCCAAAACGAATGACGCTGCGGGTAGGCGAGATCCTAAGGAGTACATGGTCGCCGACGGCAAATTCTAAGGGACACCGATGAGCATCGGTCCAATGGCGCTGGCGATCCTGAGCAACTCGGAGGTGATCTCTGACTTTCCTGACCACTTCAACCGTCTGAGAAATCAGTTCTGGACCGAGCATCTGCCTCTCTCCGACATCGTCCCATGCTAACGGGGATCTGCACTTCCTACCATACAGAGCCTCGAAGGGTGCCATCTGGATACTGGCCTGGAAACTATTATTGTACGAGAATTCCACCAGGTGCAGGTGATCCTTCCACGAACCACCGAAGTCAAGGGTACACGACCGCAATATATCTTCGAGAGTTTGTATAGTACGCTCTGACTGTCCATCTGTCTGCGGATGATACGCTGAGCTGAACTTGAGACGAGTCCCCAAACTTTGATGAAGACTGCGCCAGAAGTGCGATGTAAATCTCGTATCCCTGTCTGATACTATGCTGACTGGCACCCCGTGAAGTCGGACGATCTGTCTGAGATACATCTCTGCTAACTGCGCCGTCGACTGTCCAACTCTAAATGGAAGAAAGTGTGCCACCTTGGTAAGCCTGTCCACAATGACCCAAATAGCATCTCTGCCTGCCGGAGATCTGGGTAACCCAGTCACAAAATCTATGGTTATGTGTTCCCATTTCCATTCTGGGATCGATAAAGGTTGAAGAAGTCCAGCTGGCCTCTGATGTTCAGCCTTGACCTGTTGGCAAACCAAACATCGAGAGACATACCGGGCTATCTCCCTCTTCATACCATTCCACCAAAAGTGTTGACGAATATCTCGGTACATCTTCGTACTGCCTGGATGGATGGAATACTGCGAACTGTGAGCCTCTGCCATGACTTCCTGTCTGATATCTCCACTGGGTATACAAAGACGCGTGCCGTGTCAAAGTGTACCATCCTCATGAATACATAACTCTGGCCTTCTCCCTGCCTCGCACTCTGCTCTGAGCCGCTGAATCTTGGAATCTGTTAACTGTGCTGTCCGGATCCTCTCAACTATGGTGGACTGAATCTGTAGGCTGGCCATCAAGGCCACATTGGAAGGGAGGACAACTTCTATACCCATCTTCTGAAGATCCGACAATAACTCTGGTTGCGCCGTCAGGAAATAAACTCCGGCTCTCCGGCTCAACGCATCTGCTACAACGTTGGCCTTCCCTGGATGATACTGCAAATCCACATCGTAGTCCACCAGTAGCTCGAGCCATCTTTGTTTGCAAAAACAAAAGTATAGAACTTTATTGATACAAACTGTAATAAAAATTACAAGAATTCTGGGAAAATTACAACTATAGGAATCCAATCTTGATGACGATTGCTTTATCCCTTAGACGATGTGAACTATGAAGACGAAGCCTTTGAAGTTGAAAACAACTCTGGAAACTGAAGGCAAAAGCCTCTGAAGTTGAAGACAAAAGTCTCGAAAGAATGCAGCAGCACTTTGGCAAGAACTCCTGAACTCTCTGATTTCTGATCTCTGATCTTGATACCCCTTGAAATGAAGACTTGAAACTCTATTTATAGAGTTCTAGAAATAACTAACTTTCAGTTATTTTGGGACTGCGCAGGATGATTTGTGCAGCATTGGTTTGCGCAGCATTGATTTGCGCAGACAGTTACTGGATCGTGGGCCAACTATCATGGACACATGGCATCATTTGATAGAAATGCGCATGATCGTACATAAACAGTTGCCACGTAATGAGCAATCGATGGCATGAATGCCACGTGTAACTTATCAGTTATATTGATGGAGTACGCAGAGTTGAATTACGCATATATGGTTTGCGCAGACTCAAACTGCGCAAGATTGGTTTGCGCTGCCAGCTGTCAGCCGCCCTCGAGCACTGTGCGGCGCAGGAAACGAACAAACTCCTTGTTATTCGTGCTGTCAGTTGTCAGAAAAAGATTTGATTTGATTTGGTAATGATGACTTCTGCCACGTCAGTCTGCGCAGTTGGAAGTGTGCGCAAAGTAGTATGCGCAATCGGATTGCTGCGCAATCTGTTGTCTGCGCAATTCATCCAAATGATGGGTTTCTTGATTTCTTGACTTTGTTGATTGATGCAACTTGATTTTTTAGGACCTACAAGACCCCCTTCAAAGTTTTCGAAAGTTGATTTGATTCAAAGTTTCGAAATACTTTGAATTTTTGAATTTTGAATCAAGTTGCGCATGATGATGAGCTGTCTGCGCAAAGTGAAGTGCCCCTAAATTTTAGGCGCAATCCAAGGCAGCCGTTTCGTATTTCAAAGGCTATAAATAGCCGTCCTTTTATTTTCAATTCTTTACTTTACAATCTCGAAAAATCTCCTCTGAGCCCTTACTGTCTTCCAACTCCAACGACTTTGCCATGGCGCCCCGACGATCTAATGCTGCCGCCGCCGCCGCCGCCGCCGCCGCCGCGAAGGGAAAAGCTCCGGCCGAGTCATCTGACAGAGTTGCACGGCGAGCATCTCGACATGAGTCCGCGCACCCCGCTCTGATAGGTAGTTAAACCGATCGAAAACCCCTTTTTAGGGTGTTTCGACTTCCTCCGATCTTCGAAACTCATCTCTTTTTAGAGATGAGTTCAAATTGCGCCACCCTTTTTAGGGTTTTTTTGGTTGCATAAACAGTCAGTCTTCATTTTTATGAAGGCTGTAATCCTGTGCAATCTATCGAATTGTGCTGACAGAAAGTCAGCGCAATCGATTGATTTGTGCTGGATATCAGCGCAATCGATTGGTTTGCGCACCCTGATGAGATGCGCAAACTGATATTGCGCAATCTATGTCAGCGCAATCTGAGGATTGTGTACTCTACTGTTTTGTTTGTCTGAAAAATAGAGTTTGACTTGTACTGATCTTCATCTGTTTTTGATGCAGTTGAAACCAATGAAGATCCAAACTATGAATATTTTGTGGGAACTTTGTCTGAATCTGAATATAAAGAAGATCTGTCTCACGTTCATTATCCTCAGTACGATCTGCCGGCTTCTCGTCAGGCAATATTGATTTCCCAGGACAACGAAACTTTAATGTGTCTGATGAATGGACAGCCTCTGGAATCAGCAGATGCTGTTATCCACAAGAAACCCTTATTCTTGTTTGGTGACGCCTTTGAAAAAGTCTTCCAGCCTAGGCCAAGGATGGAGGAAATGGTAGTCCACCGGAAAGATAGATCATTCTTCATTCCTGATATTTCTCACTGCCTTCCTTTATCGCGGTATACTCATGCAAGTTACCCAAGGAAGATGGAGTGGAACATCACCCTTCTCCAGGATGCTCGTGCAGGGAAGATCTTTGTAAAGAAGGTTAACGGGAAAGATATGTTTTACAGCTCTTCTGACAGATACAGTGTTATGTTGAGAGGTTTGAGACCCGGTTGCATTCCACCGGAGAACTCCTCTATGCTGATGCCCGTCAGAACCCCTATATTCGCAAATGAATTTGCGAAGGAAGAAGGAAAATACCCTGAACAGGATATCAGAATGACTGAATTAGTGAATCCAGATTACAAGCGATGGAATTGTATTGCAAATTGGGTTCTGACAGCCTTCCAAGACAAACTCCAACAGATTAACCTATTTCAAGCAGTGCATGCCACCGTATACGGCTTTGCTCTTAACCCCCATATGTTTTTGGCCTTGGCTGAGCGATACCATTACAGGACAGAAACCTTCATGACCCCGAGTGGAGAGATGGGGTTTGCACTCCACGAGATGAAGTACATCTTATACTTGCCCATGGCGGATGCTCCGTATGAGGAGTTTGTTCCCACAAATGACGAGTTGGAGAAACTCAGAAAAGAAAATGCAGAAATGGTAGCAGTGTTTGAGGAACTGCTATGCCATTACAAGATTTGCTCTTTGTACTATAAGAGTGCTACGGCCAACACTTGCTATTCTTCAAAGTGGCTGCCATACTTGTTCTTAAATCATATTGAAGAGAAGAAAACCAAGGAAAATGACAAATGTTACCCTAATTTTTTCAAACCCATAAGTAACACGGAAGTCATGAAGTTGATGGAAGAA